>WEIV01024883.1:0-42624 GCA_013390005.1 Calyptomena viridis
ACTCTTCTGCTCCAGTGTGGGGTTGCACTCACAGGAGACAGTCCTCCAGTGTGAGTCCTTCCCACATGCTGCAGTTCTTTGTGAACTGCTCCAGCAAGGGTCCCTCCATGAAGTGCATGGAATAAACTGCTCCAGCGTTGGTGTCCCACAGGGTCACAGCTCCTGCCAGCAAACCTACTCTGGTATGGGCTTCTCTCCACAGGTCCAAAGATCCTGCCAGGAGCCTGATCCAGTGTAGGCTTACCACAGGGTCACAGCCTCCTTCAGGTGCATCCATCTACTCTTCATGGGGTCCCTCAGGGGCTACAGGTGGATCTCTGCTCCACTGTGGATCTCCTTCTTCACTGTGGTCTTCACTGTGGGCTGCAGGGGAATCTCTGCTCTGATGCCTAGAATCCTCCTCCCCCTCCTTCTTCACTGACCTTGATATTGACAGAGTTGTTGCTCTCATATATTCTCATTCCTCTCTCCGCTGCTGTTTTTCCCCTTCGTAAATATGTTATCCCAGAGTCTCTACCACCACCGATGGGCTTGGCCTTGAACAGAGGTGAATCCATCTTGTAGCTGGCTGGCATTGGCTCTTTTGGACATAGAGGAAGCTTCTGGCATCTTCTCACAGAAGCCCCTGCTACAAAAAACTTGCAACTAATCGCAGTCATAGATTGAAGGTGCATTATATAACAGCCATTCCAAAAAGGGTCACTTTTGGAATTATTGCTGAACAATGTTTTATCAGTGAGAACAGGTATGTAGTCAGTTTGGAATACATGAGTGGGAAAATGGCTTACACCACAGACTGAGTCATTCCTCAGATCTAGTCACCAGTGATGACTGGTACAGCCTCAATGTGGACATAATACTCAGTTTTAGACATCATATTTCCAGGAAGACATTAAGAAGACAGCAATAAGTATTAGCAATCCAAAAATGTACAATTTTCAAGGAATACTAGAAGTTCAACTGTCTGTGTAAAAACATGTCAAAAATCACGTGATGGAAGTCCACTAATATCCAGAAGTTTGCTATAGAGAGGAAGGTATGTTTTTTCCTGCGGTCATGAAGGCTCACACAAGAAATATGTTTGAACTCCAGCAGAAAAGATTCGATTCAATATTAGAAATAGCTTTCCAGTGATAAAGGTAATAAAGCCTCAAAACAGATTACCTTGGGAGACTATGGGATGCTGGAAATCTTCAGAGCAGAGAGGACCAAAAAGAGAAGCAAAAAACAGCCGATCCCACTTTGAGCAGAGGGGTGGATTGACCAGGGACCCTCCTTAAATCCCTTCTGCTGTATTTTTCTGTCCCTCAAGGTAGCAGCCCTAGGTTAATCCGTGACTACCTGTAACTCCAGTGACAATTTTCAAGACTGTGTCAACGGTGTGGGTCAGCATGAAGTTAATTTCTAGGAAATCCACTACATCAAAAAAGCTGTAGAGATCTCAGGCAATCACCATCATAACAGAAGTAAGGAACTGTACTGATTTCCTTCCTTTGCCAAAGGCAGTGACCTTCTGACCTGCCAACTCCCCAGACTGCTGCTACTCTGTCTTAACCATACAGTTGTTTCTCTCTCAAATCATTAACTGTTGCAAAACACAGCAGAAAATTCCCTCCTCCCAAAATTCTAAAATCTAGGTACCATGGGATAGATCAGAAACCAGAAATCCAGATTACACTTGTGACTGAGTTTTGACGGTAACAAAGTGAAAACAGGAAGAGAGAGAGAAAGGGGTAATTTTGGATTCATTCCCACCAGTTCTGGTCGAGCAGCAGCCCAGATGCTCATCTTGACTCCTTAAAACCAAGACTGAGGAAACAAACTCAGTCTTCTGCATTGATTTCAAATCTATCCATTTGTTTTGCCTATATATTCTCACTGCATCATGCACTGTCTCATTAATCATTTGTTTAAATAGATATTACAAGATTTTAGGTAGATTAAACAGATCATGCAGCTGACAGTCTTCCTGTGCTGGCTGTGCCTTCAGGGCACGAGGAGGAAGAAGGGAAGAATGGCGGTAGGAGCAAGGTAGCTGGACAGCGAGTACTGTGTCCCTTGGGTCTGGAGAATGGGGACAGGCACTGATGCTGCACATCACAGGACAGTCCTGGTCTAGTCTTGGATGAAATACAGAACCTAGATCTAGCTGGTGGTGACTCCTCCTTAATTTATCTTTCCAGCTGGGTGCTTTTGGATTTTCTCTCACCCTGACTCGTCTTGAAAATTAACCCTGTGCAGTGGTGAACAGGTGATAAAATATCCCTGTAGCCCCAGTTACTGACAGATACGTGTTGAAGGAAGGTGGCTGTAAATCCTGCTCCTCTACACCCACACAAGCTGAGTTTGATCCAGCTCTGCCCAAGTCTGTGGCGAAATTCCCACTGACTGCAAATGGACTTGGACTGAGCTTATGAGCGATATAATTTAAAGGATGTCTTGGCTGCCTGAACTAATGTCCATCTGTTTCAATGCCATTTATGACACCTAACAAATTGGCTGAGCTTGGGGGCTAGGCAGGGCCTGACAGACAAATGCCAAATGGAAGCCTGGATTGTCACTGCTGCTGCAAAGCAGCTCTTCAGACACGGCCATTTCTCAGAGATCTTTCCCCAGAGAAGTGCTCACACATTCGCTCTTTGCCTCCCAGTCAAGAGGTTTCTCAAGCAGGAGAGTGCCTTTAGGCTCAGCTGGAATGGAAAGAAGCAGCTGATTGCCCATCCTCGCATCATCCTGCCAGGTCCTCATGCCCACTGGCATGCAGTGGCCAGTGATGGATGTTCCATTTGCTTTCTAGACATGTAAGGTGCTGCCAAAACATTACAAATGCCTACAGGACTCAAAAAAAAGGGGTCCTGACCTGCACATATTTTTTGAGGTAAATATTCAGTTTGTATACGTGAGAGAATTAAATGATGCACCAGAGACTGAGTAACAGCTACTACACTCTGGCAGTCTGAATAAGAAAGGATTTTTACCTTAAAGAACTAGAAAGCAAAAATTAGAAATAAGAATGAAGATACTTGTAATAGGAATAACGGATTTTTCAGTTCAAGCAACAGATAGGAGAAAGATTTTTTTAAAATCTGTTCAAGTTGAGCTGAAATGAATTTGATTACAGGAAGCAAAAACTATGTACATGTCCCTTCACAATTTAATTTCTCATCAACCAAATTACGTTAAAACTAATGTTGTGCTTTCTTTGGGGATTAATTAGCTTATTAAACTTGATATTTTTTTAATACAGATAAGGTTTTCAACAGAAATTGTAATTCCAAAATTAATACCAGATCTTCATCTTAGAAATGCAGAAATTACATATCTCAAATGTGTTTAGATTGTAACCACATTTCTGTCCACCATAGCTAGGAGACTGACCAAAACTGGTTTGGGCCAAGTTACAGTTGGAGCCCACATGGCCCTTCCCTCCTCCCATAATGCGTTCCCTGGACTCTGCCAAAGTCCCTTACAGCCAGCTAACTACCTATAACAACAGCCAGGGCATTAGGGAAATCGAGGCAGGATCTGCCCCAGGAAAACAAATCCCTTACGCGTTATCAGTGGATGAAGGAGGCAGGAAGTCCTCTCTGAGTGACTCAGTCCAAGTTTATTCCAGAAATCTGAGGTAACAGCTTCAGAACTTCTGGTAACTCAGAGGGTGACAACCCAAAAAGGCAGAGAACAAAGGTAAGCAGGCACTTTTAACTGGGGGTGGTAACCTGGGAACGGGCCAATGGGAGACTGGGATGGGAAGGGCTAGAGGAAGATGAACAAGCATAGGAAACCAATAGGAGTAAGGGGAGGGATGGGGAAGGTCACATGTGCCTATGACCTGCCGAGTATTAGGAGATCTCTTAGGAGGGGTTTATTGATTGGCAGGGAATATGCTGGAACAGGAGGTGTGTTTTAGGTGATTGAGAGGGGGAAGGCTGGAAGAGGGGGGGAGTTTTGGGGATTTACATAATAAGGGGTGTATACATTTAACAGAATGTATCATTACAGAACAGGGTGGAACAAACCATCATGAAAATGTAGACAAGCTTAAAACACAGTACCACACTCCCATACCTCACTTCAGTTCTTTTGCCCCACATACTTACCTCCCTGGCCATGGGGAGGGATTCTGCAGTCCAGCTGCTAGATAAAATCCCAGCCTTGCAGCATTCAGCAGTAAAACTCTCATCTATCAGATTGCAGGATTTCACTGATACCCTTGTGGTGTTCTGAACTTGATGGGTTTTTATTCACAAAAACGATGATGTTTCTGGACTAGGTAGTTCTTTTCTACTTGACATTATTGTGATCTCTTTCTTCTCATGAGAAGATCTCCAGCGAGTGGTAGGTTCGACTGCTTAATAGAAACCTGAATTTGACAGGGGAAGGGACAGAAAGCTGCTGTAAGCATCAGACATCAATAATGCAGAGCTCCACTGGCCTAGAAGACCTGAAGGATTTACCTAACACACTGGTACCCATGCAGGAGGGCCACTCAATGTGCCATCATTAAGAAGATGGATTTCTCTTTTAATCCTTCCTGTAAGTTCTCTATATGTCAGTTGTATTTGGGAGACCTTGCAGGTTTTGCCCTGGTGACTCATTTAGCAACATGAAATGCTTTTTTCACTCTCACCTTCAATGTCATTATTTTTAAAAGAGAGAAGCCAATGTAGGACTGCAGAATTAAATTGTTAAATTTGTAAATAGACTAATAATACATTGGTAGGAGTTGGATATACTTTGCTAGCTACCTGGAGAAAGCTGCTGATATAATTAAGTACCATCTTATATAAGATTACAGTGATTTCTAATTTTTTCCCTCATCACATATTTTCATCTAAACATTTTAATAACCAACACACATAAATTCATTTAAAAAAACTGTCCATCTCATCTTGTTTTCTTATGTTTCTAATGCATGAATGTGTCTTTCCTCAGTACCTCATTTTCTTTTATTTCTTTTTCCTCTCATGTTTATACTTATATCATACTTTGTCTTCATCCAAATTTTACTGTCATATGTCTATAAACATAATTTTTTTATCAATGAGGTGCACAACAGCGATGAATAGCAATGTGGAATTAAACCTACTAAGCTGCTAACAAAAGACATCTTAGTTGTACTTTGTGGTTAACTTTCTACCCAGAAACATTTACTTTTCTGTAGAGGATATTTTACATAATGTAGCTAAAAAAAGAAAAGCTCAAAGCATACAGACATGGACTGGTTTGGGGAAGAGTGAGTCAGAGAGATTACGTCAGGGCATGAAGTCAAGATTTCACATTTCAGGCATTAAGTGGCCACAAAGGAGTGGCTGAAGCGTAGGAGGATGGTTAATTTTGGTAGACACTAACAAAGAGCAGAGGGATTCCTGATGCTTTTATTTCTTAATCTCACTCCACGAAAAATTAAGCCTGTGAAAAGGCTTTTCAGAAGTCAAGGCAAGCTGATGTGAGGATGCTGTGCTGGAATGAGGAGATGATATCTCCCTGCAGTCTCATCACCTCCAACCAAGCCTTCTGCTGCAAGTACCACACACAGTGAAGTGAGACTGGGCTGCAGCACATCTGAGCATCCTGGCACACACAGAGCTGCCTTTTGGGTGATGCTTTCTCTAGATCAAGCAAGTGTATATCAGAAGATGATGTTAAAATAAAAAGTTGCAAGTATTGGAGGTGCTTTGGAGCTAACTCCAGTCCCTACAACTTGTCTAATTTGGATGGTGGCTGAAATCCTGACCATGCTGAAGTCAGAGATGAAAGTGTTGCTAACTCCAGAAGTCTGAGGATCCCAGTGGCCATCACTGCTGCTTGCTGCCACCAGAGCTGGTCGGGTTTGACAGTGGGTTGTCACATGCTGACAAGCCACAGTGACAGAGGGAATTTTGGCAGTGGGTAAGATGGTACCCTCCTGTATCCTGTACTTCTCAAGAGGACAGGCTTTACACAGGTTGACAACGTGGTCTTTTTAGAACTGAACTGTAAAGTCACCATGGCCATGCACAGAGGAGAGAAAGCACCTGGGGCTGTAAAATCAGCTGCTTCCAACCTGCTACTCCAAGACAGAGAGATGGGCAGAAACTTGGAGGCTGATACAGGGATGAACAGATTGGAGATCTTGGAGATCCATCCTCTAGGGCTAACAGAGGACTTCAAGTCATCATCCAAAAAGATGGATGCTGATTTACTGCACAAGGAAGACAAAGAGAAAGAATTAAACTGTGTAAGTTTGTCCAGCTCCTGGACAGCACAGCAAGACATTGCCCCTTACTCTGGGTGGACTGTAGCTTGACAAAATAATTCTTCACCAAAAATTAAAGAAGCAGCTTTTGTTTCTGAATATGAGCAGAATGCATGAAATTACTTTAATATACTTATAAAACAATGTCTCTATAATGTTTTAAAAAGCATTTGGAAAACTTAGTACAGCATACAGAAGCATTACATTCCTATATAAATAAATAGAAACCAGAGAATTCAAAAGAGAGTGTGAGGTCTTGCCTGTGTTTTTTGAAGCATCCTACAGGCCTCCATGGCAGGGATTATATTGCTTGTTAATTCTGGGGGGTAACACCTCTGCTCAGAACCTAAAATATATACACAAAATATATATGGAAATCAGGTATTTGTTGAAAGTAAATTAAAGTGAATTCATTATCCTAAGCTGATATTTTCTTTTAGAAGAGTTTTAAGTAGAATGTGCCTGAGATGTTTTAAGAAGGACAGGGATCACGATAAGATTATGATGATGATGAAAACCTTGAAGTACAAATTAGCCCATGTGCTTTTATGTATAGAAAAAAGTGGATTATTCATGTATGCTCTATTATTCAACATGCATTACATTAGCATTTACACAAACTCCATGAAGTCAGTTGTGTTTCATGGCTAGTAACTGATTTGCTACTTTTCTATGTCTTTATAGAAATAACTTGGAAAATAACTAAAAGTATCCTATAGATTTCTTCCTCTTTATGAGCTGCTAAGATTACAAAGAAATCACTACATATTCTAAAGGTGAATTAAGAGAGAACAAGGATTTTTTGTCTAATGAGAGAGGTTTATGTATTCTTTGTCTAGCTGCTACTGTGAGAGTTGCAGTTTAAAAATAAACACAGCTATCTTTAGTCATAATGTTTAGTAAACAAGTGGCCTTAATACACAGAGATGAAATGGGGAAAAAAGAAAAAAACAAGACCTGTAGTTTTAACAACCTTCCAGTTCTAAAATTCTGAAAAAAAACCCCAAACATGTGGTTCAGTTTTTAAATGGTATTTTTAAATTCATTATAGTTTTCTGTAAACCCAGTGAAGACAAGGATACTTCTGAAGTGGTCGTGATTTTGTCTGCAGTATTCTATGAAAATGACAAGGATTTGGCTGCATATGTAGTTGTAAGTGGAAACTATTTGCTTAGTCTGATTCTAGTGTGGGAAATTACTTTCTCGGACATATGCTTGTTATTTTTTTACAGATTTCAGTTTGTTTAATCTGCTTTGTAAACTAAACCATTGTGAAATAGTGCAAGAGAAATATTTCTTTTCAGATTCATCCCGTTTTACAATATCCCCTACTGTATATTTTTTCCTCCATTTTATTTGGATAAAGTGCCAGAGGCAAAATCTTCTTGCAAAACTCAACACTTGAGTAATCATGAGGCCACTATAGAGTCTTCAGATGGACAGTTATTAACACTTCAGCCCCTTGAGGTCTGGGCACAGACATGGATCAGTGAGCAAGAAAAGCAATATGTGGGAACAACCATGGGCTGGAGTGAGACCAGGCTGGACCATCTCGCTGCTCCCTGGAGTACAACCCTCCTGGGGCTGGAGCACAGAAGGGGCTGAGCAGCCCTGTTGGCCCCGCCATGCTGCAGTAAGGCATGGCCTTGTTTTATCCTCTGTGTCAAAAGTTTGGGCCCCCAGTCCCTGAGGATTCCCTTGTGGAGGGAGGAACTGCTATGGCATGCTTATGGCATTTAAGAAGCCATAGGAGATTTAGCACAAAGTCAGGCAGTTCTACCCTCCATCACTCATACTCATGCCATGCTATAAGATGTGTTTTCATCATGTGCAATATAAAACCAAGGGCAGTCTGCCCCTGGCTCCAGAGTTATTACCTTATTTCATTACAAATGTTTACCTAAGGGGCTTATCATCTGTTTCTGTCTCTGAAATAGCCCCTTTCATTAAACATCCCTCTCAATCGCTATCTGACCCCTCCTTGCAATTTTACCATTATTGTGATTCTCACTTACATGTCTTTCCTGCAAATGAATGTGATAAATTGCTGTGAGCTGGACATCAGCTTTTTTCCACTTGAAAAAATAGCCTCTTTTAATTTCACTTTCTTATTATTCTGTTTTAAACATTGGTCAAGCATCTCCCCTCTACCCAAACCATGCAATATTTATTTCTTGAATTTCCTTTTTCTCTAGTATAGATCTTAAATATACAGAGAAAAGTGCTTGAGCTTGAACCCCATGGTAGCAAATTCTCAGTTTTTCAGTCTTTCCAGAAAGGTGTGATTAAAAATAGACAAAGGAATTGCTTTGCAGACCTCAGCATCTTCTGTCTATATTCTCCCACTAATTGCTGAAGCTGACCACTGAAGCCGGGTTTGCTGCCTGATGGGCCATTTCAGTGTTTGAAAAAAAGACACTTAGAAAAATGCAGTGGCCAGCTTTACCAAGTCATTCTGTCAGACCTATATAAAGCCACCCTACCAATAAATTTAATGAGGATGAACAAAATAGCTTTCTACTGATGTAAAAGGCTTATATTTCCAGACAGAGCAAGGGACTTTGTTATACCACAGCACTGGCAAGCGTCTGCTTTTGTCTGTCATTTTCCTTCTCCGGACTCTGATTTTATTATCATATTGCTGTAATGAAAAGCACAAATCATCTGGACAGCAATAGCAAGCAGCTGTATCTCACTGCTGTGATGTCACCAAATGACTATATTTCGAGGCTTTGTCATTATATAACTTCTGTGAAAAATACCAGCTAGTTTGAAGACTAGCATGCAAATAAACAGGAGCTGGCTACATGGGTTTCCCCTGAGTCACGTCATGCAGATATTTCAGTCCTGTCTTTGCCTGTGCCCTTCACCCCTGGCTGGCTGCGGCTCCCTGTGCAGCAGTTCCCTATGGAGCTGGGGTTTGGGATTTCCCCAAGGGAAAAATCAAACATTACAGCCCAGCAGGGAAAGTTCTGTTTTCTCTGTAGCTTCACACACTGTGAACAAGTGTTTCTTTGTTATTGCTCTATTTATAATCCAATTACTTTGTGTGTTGATCTCTCCCACCCGACAGCAGGAAAATATGCTTTCTGAATTGCACACATTTATTGCAACTTGTATGCAAAATTCCCACAGTAGAAATAGTACTGTGATATTGTAACTTTTTTTCAGGTTCAGTATTCTTGTCTTTAAATTAAGAAGACACTGGACTGGAGCACTAACTCAGCATTGTTTCCACTTTCTGTCGATATTCAAATTGCCCCCCAACAAACTAAGCCCACTCATGTGCTAAGAAACAGCTGTGAGCAAATCTTACTTGGATCTTTGTGTAAAAAGTCACAGGATGGAGATCAAATCTGGAGAAACTGAGTGACCTTGCTTAAAAAGGCAGCTAAACTTTAATGTCTTCAGATGAAACATTCTAGAAAGAGCCAGTGATTGAGCTATGTAATGTGATATCTGGAAAACTGACCCCAATTTCTGGTTACTGACCCTCATCTTACCTGCTACTGCTGTAGAAAGCTCAAATAGCTGTGCAAAAGCAATTGTGAACACACTCAGACTCTGCCAAAGGTAATGATACATTTCTACCAATAAAAAGAATTATGTGGGGGAAAACTGATGGGTTTTGGTTTGGAAAATGTTGCAAATAATTGCTTCATTAAAAAAAATCAATCCAAAACTATACAACAAAGTCAAGGTGATTATTCATTGCAAATCCTTCTTAATTACACTGTTATGAAAATTATACTTTGGGCTGAGATTTTTCCTCTTCTAAGTTGTCATTGGTGACTGTAAGAAGGGCATTGCTACGTGTGTTCCTGTGTTGCTTCAACAGCAAGATGGAGTCAGAGGGACATCAGGAAATTCTCACCAGTGTAGGGTAAGAAAATATTATGAGAAGGGGCAATATAAAACACTCCACTTTCTCACCAGAAGCTTTATTAAGCTTATTTGAGGGGCTCTGTGCCCCTACCACAAAGCAGGTACAAGCCTGCCAGCAACAGCTGCCTGACCTGTGCTTTCCTTCAAGGCGGTATCTTGGTAATCACCGCAAAACTATATTGTCCTTATGGTTTATAAAGCAAAGACCTCTCCTATCCAGATATTTATGACATGGTAAGTAGTCTAAGTGGTGGTTTTTTGTGAAAAGGCAACAGTGATGTTTGCACATTTAATGGTTGTAACAACAATTAGCATTTGAAATCTGTGTATCTCAAAACATTGGTATGACTCTTAATGTGTAGACAGGTAAATACAATTAAATCTGATTCTATTTTGAGCAGAGCAAATGATATGTAATTTTTTTCTTGTTGGTTCTTAACTAAGTACAAGGAGTATTGAGTTTCTGAGTTCCTGAATGTTTTACAGCTATTCTAGTGGCTATTTGAGCATTCATTATACTCACTGCAAAACTTCTTGCTTTTAGAAGACAGAAGATCAAGCACCCAATGCTACATTCTGCCCCAGTGAGGTCACTGAGAACCTTGCCTTTGGTTTTGTTGGAAGCACAATTTAATTTTTATGTGTTGCACTACCTTGTTTGTGAATGACAAATCATCAACTTGTTTTAACACCTCTTTCAAAGCTTATTGAAGACAATTAAACTCTTTTTTTCATAAAACCAAAACTTTCATCATAATATTTTAAGAGCCTATGATAGGAGATATTTTAAGGAACTATCACCATCCTGAATATCACCACTCTTTACAAAGAACCCCTGAGGAAGCTTTGGGAAGCAGAAAATGCAAGTGTAAAGAGAACGGCAGGCAAGCAGACAGGTAAGTCTCTGAGGCATGTCTGTCTCCTGGAGGTTTGACTGAAAATGACCAGTCTGAAGCAAAGACAGATGGAAACACAAGACTAGACCATAATAAAAGTCTTCAGATTCAGAGATTTCAATAGTTAATCTATGTATCATCTGTGCCCTAATGCAGTTGCTTTCTAGGCAAGTGAAGTCTGTTGTTACTATCTGAATTCGAGAAGAATTAGATTACAGAAGATAGGTACAAATCCATTAAAAAAAACTTCAGTGATTAAAAAAAAAAAAAAATTAAAATAATATGCAGTGTTCTGTGTATTCCTGTAATACCACAGAATCTGACTGGGCATTTAACTTCCTTACCATTTTATGGCAAAATTGGACAAATTAATTGAAGAAATACCCTATCTTAAGTTCTTCATGATTGTATGTTTCTAGACTCACCCTCAGGAAAGCCCAATCCTTATCTTTAAAGTAAAAAAATTAAGATTTACCCCACTTTCCACTGAGTTTTTAGAGTACTCCTTCAGAGACAGCTTCAAACAGTGCAAATACTATGAATATTTTTAGGTCTTGGCTTTGGTGAAGCATAAAGCACCATTTATGTGTTAAACACACCCAGAGACACTGGAATTCTCCCCAGGAAAGCTCCTGTTACAGTTATTTTGTTTCAAACAAAATTTTAGTGTCCTCTCTTTCTGATGCCTGATGGTCACAGCCCAAAAAAGTACAGTGTCTGTTTTTAATCTCTTAAAGGCAGAAAAGCACTGTCCTTTAGTGAAAGCAGATGGGAAAGCCTGGCATCCCAGGCAATTACACACACATAGTGATCCAGGAATAGAGCAGCTGGTGATGTTAAACTCTTTCAGCCTGATGGAATGGATGAGTCCTCTTTAAGGATACACTCAAAGGAGTAATATTTTTCAAATTGATGGATTATAATCCTTGACAGTCACTTAAAAAGAATACAAGCTTATGGAAAACATAGTCTGAAGGCAATACCTTGTGGTACATGATTAATTTTCCATTCTCAATGTGCCTATGATGACTCAACATTGTAATTGGGCACACTCACAGAGGTTGACTTGAACAGCCCATATCTTGCCTCCATCATACCCACTGAAATCTCTTTGAGATATGATTTGCAGCCCCACCAGCAGCAAAGGACTTCTGTTATCACTGCATGATTGCATCTATTAAAAGTAATTACCTTCATTAACCACCAAGCATCGCAGAGAGAAGGGGAAAATACTGTGAAGTACAAGAAACGTGAGATCTAAGTCACTTTTGCAGCCTTCTAGCACAAAGTTGTCATGGACTGTATAGTTTGTTTAAATTACAGCAGACCAAGAGTTCTCTGAGGTGTAGAGTGTTGTGGACTGCTCATGAGCAGCACAGAGTTCCTGTATTCTTTGAATCAAGCAGCCCAGTCAGGTCCAACACAACATCCACACACAGATCCAGCTTTATGTCTTACAGCATATGTCCACTGAGTTGATTCTTGTTCTGAAGGAGGATAGAGATTTTTTATTTCTGTGCTCCAGATCTGCTTGTAGGGGCAGAAACTCAAGTGAGAGTGTCCCAAAGCTGACTTCACTGTATATTTCTAGGACCATAACAGAATTGCCTGCAAAATCAAAGGTCTGGACACTACGACTACATTCTTTAATCCTAAAGAAGCATTTGAGGGCTGCCAACAAGAAGGTTGCTATTCCAGATTACTATTTAGAAGATATTGAAATCATAGATCAGAAGTATAAGTCAATGTATTAAAGATCACTGCTGGATTTGCAAGGAAGCAGTTTTCTGAAAGAAGGATCATTGGGCTCCATATAAGATTTTACATCTGTTTTTATGTCCCTCCTTCTCTGAACAGTTGCCAAAGTCTGTCAGCAGAAGGGTGAAGATGACCTGGAATGAAATGAAACTTTTTAGATGTAAGGGGATTTTAAGACTTCTGGTTCTTCTTAATTTTAAATAAATTGAAATAAGTAATTTTAATAAAAAGTAACCATTTATTTCAGGAATAGCCAGGAAAGAACCTCCTGAGGATAATCATACAGGTTTGGGTTTTTTCCACTAGCAGTTCAAAAAGTTGAAATTCTGAAACAACTGCAGGTTGCTAACAAATCTGTAGCTGGTGATAATGTGGTGTGATCAGATGTGCTGTATATAACTAAACCAAGATCTGGATGCTGCTCCATTTCCTCTTTGCAGCTATACCCAGCTGGAAGGCAAGGGTAGACTGCATTCTTCATTCTTCAAATCTTCAGTTTTCATTCTTCATGTTCTTTCACGAATTTCCATGTTTCTTTCATGGATTTGCATTCAGCTGTGACATTGACTTTGCAGTTATGCAGTGCTAGCAGTGATGATGAAACTGCCTTCAGAAGTATCTGCCATGAAGCCTCTGGTGACTCTTTTAAACATTTCAGTGACCTGGTTTACAGAATGGCCTCAAAGCCAGCCATAACTTCACAACTTGGAGGTGGTAAGCTTTGTCAAAGCTTTGGAACTCTTGTTCATGGCTGTTACGAAGAAAGAAAGGAGCTTCTTAAACCAGCTTTCCCACTGAAGGCAGCAGTGATGACTTGATTTGATGCCCTACAGAAATGCAGTCCATTAGGCACTGCACAATGGAGAGTCCTGGGCTTTTTATTGATTGGAAGAAATCTAGAAATCCAATCAATGTGAAATGTGCACAACTACAGCAAACTATAACATGAAAGAGTGTGCTTCCTTGCTTCTCAGTTTTGCCATGACCTAAATATAATGGGGTAGTTGATTTGTATTGAATGTAGGACTCTGTTTCTTGTTAGAGGCAAGTCTACATTTGTTTCATTAATCCCTTGCAGAAGTGCCTACTGAATCCAGAAGTTTATTTTCACTGAGGTCTCTGTCACACTTGAGTATTTTTCCCAGCACAGGGAATCACTGTGTTTCTCCATATGGATCCCATATTTCTAGAGTATATTTTTGTTTGTAGATATATAAATACATATGTTCTCCTGTCCTGCCCTTCATTAAAGTAAATGTGTGCACCATAAAATCTCTTTGTCATGTAGCCAAAGCTTTCTTGGTACCTACGTCAAATGCAAAGAATATTTTTCTATTCTCTGAACACTTCCTATAGTGCACCTCTGCTGCTGTCCAAGCTCAGCTGTTAAAAATACCTGTTGGGAAAATGCTCAAGTCCCTTAATAATTTTCAGAGAAAATTGAACATCCTAACAAAAATCAGTACACCTGATTGCATGAAACAGAACAGTCAGTAATAAGCAGGAAGGAGAGAAGTTCCATTTCTTCCAGGAACTTTAACTCCTACATGAAAGCTGCAAAAAGTGATTATTGTGTTGGAATTAGACCTCTGTGTCAGTGCTTTCTCATAAATACACATAAGGAGATTTCTCATTTTTCCCAAGAGATTTTAAAATGTTTTAGAAGATTTGGTTTCTGAGAGGGCTTATATCTAAGGAGAATTTCAACCCACATCTGGCCAAAAAAGCTAAATCCCCTTTGCTTTTTTACCCCTTCTTCATGTGTAGATACTGTATATGTGTGTGTGCATTTATGTTTATGAAAAAACAAAGGCACTCAATTAATTAACTTGCACAAAACACACTGAGGGAAGATCTCATTAGAATCAAGGCAAATGATGCTTTGTAAGGTATTGGCAGCCTATAAATTTGGAACCGATTTATGTTAACATTAAAGTATGTACACTTAATTAGCATTGATTTTAAAATGGAAAATAGTCTCCCAGGATACTGTAGAGCAATTCCTTATGTCTTAATTTGGAACAGATATTGCTCCAAGAAATAGATTTTAGTAGGGATCAAGCTATTTTAGGCAAAAGGAGATATATAAACATGAAAGTGGTAGCACATACCCTGTAAGGAGGAACTGGTAGGATAATCTTCCTAAATCTCACAGAGAATTCCCCTTGACCTGCCTTCAGTGCTTGCCAAAAATAAGGAAGGTTCTTCTTTCTCTGTATCTATTTACATTCCAGCTTTTAGATAGTGGATGGAGGTCTCACTCACACTGAAGATATAGTTGTGGTAATATCATGCTCAGATAAACACTGAATGACTGTGCAGATTTACAGGCTTTGTGGCCCACATTCTGTGCTTCCCTTTCCTTTTAATCATAAAATGTTTCTTAACCAGAAACTGATTTTCACGTTCAGTTTTGCAACACCTTAACCCTCCTATTTGGCACTTTTTCCTGGGACATCACCATTGCAAATGCACAGAGCTGCAAACCTGCTCATGAACAGAGGTGTGAGAAGTGAAGTAGTGCTCAGTGCAACAAACCACAGGGAAATTGAGCTGAAGAGACAGACACTAGGAATAAGCAGAGCATCAGAATTTGAACATATGTGTGTTTAAGACACTTTTTTTTACTTGTATTTCTCTTATATCTTTACATGGTAATTAGACTAGGCTGACAATGAGAAGAACCAATGTTTTGAAACCTGAAGTTTTTATTTTGAATTAGTGACAACTATTTCAAACAAGACATATTTGTGTTTCTCTATATGTAGGACTGGATCTTTGGCAGACACCAATCATCTTAGCACATGGGAGTTCAAAGGAGGACAGACACTGGCTGCATTAGGAGGACTAGACTGCACAAAGTTTATGGGCTGTGGTGAGCACTTTCTCCTGTGAGCAGTCTTTGGGGTTCCATGGGACACGAACTCTCACCAGTCTAGAAACAGTGACCACATACAGCTCAGAGCTGCTGATCTCTTTGATATTTATTTTATGTAAAGGCACTCATACAGCCATGACACATGTCAGGATAAAGCTCTTTGATAGTATCACATATCTCCACATTGCTAAAAGGAAAAGATTTTATGGATAACATAAGTGAAGCACACACAGCTCTTTCCAAGGCAGAAAACACAAGGTTATCACGTACAACTGCTGACAGTAACAGATGGCAGCACTAATTGTTGTTCAGAAGTTCATGTTGTTTTAATTTCCTCAAGGGCAGTGCATGGGCATGGACATGATGTGTTTCTATATTACTGCATTTGTGCACTTTTTAGAGAAGTGTTGCTGTTTCCCACCAAAGGTGGGGTGACCCCCAGGCTTCTGCTGTAAGCAGAGAAGAGAGCTGAGAAAAAGGGGGACTGCACCTCCCAGGAGGGAAAGGGAGGAAAACAGGGAGAAAGAGGGAGAAATAGTCCTGCACTGTTCAGAGCAGCACAATGTTGATGTAACAAAGAGAATTTTGTTTTAATAGCAGAACATGAATGAAGCAAAGTGTGAACAAGGTTCAGTAATGATGCTTGATACTTGCATGTCCAGTGGAGAGCAGCTTCAATGATACAGATGCAAAGGGGTTGTCAAGGAAACAGATGTGTTTTGCTTCAGATGTCCAGTGAAGCAAATACTCCAGACATCCATATAGCCTCATTACCACTGCATCTTCACAGTCATTAGTACTCAATTTTACCCTCATAACATCCCTGTAGTGTAGTGGCTCTTTATCCCATTTTTAAAATAGGTTGAGCCACCTGCCCAATCATACCAGCACTCTGTGGTCAGATCCCTGAAATCTAAACAAGAACACAGCATCTGTACCCATCATCCAGCCAGTGCTGTGACTTTGATATGAGTCAACAACAAGCTACTAGGGAATAACATAAATATATCAAAACTCCAGCTTCTGATACTGGCCACCAGACCATTGCCAGGGAATGGCTCCATGTTCATTTCCAAGGTTATGTGATACTTCCCTGAATGTAGCACAGAAACATTGATGTAGGCTGGGGCTCTGTACTTTAGAACTGAATAAAGGTATGGCAAATATCTCTTCTCATAAGCTTGTAATTTTATTAAAAATTCAGTTGAAAGATACAGATACTGAAATGAGCATACATTACCTATAAAAATCTAACTTTTTATTAAACTCTGTTCAATTCTGCCTTCAAATATCACAGGTCCCTATAAACTTGGAAGAGAAGAAATGGGGATAGCCTTGTCAGTTTAAGAAAGATGAGGAAATGGCCCAATTACAGAGAAATAGACCATCTGATATGCTGCCCAGTGCTCAGACTGTATTTTTCTTGCTCTTTATTTCAATTTTCTTTTCTAGTCTGTCACATGTCTAGCAAACTTTGTTCTCTTTAGAACAAAAAAATAATTAGAACAATCATTATTTCTTATTACTCTTAGAGTAGAGATTGCTATGCTAAGACATGCATTTTTTAGATTCCTAGTGAAGAAGAAAGAGTGCAGGGCTTTCAAGATAAGCTGTGGATGACAGGAAATGCACTGAAAACAAAGGCTATGGTATTAGGCTTTCAGTCCTTTTTAAGAAATCTGGAGATAAGTACAAAGAGCACCAGAAAAAGCTAAATAATTGCCCACAGTAGATAGAGTAGTTCATAGTGATTTCAGGCTGTACAATGGGTTCAGAGTCGTTGTTCAGATTTCTGAGTGTCAAAGCCTGTTCTGAAAACCTGCTCCAAAAGCTTGGCAACAGCCTTTCTTCAAAACAGGGGAGTTCTCTAAGCTGTGGCTCTATTGCACAAGGTGTTGCAAGGAGGAATGGCATGTCCTGTCCTGCCAGTCTTTGGCTGGTTTAACCAAGGTACTGCTTCCTTTTAGAATGTCTGGCCTGGGAAAATAGGTAATTGAGCATTAATTGACTTAGATGGCTGAAGATAACGCTTTTGTCATTATTAATATAGACTTGACTTCAATAGTGCTCAAAAAGGGAAATCATGAAGATCTCTACTGCCTGCTTTTGTTTAAGGAACTTCTTCTTCTGTTCATGAGAAATATTTTTCTCAATTTTTTCTCAAATTTAAAATATGGACAAGATGCAAAAAGACAAGTCAAAATAATAAGTGTCAAGAGTACAGAATCCTATCCAGTTTCAATTTAGAAACACTCTTACATACATCTGCCATTAAAGTTTAAGCCCATAAACATTTTCAAGGTCTGTGATGTAGGAATTTACAGACTTCTTCCCACATGCAAACTTTTTCTTTCTAATAAGGCAACCAACACATCCCACTGTATCAAATAAAGTTAAGGCTTTAGCTGGAATGCACAGACAGTGAGGGAAGGCAGTGACTCTGACTTTCTCTGTTTTCATTCTTACATCCTCTGCTTTGAATGTTTTCTTTTGTCAGATTAATTCAGTCTCTGAAAACTTCAGCGTTGACTTCAGGGCACATGAGGCACATCAGCATGGATGTTCACATTCAAAAATAGACTCAAGCCCAAAAAAACCTACCTGAAACATAACATTTATCATTACAATGATTTGCTCATTCAGAAATATGAGGAGAAACAAAACAAATCTGTTTTGCTCAAAACATTGTACAAGGTAAACTGCAGACTGCATATTTCTCTCCTTTTGAAAAGGAGTGTATGGAGGTTTAGCATTCAATTATCACTTAATCTGCACAGAAATTTGTAAAAAAAGGTTACAGTGAGTATCAGCTGATACATATTGTGATACACTTGAGGAAATAGAAAAGATAAAAATTTGTAAAAGCAAGGACTAAAATAAAAATCTATCATTACCTGATTGCAAGTCAGAAGCCCATGTAACTTGTAACAAAACAATTTGGGGCAAAGATTTCTCACAAACAGAGCTGTTTAATGTATGACACCAGAATCAAAAGACATCGTTTTCTTTGTGCCCAAAGAGCTCACTCATCCCTCACTCCCTGTTTTCTTTCAAAGAAAAATGAGTTATTCATGAAGGCAAAAGATGCCAACAGTTGATAAAGAGATTGTTGTAACTAACTCAACTACACCTACAGTAATTTCACTCATTTACCTGTAGCATTACCTTCATACAACTGATGAGCCCATCTGTCTCCACACCAGCAACACCTCCAATCTGGTGAGCAGCCATTTGTCAAAACGTTCCCCAGGGCTGGAGATCTGCCTTTTTCCTGCCCTTATCAAGTAACTATTATTGCCACTTTTATGACCGCTCAGCTGAGGCAGTGATAAATAAGACCTGCTCAGAGGTGGAATTCAGTGGAATGAAAAGTCTTCTCTAGCAGACAAACCTGTTGCTTGGAGCCTTGATGGGCACAGAAACACCTCTGGGGTAACGTGAATGCAAGCAGCATTTAGTGGCCCTGAAACCAGAAAATATTTTCCTGGCTCTGTTTCTCAATAGACTGCTGCAGCCCCACACCTGCAGCCTTTCCTGACTACAGGGAACCCCACTGTGACCAGTGCCCAGCTTGACCCTCTCCTTTCCTGGCTGGCTGCAAGGACAAGAAATCTTGGGGGATGTTCCTGCACATGGGTGGAGGCCACTGTGGCAGAGGAAACATCAGTGTCAAGTGTGTGGGTTCCTGCCTTTGAATGGGGGCATCAGGTGTTTCAAGGGGGTTGGGGGAGAGTTACTTTTTACAAGGTACTAGTATAGCTACCCATATATATACCATATATATACCATATATATACCATATATACTGTATATACACCCATCCTCCTCACTATAGTGCAGTTTTGGTAATGAGTAAGAGTATCCTAGTCTTGAAGTCTGGACTGAGAGCTTGAATACAGATTGAGTATCTGTCCCTTGAAGCAAGAATCCAGACCTCGGTGATATGTCTTGCCAGTACCAGTAGCACTACTGCAGTAAGGATTTTCAACTTAGCAAAAGTATCAGGGACTGGTCAGACCCTACAAACTCCTGCTCCTGTGAGAGCCTGGCTGCAGCAGGACTCAGTCATGCCAATTCCTGAGCTTCAGCAAGGGTCCCTCTCACAGAGCCAGCCTGAGCCTGGCCCGGCTATGTTCCCATGAGCTCTCTGACCTATATCTTATCAAAAAATATTGTGCCCAGCTTGGAGAGAAACAAAATTTTAAAGACTTTAATACCTTCACTGTGATTTAAATATGCCTGCAGAGATGGCCAAATGCAGAGATGATCAGTTTGGAAATACATTTTGTCAGTAGCACACCAATAATACTACAGGCATTTATTGTCTTATATGCAGGATAGGAAGTACACTGCTTTGTGTTCTGGCCTCTGGAAGCCAAGTGCCAGGAAGACTGGATGAAAGCCACATCCCTTCTAGATAGCTGGCTTCAGGAGCAATTGAAAAGGTAAGGAAAGAGAGGTATTCTCTCTTGTCTGAGAAAATAAGCGAATTCCCAAGTGCATGTCCATACACTTAACCTGAAGGAAGTTTTTGAGGACATCAATGTTTCAAGAGCACGGGGTGATACCAAGAGGTGTGAAATGCTGCAAGGGGACTGTCATGGAAACAAGTCATCTCTAGGTATGAAAATGCCACTACCCTGGTCTCCTAAGGTTGTAGGTAGACGCAAACAGGACAAAACACCTTTGGTTATGCACATATCTAAGCTTTCAAAGGTATGTGGTTTCTATGTGGTGCCTCACAGATGAGTAGGAGAGGGAAGCCCATGGCCAACAAATCAGCAACTGAAAACCCAGTCGCTCACCAAACCATGAGAGAGAAGAAGTAAAAGTGCACATCAAGGGTGAAAATGTGGGAAGGGTGGATTTTCAGGCTCATGGCTAACCATGAAAGGAGGTTAAAAGGCAGAATGATCAAAATCAGAGTAAAAAAAAACATTCATGGCTGATTAAAAACAAGCATTTGCAGCTTCCCAGACAAGCTAGCTGTCACTGCACACCTTTAGCAAGACCAATAGCTGGGAAAAAGCTTGACTACCTTGGGACAAGAACTTCAGGAGGCCAAAGCAGCTGAGGATAACCACTGCTGCCTCAGACAGAATCACAGAGCTTGCATCTCTTGGGAGTCTTGCAGTATTAGACACTATTTTCCAAGGATTGATCAGAGGTTTTGAAATATATTATGTTTGTTTGGCATACAGGGTGGACAATATTCTCAAAGGTTTTAGCACAAATAAAGCCTGTATTAAAGTTACTGATATGGCAGTAGTTTGAAGCAAAGGTCTACACAAGTCTAGGTACATGTTCAAGAAAAAATTAAATACAGAGCATTTTCAAGCATAAAGGCATCTTAGGCAATTTTTCTCATCTACTTGGTATACGTTTCTCATCTACTCCCTTCCTAATAAAACCAACAAATGTACTTCTCCTTCAACAAAGTGTATTTTACAGTATATGTTAAATCCTCTTACTTTTTTGACCTTCTAAGTAGAGTATGAGGCTTTTATTTGAGTTTGATGCAAAGCATCTCCAGCTCTTTATTCGAGACACCTGCATTTAATCTATGAATATTCTCAGAAGTTCTTTTATACTCCGCAAGAGAAGGCTTCTATCATGCAACTCAGATGTGATTACCAGTCTAAATCACTCATCAGGTCAAACTTGCTTTGAAAGCCCATATCTATCATATGGACTCCTGAACTGAATTCAACTTATGATTTAAGCAAGTCAGGAAAAGGCAACTATAACCAGAATACTCTGTTGACATTCCACATGCACAGAGGTCCTAAAGACATTTAGTACATGTCTACATTATTGGCTGCAAAGTAGTAGAGAGAATTAAAGGTACCATTAGCAGTCAAGTGATGATAACATGGAGCTCAGAGAAGGCTCATTTATCTAATGAGAAGCAGTTCCCAATATAAACATTGTTAAGAGATAATGATGAAAACTGAGGTTTGCATGCCAAAACCCACAAATATATCCAGAGGTTTCTCAATGTAAATTGGCATGTAATTAACCCAATTACCCAACTTAATATTCCAACTGAGCAAACTAGGCGTATTAAGTGTACTAAGGATATTCTAATGTTACTGAAGTTTACAAAAGTTGGTGGATGGGTAGTGCTTTAATGAAGAGACAGAGATAAAATCAAATGGAATCAACATAATTTTCAGTTGAACAAATTTTCAATTACAACTGGTTGAAAACCCAAGAATTTTTTTCTGAAAGTTCTGATTTTATGAGGAGATGCAGGAACTTTTAAAAATCCTTTTTCCACAATTATTCTTTTGGAGAAAATGCTATTTAACCAAGGAGATTATATATATAAACATGACAGGCTTTTACTTCAAGGTTCTGCTAAAGCCAGGCATTAACACGCTTCTAGCAAGGAAATTACATCCAGCCTTTTAAGGCTACTTTCAGGAGATGCCATTTAACTGGATTGCACTAGACTGTCTGGAGTGCAGTTAGCTTCCCTTTGAAGAGCCTATGAACAAAAGATGCAATCCTGCAGGTCACAATGTGCCTGCAGAACTCCAAGGAAGGACTGAAGGAAGCTATTCAAACTGCAGCTGGCCAAGAAACTCTGTTTTAGTAATAACAATTCAATTATTTAACGCAAACAAGTTTCTTGGATCCCTCTTTTGCAGTCATTTAGTTTTCATATGTCCAGGGCCAGACAATGAAAGATATGTACAGATACAGAGATGCTTCAGTCCAGCACACGGGCAACTCAGGTATTCTGAGGCCACACAGCCACTGCCACTAACATAGTTAATATCTTCTGAGCCTTATTTTAAGGCAAACCCTCTAAGCAGAGGAAGGGGCACCAGGCTTGGTTGCTCATTGTGCTTCTAGATGTTCATGGATGGATGTTGTACAAGTGAATGTCAGGCCCCTGAAGAGAAACACAAGGTGAATCCGAGAGAGCCATTGTGCAAAGTGGACAAACCTCAAGATGGTTTGGGGTGAAACAGTATCAGCTGCTGAAGGCCAGAAGAGGTAGTTTTTGATCCAGCCCAGTAGTTTTTGATTCTATTTTCAGCATTATTTCACAAGTACATCTTTTCTCCTTCCTCTGAATTTTATCCTTGTCTAGTTTAGGCTACGTTAATGATGTCTGTAACCTCCTTCTTATAGGAATAATTTCTTTGACTCCTCCAAATCAGTACAAATGCAATTGGTGAAGTCGTCACACAAAAGTTCTCTTTTTTTTCTTTTAATGGAAAAGGCTGAGATAAATTTTTGAAAAAATCTCTTTCAAAATTATTTCTGAATGGAGGTCACTTGGCAGCACCTCTCTTTCATTCATTTCTAATAAACAATAACATCTCCAAAAAGAAGAAACAGATGTACAATTTAAAGTAATTGTAAGGTTTCTACTGATGACACATGAGCTTTAATTTGACAGAAGCACATCTGTGCTACTGCAACAATCTTTTAGGCACCCCCCACAACACTATAAAAGTTTCTGCATATGACAGAGAGCCTATGAAGCACCAAAGTAGGACAAATTTCTTTCTTCTCTGTATTACTAGGGTCCTAGCCTTACCCAGGACAAACTCTATTGATCTTTGGACAATTTTCATCTTCTCAGATCTACAGTTACACTCATGGGGACAGAGGGCAGGCAGACTAGATGATCTCCAGAAATGTGCACTATTACCATTCCTGTTTAGTGCCACTTCAGCAAACGCAGGTGACTAATTCAAATAACATCTTTGAAATATTGACCCTAAAAGATTCAGCGGTAAAAGAATGCAATGGCCACAATTAGTTTTCCTCAGAACAGAACAAAAATGCTAATGAAGCCTTATTGGTTTCTTTATTTCAGTGAAGTTCTCTTAAAACATATTACAATATAGTATTAACACAGGCAAGTGTCTAAACAGTATTTTTAAAACAAGGCAATATTTCAAAGTCAGCAATTTCATAAAAAGCACCATTCAAAATTAGTGTAGTTTTCAGTCTACTGCAATCTGCAGAAACCAGAGAACAGAGGAACATCCAAAATACTAAAATACAATATTCTGCCCAGTTTTGACTTCACAGAAAGCATTAAAAAATTGCATAGATAATAATATATATTCAGTTAAAATCTTCGATCTTACAAAATGTCTCCCAATACAAAACAATTCAGTTTTTTGTAAGCCAAATCCTTTTTCCTCTTGTATCAGCAGCACTGTAAAACTTAAATTATCTTCCTTCTTTAATGGTCAAGTTTTCTACAACAACATGTTGCCGTTATCTGCATAACACGGTGAAATAACCACTTGCCTTCCTGGATGTTTGAACTCCCTCTGTACATCTAGATTCTACCAGCCTCATACTTACTCTATTACTTTATGAGTATTTGCTCTGGAAACGTTCTCTGGCAGAAAGGATTGGAAAGACTGTCTGCAGCTATTTTAACCACATTCATGAATGTGGTTGGTATCAAAAGATGCAAAAGAAAACTTCTTAAATTAATTCCTTACTTCACAGTACTGTATTGTGCTATTAACAGAAAGAAACCATGTGGGAAAACATAATAATAAAAAAGTTCAAAAGTTGTAAATATAATTAATAAGATATACCTGCCAATAAGACATGCAATTTATTACAGCAAATGGGATAAGTGCCATAAAATTAGCATTTATTGTGCATTGATTCCTCTTGAACTTTATCTTATTCAGGATCATAGTGCACTCCTTACTGTTGCATGGTATGAGGCAACATACACAATTTTCATAGATGCAAAGGCTATATACTACACCATTAATTAGATTATCATAAACCCACACTGATTCCAGCACAGTCACTCCAAATTCCTGTTGCTATAACCAAGGTCAGTGAGTGGCCTGTCAGTGAGTGGCCTGAACTACCGATTCAGACTTGTCTTTTTTTGAAAGGGAGAGACCCAAAAGTGCCTTTTCTTCCTTGAAATAAGGGTAAGTGTGCTGTAAAATGCAAATACATACTGGATAGGACTTTTTTCATCATGAGGGCCTTATCACAGACAACATGGGTAAAACATTATTAAATGCAATATCATAGATGTAAAATACTGTGTTTCTGTCACTGTGCATCTAAAAGTCTACTCTGAATTTAAGGGCAATTCTGGGCGCTCTCAAGAGAATTCATCTGAGAGGATTTACTACACTGAAGAATTCATACACTGGAACCTCTCCTAGCTGTGATAAAATTCACTTCCTTGTAGTTTCTGCATCCTTTAATAATGGTGCATAAGTACCATCATGTGCATAATACAGGATTGGAGCATCATTCTCTTCCCTGTTCAAACAATTCCGCTGATCTCACAATGTCACTCAAATAAAGCATACTCAAACAAATCATGTCATTAGATTTGCTATATATAGGCAAATGTTTATTATATTCAAGTAACACCTGCACTTTGCTAAAGATGTACCAGATTCTGTCTAAAACCAGATTCTGATCTCTGCTACACAGGTTTAAATCCAGAATGACTCTCAGGTTGTCATACTGGGAAGTGACAACCTCCAACAAAACTGCATAGCACAAAACAGCAAAGGAAAATATGGGGTTCTGTTTGTAAGAAGGTGACTTTCTTAACTTCCTCTAAAACAAAAACATTTCTAGCTTTCTCTAACATTGTTTTCCCCTGAACTCTTACCTTAGTAGTTTTGATTTATGCTTCCTTGTGACAACAAATGAGATCCTGGCTACACGCAGGCACTGAGATCTCTGTCACAGACAGACTTTAGGCACACCAGGATTACTGGTTTGTGTACTTATTCTGGCTGCAACACAATGCCCAGTGAGGTGTCTTGTGATGGACTGCTTAGATTTCACAGCTGAAAGCAAGAAAAACTACTGTTCTTTATTTGGAGCAGGAGAGCAGTTTGTCCAAAACCTGCATCTTTGAGTATAGTCTTGAAGGAAAAAAAAAAAATGATGGAAAGATAAATTCAGGTGTTAAGGACACTGTTATAAGGTTACAAGTGAAAACAGCCACCAAAATAGAAGTCTTGCCATTGGATTCATTGTTTTACAGAAAATTATAGGAGGAAACTATGCAGCAAAAACAGCGTAACAAGGTCAAAAACAAATGAAGAGCACGGCAATGTACATATATTTTAGATGTACATACTCAGACAGACACATTAAGGTTATATCATGCATAATATTCCATTTCAGTAAGGTTGATTTAAGGCAGACTGCAAGTGCATTGTTAATGACCCTCTTCTATAATTACATACATGACAGAAACATCTATTCTTTTGTAGGAATGCTGAAAGAAAGCTGGAAAGAGATGTGACAAGGCATGCCATTTACTCCTAACGAAAGACATGAGAAAGAAGAGTGAAGCAGCATTTATGAAGGAAAAATAAGAAAATGGGAGAAAACACTCTACATAGATTAGAAAGAGAAAGAATATTTTGTTGGAAGAGTTGGAAGAAGAAAAAGTTAGTGTCAATGAATACACAATTTCTTTGAATTAACTGACCAATTTAACAACAAAAAACCCCTTTTTAAATTAAATATCTGTTCAGCAAAATAAATAGGCTTTGTGAATAGTGTTATTTTTTGGTCAGACAAATATTTTGTTATTTATAACAAATAGAATAAAAACTTGCATAATTTTGGAAAGTTTTATTTTCAAGTGATTCTTTTAGTACTTCTTTTTGCCTATTCTCTCTTACTTTTTAGAATTGACTTCCTTCTCTTCCGGCAACTTTTTTGCTGGCAAAACTAGAAGTGGGGAAAAGCCTTCCCAAATTATTTAAATGCAGATTATTTCCAAATGAAATGAAAACAGTCATTAGTTCCACTGCTTTTGTTATAAAAACAATATTCTATTTTCGACCTAGTCCATTTCTATAATATTAAGAATGCATACTCCAGTGTTGCCATATTATCACCTCTAGTTTGAGACATGTTCTCTCCATTTATAGAAAGCACACTTTGTAAAATGTAGACAAATTAGCCTCAAAGTGCATGTAGTCTTGTTATTTGGCTGTTGAGTGAAGAAACTGAAAGCAGGTTTCCATTATTTGGCTGTGCTGCTTTCATTTACAGTACTAAAAGGTATTTACCCACAACTGCAATTTTTTGTGGTCCAGAAATAACAAATTTTAAGAGACTGCTTCATTAAAAATAAGAGAGTTTGATCTAAATTCAAGGTTCTCCTGTCTTAAGATGTTAACAGAATTTAAATCTTGGAACACTGAAAGCTTTTGTTTTATTTAAACACTGATCATTCAATCCAGATTGTATTTAAATATTCCTAAAATTGAGAGCATTGTGGCGGGATGATCTGCTCATGTTAACACAGTAGACACTGTCAAATATGTATAGAATCAAAGTAGAATCCAAATACAATTTAAACCCAAACTTTATGCAAATTTCACTGCAAGAAATTAAGATGAAATCCACAAAATAGATAAACTGGTTCCATGTTCATGAGTGATCTGATTGATCCTTCCACGCACACAGTCAAGAGAAACTGATATCAGTGTTCCGTTACGTACTTCAAAAGATGCACGGAGGGACACACTGGTCCATACACTTCCCTCTGGCATCTGACCCCCAATCTGCTGAGCAATTGCTCTCGGTTGCATGTGATCCATGGTCAGCTGATTGAGAGTAATTTTGAGCACATTGCATGAATGGATGAGCTTTAAATTAAATGCAAGGCTGGCAACTCCCTTTTCAGTAAAAATGAAATACTTCTGAGCAAGCTGTCCAGAAGAAACCAACTGTATCTTCTTCTCACTGGATGAGACCTGGGTGAAATCCAGTAATTTGTTTCTCACAGCTCCAGTGGGCAGACCTGTAACAGAAACTGTGGCTGATATAGCACTAGAAACTGCTGAAGGGATCCAGATGAGGCTAAACATACTAATTCCAGAACTATCTCCAAAATACCGAACATTACACTGTGCAGGAGAAAGTATCTCAAAGCTAATCAGATCTCCAGCACCCACTTTTGTGGCCCCTGAAGCAGATATCGATGTGTCTCTGTAATTTACCCCAGATTTAAACACATTCATTAATTCTCTGTTGGTACCATTCCTATTGATATAAGAAATTAAGGAGAAGCCCTCCCGGACACATGTATGACCCATGGAATACAATGCTTGGTGAAACACAAATTTGACAACACCGGTCTCAGTGAACTTTATAGCTCTGCCATCATGAGATAAACTTAGCATGTAAGGGTCAGAAACAGAAATTATTTTAAAGGTAGGTCGATAGTTGGTTTGGTAATGCATTGCTGTTGACAGCTGTGCACTGAGTGCCACAGCACCTGTGTCATGGGACAACCAAAACAAACTGAGTGGGGTATTAAGATCATAAATATTTAAGTCTTTGCTTTGGTTGCAGAATTGGTTTGGGCTCCTCAAATACACAGAAAGAGTTTGGCTGGGCTCCACTTCAGCAGCGCTGCTTAAACTAGTGCTCTGGAAATACTTTCCTTCTGGCTGTTCAATCCGAACACCACTCAGTTCATAGCCTTCCTCACTGCCATTAAGCTTTAAGGAAAGTTGCAAAAAATTCCTGCAGTTGTGTTTTACTGCAAAATTTAGGTCTGTCCACAACAGACCATGTTGCCTGAATACCAAGCTGCTATCTTCAACAGAGAGGATTTCACAGGGAAGCTTTCCCCTTATCTTCAAGTTCAATCCAGAGTAGACCTGAGAGATACCAGGCTTTGCAGTGGGTAGAATGACGTTTGCAGTCCAAGTCTCTGAGAGTTTGTTTTCACTGGTTGCTGAACAAACCGTATCGCTGACAGTGGAACAAGGCATGGCCACCATTCCATCCTCACATTTCAAACATGCTTGGCATTCCTGCATTTCCTTATTAAAGAAATACTCCTTTCCACACATTCCCAAAGCTGCATCTTTCTCAGCAATTCCAAGGCATCGGAAACCACCTGTTCACAGGAAATGGACAATTTTTATTGTCATACCTTTAAAACACTAAAAATAAGAACTCTACAGTTCTACATATCAAGTATCTTTGATAATATATCTAATAATAAGGGAGAAAGCAGCGGACAGTTATGATGTTAGATCGCTTCATGCTACTAAAGGAACTTCGATAGCTAACAGAAAGGAAATATTAGGCATAACTGACCTCATTCAAGCCAAGCACAACGATTTAGAGTAAAAAAGGAGCTACACAGGGGCAATTTTAACCAAAACCTGTAATGTATCAAATAGAATGATATAACGCCCAAAGACATGGTGACTAACTGGTGCACTGGGCAGCTCAGAGAAATGTGCACTGCCTGCCCAGTCATGTTACAAGGTAGCCCTGTGGTTGCTGTGATTGCTAAAGCAGTGCTTCGCAACCCAAGGGACAGGCATTCACTCTGTGTGCAGTTTATAAAGAACTTGCAAGAGACAAATAGGAAAACCAAAAGTTTAAACAGCATGCCTAAAATCAGTGTGCAGAAACTCAAGCATTTAAAAAGTGGAAAACCACTGCCATAAGACACAGGACACCAGTGGTCATGATAAAGCTAAAATAAAACACTGCTGTAAGCAGTACAGACAATATCTAGACATGCAGTTTGAAATTATTTGACATAAAGCAATTTTGTGCTGTTAAATGGTACACCACAACCTCAGTGGATGAAGGAATGAACACCCAAAGTGCAAGTTTTCAAAACAGTCTGTAATTTTCTATGGCAATTTTCCAAAAGCAGCACCAGCTCCCAGTGCTTCCAGTTGGAGCAACCAGAATCCAAAACTGCTGTGCATGGACCTTTCAGGATCTAAATCAACACCAAAATCTGAGGCACCCTAAAGAATAACCACCTGCAGTTTGTGCCTCAAAACTCAATCACTAATGAACTCACTTATGCTTTTTTGCCACCATAATCAAAACTCAATAATAATCTTTCTTATAGCTCTTCTTAAATATCATTTATTATCTAAATCCTGTGTCATAAATTTGCTTTATTCCATCAGCTGGAAAGTTCCTGTATCTGGGCTGGTATTTCCTCTAAGACTGAGACTAAAGCATTTGACATGGATCTCAACTTCTCCACTGCTATGGGCAGGGTGGGGCTGGCTATGCAGTCTGCTGATGCAAACAGAAAAGCTCACCACACATACTGCAAACTGCAAGACAGAGCAATACATATGCACCTGGCCCACAAGGGAGATCAGAATACTGGCTAGAATTCACTTCTGAATACTACATTATTCAGCAGAGAACACCAGACACTTTGGTAATTTATACAGGCTTCATATAATCACCCTCATATCACTTTGTCTATTTACATTTCATTCACTTAAGGAATGATTCTCCACTAACACTGATATGTAAGACTGTACAACTTAAGATGTGAGAACATTCTTTCTGAGACCAGGTACCATGTTCTCAAAGAGATTCCTGCAGAACAGTAAGATATTTTCTATTTGGAAAAAAGTCAAGAGAAATGTAACACTTTATTCCTCTCTGAAAGTGTCTGGCTTTTTTATGAGACACAAAAACCAAATAAATAAGATCACATTTTTTAAAATAAAAACATTCTAAATGGAATACAGAAAAAAATTCCAAACTTTCCCTCTGAAAACAGTTTTAACCATAATGTAATAGCTCATATGACACTTCCTAACCACTTCTACGTCTCATATCACTAGGTCCACCATGACTGAGAAATACTGGATGAAGTGATACTGAGTACACAAATACAGCTGGTTTATATGGCAGAGAAGATTTGCAGTAGTGCCTAGAAGTCCTTTTTATGCTATTTGCTTCTTTAAAACATTATACTGTGTATTTGAGGATTTTTATAAATATCAAGTTTTACAAATACACGTGGTGACTACGCACAACAATTTGCTGTCTAGTTTTTTACTGGTTAGATCTGCAGCAGGTGTTCCCCCTGTGTGTACTTCAAATAGGTGCCTTCAAAGCAGCACACAGGCTGCTTTATACAATGGACACGGTGGCAAGAGCAGCACTCTATTCTTTGCTCAGGAGAGGTCAAGCAGCAAATGGCAGCCAAACATCAGAAAGCCAGCACAGCAGCTGCTGTGACTGCTTCCTACTGCTCTTTACTGTCTGACCACCACTTTCTGGCTCCTACTCTGGGCACTGCTGCACCTGGTTTAACAGTGAGCAACTCTGCTGCTACCCACCTGATTTTGTGAAATCGAGTTTTCCTGCAGCACTTTCCCCAGCCCTTCCCACTCAGGTAGGCCAGGCAACTGCAAGGCAATTACGTACCTCCAGCTGCTATTGAACCTTGATGACTAGCCTTTAGTCAAATAACCTAACACCTCTCATCCCAGATAAATGTGAGAAAAAGCAGCAGGGGAGAAGGTATGACATAGAGGAAAGTGGAAGGGTGAAGAAAGAAAAGCTCCTTGTTTCATGTTTCTTTATTGCTATTTGCTCTGTCTCCCCTCACACTGTACATTGAAAGAGAGTTGCTACAGATGGAACAACCCTTGCGTGCAGCTCAAGAAACCACATTCAACATCTGGAACTCGTATGTCAGACTACATGGCTATCTTCCCTACATTACCCAAAACAGACATTCAGTTTCAGCCTGCCTTTTGACACACTAATCACACTTGTAGAAGATAATGAGCTACCATGGACAGACAGGCTGGAAGTAGCAATCGTCTCTAATAAAAAATAAGAAGAACACTCTCTCTTCCATGACAGATGGGAATAATATTGACAGGACATTGATTCCTGTCCAGGTGATGGGAAATAGTTTGCTTTCACATATATACAAGCCACCATTAAAAGTGGTAGAAGAGGAATCCAGAGAAGAGTCTTTTCCTTTCAAATACATTGCTACTACCTTTCTGTGGTCTGACACAACATCATTACCCATCTGTTTCTGGGCAGTATTTTGCCCTCACTTCCCTCCAACAGTTGTACAGACCCTGTTGGTCCAGTTCTCCTCTTTCACAGAACCCAATGAATAAATTCATTATAGCCTTCCCTCTTCCAAGTCACCAGATGACTACCACATTGATGAGTCTCCTTTCCTAGGATTGAGGCCTTGTGGGCTTCCATCCAAAAGCCCATCAACTCAAACCCAACGTCTCATTAAAAAAGAGACAAAACCTTATACCTTTCCAATGCTGTGACTCAAATTTTGTGCCCTAAGCTGTCTTCCCTCTAACTGCCCACCACTAAGACTGCCTAAAGAGTCTTGACTCTTCTTTTGTTAAGATTGATGGTACCTCCTCTACAGCATTTATGACATAAGGCAACACTAAGTGTTCTCTTGCTTGAGTAATTTCCTGTTTCCTGTGGTGTTTTGAATTAACACTACCCAAGCCAACATAATTCCTGTCCAGAGGATATAAGGACACAAGAACCCATGCCCTCTTTTCACCCTCTTCTAGAACCAATTACCTCTCACATTTTTTCTCCACCTGTGGCTGGGTAGGAAAGGTACAAAATCACTCATAATCAGCTGAAAACAGCCCTTGCCCCTCAGAAAGGTCACCTTCTTTTTACAAGTTAGAAGTCTAGAGAAGGAAAACCATACAGTCTAATGAAGCTCTCCTTTGGTTATTTAACTGTGAGACTTGAGGTACGGGTTGCATTTGGTGAAATGCCCTGTTTGATCACAGAGCTCCTTTCAAGCTTTTTCGGCTGACAAAAATTAGACAAACAGAAAGAAACCTAGTACCTAGACACAATTTTCTCAGTATGTCTATTAATGTTGCTCTTTTTTATCTGAATGCCATGAAAGTGTAATGAAGTAATGAAGGAAAAGTCTGCAGTGCAAAACAGCAGACAGATCTGTTCTTAAGTGTTTGAAAAATTCCCCCAAGTCCACACAAATGATGAAAACTGTTGCTCAGTATTTGACAACATTGTTGCTAAAGGAGAATAAGATTGATGAAGGGAGGCTTTATAAAAGCACTTCATGAGATCAAATCAGATATCTATCCCAGTGCAGTAGAAGGAAAATGACAACTATTTTTCTCCATTAGGAATAATATCTTTGATTTTGACCCCATTTGCACCAGTGTAAACAAGAAGAAAGTCAGGTCATAAGTGCAAATTAAAACCAAAGCATATAAAACTCGGTGAAAATGAGGCAAAAGGGACCATCCAATGCTTCTTGTGGACATAATATCCTAAATAGTCCACTGTCCACAAGAACTGCTATCAACTTACAGGCAAGTGCTTTTCAACACCTTCGATTCCAGCAAGCTGTTAATGTCACTATTCACTAACATATAAGCCTGAGTCCTTATCTATTTCTTTGGCCTGTTCCTGAAGATCTAATTATATTTATTCTTTAATTATCAGAGAATATAACTTACCCGGTGTATTCAGGCATTTTATCCTCTCACCACAAATGCTTGGAGATTCAGTGCATTCATCTCTGTCCTGTAAATCACAAGAATCATATTGAAACACTTTAACACAACAACTTAAATTTGAAACAGGCACTTCTTCAGGCTCTGTAACACCCATCTGCCAGTAATAGGCATATATGGGCATGGAGAAGGAGCTGATTCCATAAATATGCTGGAGCAGGAAAATTTTGATTTGGATTTGTCACCTGTTTTAACATGGTATCCAAAAAATCTGCATGGTGTCCACAGAAAGCTAGCATGTGCAAATGAAGGGAGTAAAGCTTGTTACAATGCACATTCCCCAGTGGTGCATCACTCAATTGATTTTAAGGACATTGTAACAATAGAGACAGCGTTAGGAAAGGAGATTTAGTCTGGGAGGAAGGTGTTAACCAAAAAATACCCATTTTCTTCAAGAAAATGAGAAAGTAGTATTTCCTATCAACAAGCCCTCCTTTCACCCTGCAGTAGGCAGAGAAGAAAGAATAACAGGCCACATTTGCATTTAAATGCTAGCATTAAAGAAAACTGAGACTAACAGAGAGGGGAAATGGACACACTTCCACGTTCTCTTCTCAGCATATTGGGCTTAGGTCCCTGACTGGTTGGGCTCATGTTAAAAATTGGGGGCAACACTTGACAAACGAGATACTGCTTTAAATATCAAGTTCCCCATATAGCTTAGGATTTCTAAATGAGAGAAAGCGACCAAAGAACCATCTCACTTTGCTTACATGCTGGTTTTGTGTTGTATAATAAAATGTATTTTATAATAAAATGTGTTTGACAATAAAAGCATTCATGTTCTATATTTGTATACATTTGTATGTTATGTTTAAGCAGGAAATAGTTCTTACATTTGTTTTAACCAACAACTTTTGTTTCCAAACTTATAAATAAATGTCTGACTTATAGTTTCGCTTAGTAAAGCTTTTCTCTGCTTTTCAGAGTTGTCTAGAAGTTCCTGTAGAGTAGAATGGGATTAAATAAACAAATTTAGAATGCAAAAGTATAAATGCTTTAGGATGCCATTTCCTACAATGATGAAAAGAATCAAAGTTATGCCATCTGTCAGATTGGGAAAATGCCACACCCACCAGGCACTTCAGAGTAGTAAAAGCTAAAGAGAAAACCCACAAACAAAAAAAACTTCTTTGAAGTGCTGTAGACCCATTCAGTAAAACACATGCTCCAAACTGGATCTCAGTAGCTCTTCAAGTAGTTATTTCCAGAATGTTATCCCAGTATGTTCAACACCATATACTTCATAAGCAATAACTGAAAGAGACAGAATTATGTTTCACCTGGCAAATCCGATCAGAGTTTGCAGAACATTCAGCCATTTGGAAAAAACCAGCAGGACACAATGTGCATTTCTCACATTGCGAAGGTGTCTTTTGGAAATTGCAAAATTCACCACTTTCACAAAGGCCACAGTTCAGCAAAGACTCCCCAGCATTAATCACTTTTGCATCCACTTCTACTTTATGCACAGAGTATGACTTCTGGAGATGACTTCTGACCTGGTTCTGAAGTCCTTGAAGATGACTTTCAAAATAATTTTGAATATCTTCTTGCAAACTCTGAAATGACATTTGTTTCACTGTATCAAAAAGCATGCCATACTGGACTTTGATCATATCCATTTGATCATATATTTTTCTTTGCTGTTCAAGAATTTCCCGTTGCTGGCCAATCAATATGTGCTGCTGTTCAGCAAGTTTTTGCTGCAAATCAACAATAATCTGCTGTTGGCTTTTTAGCATTTCAGTAAATTTCTCATGCCCTTTTGCAAGGTGCAGTTGTAGTATTAGGGCATCTTCAGATGGAACTTCATTTTCTCCTGAAATACAAATATTATGTGATTGATTATTGTCCAAGCTCGCTGTATTATCTCTTCAAAAGCATTCCAATTTTAATAAGTTAATGGAAAGTCCTGCTAAATTCAAGTCATGATTATAAGGTCAATTCCTTTACGACCTTTGTAGCCCCTTCATGGAACCATAAGGTCTTCCATTCCATAAGCAACAACATTTTCCCCTGCTTCAGGGCATAAATTAATCATCACTAGGGTTCAATAACAGATTAATCATTCCTATGTACATGTTCAAATACAGTGAAGAGTAAATGGCCAATTTTCACTTTAGAAGTGATAAAATGTGGTGATAAAACTTGCTGCAAATACTAAGCCATTAAGGGTAGTAAAAGTAAAGGTCAATTGCAAAGAGCTGCAAAAGGAGTCTATGATATGGAGCAGCAGCAATAAAATGGCAAAAAGAACCTCAAAGGTGAAATGAGGCACCCACTGAAAAAAAATCCTGAAGTTTTTAATATCAAAATGTTTTACTCATAGATTATTATTACTGCCCCTTGGGAACAATCTTGATATAGATGTTGGGCTACAGAGCCATGTAATCATCAGTTCAGTGCCCAGCAGAGGTCAGAAAGGCAAATGAAATGATAGGATTAATTAGAAAAAGGATACATAACAAAGATAATATATCATTATGACATTGCATTAATCAATAGAGCATCTTTAATACAGCATGCAGTCCTGGTTCTGCATCTCAAAAAGGAGTAAAGAACTCAAAACATTCACAAAAGGGACAGCAAGGAAAATCTAACATATGACACTGCTACAATATGCGAAAGTTGGTACGACGTTTCCAGATGAGAAAAAAAGAGAAACCAAAAAACTGTGCTACATTATAGGGGTCCTAAAGCAATGGGATACGGAAAGACTCATCACTCTTTCCTCCAATACAAGAATTAAGGGAATTAAACTAAGTCACCAGCTCATACATGCTAAAACTTCAATCACTTCCAGAAGGCTACTGGCCCAAAATGTAAAATAAAAATCAATTTGGGCTAAAAGACACACAGACATCAATCAGGCTGAGGAAACCTCAGCAGCAAACTGTTGGATCTGGGAAAATGAAAAATGTCATACCATACTTTCCACAGTATCTGCTGCTGGACACTGCCTGAGAGAGAGTCTTGAATCCATACAATCCATACAATCACTCATCTGCTCTGATGCTGATACAGCACTGAATTTTCTTAAGTGCAGAACATCAAGGATGAGATAATGAAAAATACCATAGCCAATTTCTGTTTACAGTTTCCAAATTATTTTGTTGTTCCATTAATTTTATTCACACATTAATTTTCATTTTCAGTGCTAACTTAGATATTCAGGTAGCTAACACTGTACTGGATTTGAGAAAGTAAGGACCAGGATCCAGGAAAGGCCACACTTACAATCCAACTTGGAAAATTCATATTTTGAAATATTTAGTAAATTATACTCCCATATCTCCTTCTGCATAACATGAACTATTAGTTCTGTGAAAAGCAGAACCACTGTCATCTGATTCTCTGTGGATTTGTCTTCCATTTGACTGGCTAAATAAGTAGCACTATCTTTGCTACCTTTCTTCTTCAGAATACAGACCAACAACCAAGTCACTTTTGTCCTATTGACTGAAAGGATTAACAGCTAGAGGCAAACTTTCAAATGCTCATATTCCACTCTCCTTTAATCACCTTTTATAAAGTTTATACAACCTTGCCTACTTTTAATCCCTCTGCCTGTTGTCAAATTTGCCTGAAATCAGCCCATGGGTTTGACAGACAGTGGGCAGTAGGACACTGACAAAGACTACCTAAACCACTGAAGTGACTGCCTAGTAAGATTTATTGTCAACCAACATGGGCTCCTTTTTTTCTTAAGGCTGAAAAGACATTAACAAATGCCTTTTGACAAAACTTTTGCACTCAGAAATCTGGCCTACAACCAAGAATACAGGCAGAAGAACACAGGTCTTCACCAAGTATTTTGGCTGTACAAGTGACAACACGCTGCAAAAGGGTTACACCATGTATCAGCAAGAGCTAAGTCTCTTCAAAGTAGACAGAAAGTCTTTGAGGAAAAGGATAGCCCTTGCCTGGACAAATAAAGCATATGCACCTATTAAAATAGCTGATTAAAGCCAGCATATTGAGGCTCTGACTTACATGCTGACTATAGTCACTTAATTGGTCCTTTGTAGATCTCCCTGTAATTTTTCTGAGGAGGACTTCATGCTCTTGTCCTGCATTAGTATCTCTTATAGGCTGGAATCTCATGTGAGACCAGGGCTCCATGCTACTACTGCAATACCGTTATCGATAGACATAATATGAACATAGTAAAAAATGAGCATCATGTTCTTTTAATATCTAATATCTAAATGCACTCCCCTAGGACACTGTTACAGTGTGAACAGCCATCACATTTACTGTCAAATGAGCTGCGTACATGTCTGACTCTATCAATAACTTCAGAAAGATATGATCTTGACTTTAAACTTGAAATGTTAACAAATCCAGGTTTGAAACGAACAAATAGTAATGGAAGGAACAACATAAACTCCTCATTTCTAGGCTTTTTGACACTCTTTCTCGACAAAAAAGGAAAAAAGAAGTAAGGAAAAGTCCCACTGGACCACTTTAAAGTCAGCCCAGGTACATGCCTCTGGGAAATTGCAAGAGGGAATGAATTCTATAGTCAAGGATACATTACCAAACCACTTTTTTCCAAAACCACTTTCTCTCCAGTTCTCAGTGGCTGAGATTCAGGGATCAGTAACAATGACATTTTGAATGATTAAGCCACCACGAATTTACACATGGGGAGAAGAGAGATTGTTCTAAGTCTGGGTTATTGGGCTCTTCCCATCCTGTGAATTTGGGCTTTCCTCACACACACAAGCAAAGATATTAGAGCAACAAAAGGTTGAATAAAGTTCTGATTCAATATGAGGCATAAAGTAGAGCTTATCTTTAAGCACATACCTAAGGGGACATTGTATTTAGCCATTACCTGTCTGACTTACTGGCAGTAAAGACAGCTATAATTTAAGTACTGACTGCAGTGAAGCTTACTTACATGATGGACCAGTTTCTATTATCTCTGCCCTAAATGGCCTTCCACAACTTTGTAATAACAGCTAGTTCCAGTCAGTCAATTTACCTTTGCTCCTTTTGGCTGTCTAAAGCTCAGATGGAGATAATATGAGGCCTAAAAAATGCTTTGTCACTGTTTTTCTTCTCTCTTTTTTATCCATTTTTCAGTACTATTGCTAAGCTTGTATTTACCAGTACAAGGGGCCCTTCACTGCACAGTACAATTGGTGCTGCTGGCAGTTCACAATGCCAGACCAATGGAGAGAATAATGAAGTTCTTGCATGAAAGAGAAGGCTCTACTGAAAATAAACTACATTCTATTTAGCAGAAAGGATATCTTGTTTGCCAAAATAATTCTGAAGTAGAAATCTAAAATAACTCAGATGCTAAGGGCCCTGTTTCTCCTCATTAAGTATATATAGGAAAGACATGCTGAACATGTCAGATGAGGCTGTCTCTATCACAGATATCTAAAATTATGAGAAGAATTCCACTGCAAGTGATGTTTACTTACTAGCAGATTCCAGCAATTGCACCTTTCCACATTTCCCAGACAAGCATCTGTTACGCCCACTAGCAACATTCAGATATTCCAAAGACCACAGATGCAATGTTATTTTCCTTGCACACGCACACTGCACAGCCACGACAAGGTCTGCTTTGCAAATACCTGCTCCATGCTTTCAAGATCACTCCATGCTTTCAAGATCAATCCATGCTGCAAATATAACATGGCACATGAACCTTTGCTACATTTCCCTAGTATGCCTCGAAAGGACACAGCATCCTGAGGGCATGACGTATGACAAGGTAGCCCTCAGGCACAATCTGTCACTGCACAAGGGACAGAGGCTAAAAGCAGGCAGTCAACATAGCTGTGTGGAAGGGAAGATGAGATCTTGATTGGGACCCAAGAGCACAGGGCCACCTGACCTTGCCAGTCACTCCTGGTAACCACAGGACGTGAGAGCAGAGGGCTGCAGGCACTGCTCTATGCACAGGCAGCAACAACATGAGAACCTACAACCTTGTTCAACCATATTTGGCAAATATAAGATATGGTGGTGCACACTATTTTTCCCAAATGCAGGTGTTTGCAGCTGCAGAGAAGTCTGCACAAAAGAAAACTACAGAAAGATGGGTCTGATATGAAAGAATTTAATGGCAATTATTGAGTGAGAAGAGAAACACAAAGGAATAAAAAATGATAAGACAACAAAAAACAGTTCCTGTGCATTCCTTCTTCTGGGATGCCAGTCTTTCATCTGAAGTAAGATGTTCATCTGAAGTACTCACGCTGATGAGAAATAGCAGGGACAATCTTGCAGAAGAACGGGCTCATCTGATTTGAAATGGAGTATGAATCTGCACTCCAGCATCCTCACCTGGCCAAGAGAAGTCATGGTTCAGCTGCAGTTGGCAGGAGTCTTCCAGACAGTAGCTGTGATGCTGGTGATACTGGCTGAAAAGATAATGATGTTCGTGTGACCCCCACACATGAGCTGTGCTGGCTCTGTCAGGCAGCTGGGGTAGGTCACCAGGTCTCCACTTATGGATGGTGAGTTAATGCAGGTAGAAAAATGGCCTTAGGGTCATCTAGGCAGCATATTCCAGCTCTCCTGCTGTCTAAGGAGAGGTCAATGACAAAGAAACATTCCATTCAGCTGGCCTTAGTGCTGTGCTGAAATGGTAACTTGACAGAAATGTTCCCCTAAGACCAGAGAAAGACAAAAACAGTCCCTGACCTGTCTTTTCTTGAATCATCAAATCATAGATTGGGTTGGGTTGGAAGGGACCTTACAGTTCATCTAGTTCCAACTCCCTGCCATGGGCAGGGACACCTTTCACTAAATCAGGTTGTTCAGAGCCCCATCCAACCTGGCCTTGAACACTTTCAGGGATGGGGCATCCATAATTTCTATGGACAACCTGTGCCAGCACCTCACCATCCTCATAGTAAAGAATTTATTCCTATTATATTATCTAAACGTACTCTCTTTCAGTTGGAAGCCATTCCCCCTTGGCATAAATGTTACCTGCTGTTTGGGTTGCAGCTCTCCCCAGACAACTGTAAATTCATTTCCCCTAATTAAGGATCTGATTACCACTTTTTTTTTTTGTCTTGTTTGTTTTAGTAGAAGTAGGTGGAATTGCTAAACAAATCATGCTCATTTCCAAGACCTATGATTCCAGCTGCCAATGAGGATTGAAAAAGGTATTCTCTGCACTACCACAGGAAACTCACTAGCTTGTGTTCAAAATAAGGTCTCAGGCAAATGCAGAGAATGTTACAGGTTGCAAGCAGAGCAGAATACTAGAGGCTTGTCTGTACATCGACTTGAAGGAAACCAAAGACTGTCAATATGGTTTATTTTTTCTTCTTGTTCCTGATCCCAAATATGTGGAATTTCTGCTAGATGTTGATGAATCTGATATGCTGTTCTTCCATTCCTAGGAGAGAAAGCTGCCCTGTGAAGGTCTGGGTCCAGTCTTTGGAACAGACAAAACGTGCCCTTATATCCTTTGTCCAGTCTGGACAGAAGTACAGCAAGACTCATCCACACCAACTGCAGCAGTGAACACAAGGCAACAACACAGAAGGGAGGACTTCTGAGGGTGTATCTCTCCTCATCTCAAAACTCACACGAAGAAGCTCATGTGTTATCACAGGTTTGAGCACTGCACTTCCATGCTAACAGTGCCTTCCAGGAGATTACATGGTTTAGTGGGCACTGCTTGGTCTCCAATATACGATTCTTCTCTCTGCCACAGAAAGATGAACACACAAATCCATGATTGCCACTGGCCATTGTCCATTCTTGACACATTCAAGGATTTTGTTAAGGGAATCTTCTAATCATACTTCTGTTCCTCTAAGACTCCAAGCATCAAACCTGCAAAGAGTATAAAATTGAAACAGTAGAATGAACCTTGTTTCAAGTCTCCAAACCCACTAATATCTTTGTGCTCTGGCAATTTGGCTTTAATTTCCTCTGAGCCACATCAGAGGGGACAGAGGAATGCCCAGGAAATGAGAGGTGCATGTAACTTACCATGGTCATTGACAGTACTGAAGACTGGGCAACACAGACTGATCCAAGTTCTCTAAAGACAGCCAAAGAATAAGGATATTCAGAGAAACAGGCCGTGCTGAGCTGGATGCTCTTTATGAGACCTTCACGGAGATACAGCATGTTTGCTTTCAACACCATCAAAAAGTATTACTCTTTTCTGTCCAGGCAGAATTCCCTTACTGTTTGCCAAGACTTGTATTACATAGAGACAGATTTTGGTATGGACAAAGAAAAAGCAAATATCCTGGGTCCTGGATCCTTCTGCAAAATGAAAGCACAGCATTTATGATGATAGAACAAAGAGTATGCACAGAAGCAGAGAAAACGGAAGCTAACCATAGCAACTTCTCTGGGTTTTGTCCACCTTTGGTCATCGAGCATACAGAGGTTCTGTCATACATCTGGGAAAAACATCAAGCAAGATGAAGGCAGACAGTGTCACTGCACTAGGGGGCTTATATACTAGCCCTGGGACTGGAATCACCAAACACAGGAGTCTCCTTTGGAGGAGATGTCATTTCACTTAGCAGACCTTGATAACTTGTAAAGGCTTTGCATGTGCTCTGGTGTTTGAAGCAGCCACAGCCCTCAAATTTGGCATACAAATGTGACGAAGCTTAAACTACCTTCTTCATGCTTTCCATTAGTTTTAATGTCAATGGGAAATAAATCACCCTTCATTATACTTGCTATATCTTTCAGACACAGCATTAAACCAGAACCTGAACTGCATTGTGGTTATTTAAGACCTGCTGGTGCTCTTCATGTGGGTAAATCCACATATCTCAGGCAATGACATAGACCTTCTCCCGATCTATGAGTATAACCATAGGCTTTTTTGGCTTCCTACAGAGATACCAAATTCACCAGAGCTGTGCTCATCAACAGATGTGTAAGCATGCTAAATGTTGTACTGTAAGAGAGGCTCTATTTTTTTTCCTTCCCCTTAGCTATTGCAGCGAGACAGTTTGGTGGCAGTAGCAAGTTTCTTAGCAATGGCAACAGTCTGTTCACCCTCGGTTTGGAATGAACACACACCCTACAAATTTTACAATGTTGCTACAAATTAAAATCCCCAGAAACACCAGACTGTGAAGAGAGATACAGTTAAAGGTCTTACACATACTTAAAAACAGTACTAACAAAGGTTTTGCCATGTTTCATCAGCTCTAGGTCTCCTGCGTGCACGTGTATACGCATAGAAGATGAAGGGCAGCAAAAGGAGAGTCAAGGCAGTAATTCCCTCACACGTCGTGAAGACCATTCCGAGATTTCCCTCCTAACTCTCCAAAAACACGGAGGTCTAGTGCAGCCTCTCAGGCGCCCCTGTGTCCGGGCTGCCACAGGTGCTGAAGCCCCTCGGCTCAGCAGATACTTGCCCAGCTCGAAGAGACCCAGCACCCAACACTGTGGCCCTCGGCGACCACGCTGAGCCGCCACGGGCTGCAGGAACCCTTCGTCCCAGGGGAAGGGGGCAGCGGTGCGGTGCGGGGGGTGTGCCCTCCCGCCCCCAGGTCCCTCCTGCTGCCCCGCACCTGGCTTGACGTCGCAGGTGAGCTGCACCCCCAGGGCGCCACCGCCCCGCTCGGGGGCGGCGTGGGCAAAGTCGTCCCCCGCGAACTGGGC
>WEIV01024883.1:42706-60002 GCA_013390005.1 Calyptomena viridis
GCGCCTGCAAGGGAAGAGAGGCCGTGGCGAGTCAGGGCAGCTGCCCCTCTCTGCGGGGCGGCCCGAGCCCGCCGCTCCCTCCGCCCTAGCCCAGGGAGCGCAGAGCCGCGGACCCCCCATCCCTCTCCCCCTCCGTTCTGCAGGTACCGGCACAGCATCCCAAATCCAGAAAAAACTTTTCACACCCACGAACCCCCGTCCCGTCCCTCCCCGGCGTCTCCCGGCGCAACCTGCGGGAAGGTGCGGGGCTGGGCTCTTCGGAGCGGCTGCCCGCAGCGGGAACTGACCTTCTCCGAAAGCTGGAGGGGAATGGAAATGTGCAACATTCCTGGGGCTTCGTTAGCATCAGATTTCCCAAGCGCCTCCCTTTAACTCCTTCACTCCTCCAGCCTCTGCCGGCTGCCCGAGGCGGCGGTGGGACGGAGGCGGGGGCTGGCCCGTAGCTCCCGACGGCTCCGGCCCCCCGACGGCTTTTCTTGGCAGTGTTATCCCAAGGTTAGCCCGACTGTTAGCCCGACTAGGGATACGTACGCGTCTTAAAAAGTTAGCTTTCATTTCGAGTGCTTTTGTTTCACCTGAAAAACAGAACAAAACAAACAAAAGCCCCACAACGACAGGAATAAAGTACACGCGCGACGCAGTTTCCAATAAAAATAAAATTTCACGTGGCTGGAATAGTTACGGGTAGTTTGGATTTCTTGGTTCCCACTTCTATCGTCAGGAACCTACACCAAAGCTAACGACGACGGCAGCTGCCGTCTTCTCTGAGGCTACCGACGGCCGCAGCAGAACCGAAGTGAAGGGCCGATTTTGGAGCGATCAGCTATGCGCCTGTGTCGGTGTGTATTGCTTTCTGATAAAGCAGCTTCCCCAGACCCTTTCTGGCAGCGCTCACATCGAGGTGTACCTTTCAAGTGCTCCGAGGCGTGAACAGCTCCCCGCAGCAGGAGCCACCTCGCTTATCTAATCTCTTCCACATGGTACCGGGGGAAAGCGACACCAAGTATGTGTCCACTTCAGCACTACCGGCGATGCCGGGTTTTGTCTTTGGTAAGTTGGCCAGCTCGGATACAATAGCTATATTAAGATAAGAATAAGATAATATATTATTATCTTCATCTTCCTTCCCTCTACGGGCTCAGACACATGTAAAACCCCATCAGAGTATCTCTGCAATACTCTCACACACTCCCTTTGCTATCACTTAACAGCACATTATCTCGTTTGTTTGGTTGGTTTTTTTCCTCCCTATAAATTCTATTTGAAACTTGTTGAGAATATTTTTTTTTTATTCAGACTGGTTCATTTACTGTTTCCCTTGGTGCTGAAAAAGCATACCAAACACATCACTTGCAATTGGATTACCATTTTTTGACTAAGCATTATTTCTTTTGAGAACACAAGCTCATCAAAACCGAAATGCTGTGCAGCAACGAAAGCTCCAGACAGGGGTTGTACCCTCTCTGAATTCTGAATTCCACAGGGCTGGTGACCTGCCACGTTGTAGAACTCCCACCTGGGAAAGGAATACTTGTAAGCTCTGTCAGACCAAATCCTACATGAAATGCCTAACAGTTCTAGACTCTCTGCCCTGGCCTTCAAATGAAGTAGAACTCTGGGGTCAACTACCCCTGAAAGGTCCTAGGTTTTCCTATGGTTTCCAGTACCTCTACAAAAAGGCATAGAACAGATCCACTAGGATCTGTCCCCCCAGGGAATCCACAGCCCAGCTGTGGTAGTGTGGAGCTCTGCATGAACTAATTTTTTTCTGCTGAATTAATACCTCTGTATTTTATTGAGTTCCTTGATAGGTTTTGCAGCCAATACATTGGTACCACAGCTGTATGGAGATCCATGCCAATGCATATAAAGCTACATAAGATGCAAACTAATCTTTGTATCATCTCCAGAAATCACATAAAAAAGCTATAGAGTTGGAGATGATTCCCAGAATAGCTACACCTGCAGGCTAATAATTCATGAAATGACATAAGACATAATGTTCTCAGACACCACCCAAATCAAGAACAAGTCTACTGAACTTGAGGGGATGGGAAAAATAAGAACAGAATTTACCTTCAAATCTGAATCTTAATAACAATATTTTTGCAGGGGAAAAAAAAGCACCTTTGTATAGGCAAATATCGCATCAGTTATAGTGCAAACAAGAATACTGATTCACACCATTTGACTTTGAAAATGTCTATAGCACAGAATGTAGCAGTGAGAAATGATGCCATCGGTTTGACAAGTAGCATAAATATATATGCTATCCCTTATGATTGAGAAACTGAGCATCAATTAAAGGGGAGGGGTGATACATACAAAAAAGTATATTCTGCTGATATCTAGTATATGACATATCAGCTATAAGACACTATTTGTAGGTCTGCCAGTGCATGGGGACCACAGAGTCACCCAGCAAACCTGCTGAAGATCCAAACAGCGACAATAAAGCAATACCTGCCAATAAACTAGTACCTGTTGTACTCCTGCTTTCCTTCCCTGCACAGACACTGTGTAAGCAGGGAGAGTCCCTTTTTCATGTGTTTGCAAGACAGTTTGGTGCAACACTTCTTTTTCCTCTTCATGGCATTTCTCAGGTTGGTTGTGTTCTCTAGCGCAACAGGAGTGGCTCAGATCAAAAAAGAAAGTGAGGAGGTTTCTACATCTACCCTATATGGAGTCTGAGGAGGGTTCTTCAGATCTTGCAGTGACTAAAATTCATACAGAACTGGTCCGTACACCTACCTCCCAAGTCAGGTGCTGGTGCCACTTTGGTGTCTGTCCAGAAAAGAGCTTATCCTGTAGGATTCCTCTCTGCAAGTGCCAAAACTGAATACGATGGGTGATAAAGACTGGGATAACAGCTGCAAAACTGCCCTGCTACTCTGAACCAGCACACAAACCCAGAAAAATCCCAAATCGATTTGCCTAACCCCATCTTCAAGTCGATGCAGCAGCTGTAGCGCTCCCCGTGCAGGGGGAGGTGGGCTTTGCCCGTCTCGAAATGCATCTCACCGAGGGCAGTGAGACCCTCTACGGAGACTCAGCATCTCCTCAAAGCCTGCGGGAGCCCTTCGGGAGGCTGAGGGGCCCTTGGCCCGCCCGGGGCGGGGCAGTTGCCAGCAGAGGGCGGCAGGGCCCCGCGCCCGCCCCATCCCTTGCCTTGTTTCTAACCAGTCGAGGCGGTTGGATGAAGTAAAATGTTCCTTCTTGGATGCTCTCTGCATGAGCCAGTATTTTGAAAAAGTCCGGACAACTTGCGTTAAGCATTTTCGAATAATGTAATAATAAGTAATAATGAATAAGTAATTGTGAACCAGCTGAAAACAATGCGAGTAGTTTTGAGTTTTTTCATTAAAGCTATTGGGATTTTTGCATGATTACAGTTAAGAAAGAAAGAAAGAGAGATGAAGGAGAAACAAATCGTGCTAGAACATATCTAACTCACTATCAGACTGCATTTAAAACGATCTAATTTTGCTCAGTGCCTTGTATCCTTCACTGCTTTTCAAAACACTACCAAATTTAAATCCCAACATGTTTTCAGTATTTTCAGAACTGCTAAGTTTCCTGTTTAGAAATTCTTTTTATTGTCCACTAACCTTCAGCCTTTATTTCTAGACTGGCTTCCAAGAAATTAGTTCTGTATATTGTAAAAGAATCCCTAATCAAAGTATAGGTGAACTGATACCAGTACATGCTGAGGGATTGACAAGTTTTCCTAAAACAGACCCTACCAACAGTTGCAGGTACTTAAATTTTTTTATACAGAATGGATAGACTGCAAACCTTTATTCCTTCCTTCCTTGAATGATTTTATGTCATAGAAAATGACATGCAATGATATCCATGATGACTAATCTGCCTGTAACTGTACCTCAGAGGATTGAACAACTAGATAATCAGAGGAGAGAGCCCTGTCACCAAAGAAGTACTTCTCTCTGCTATGTCCTCCATAAAGAACTAGCACCAAATCTCACAAGATAGTCAGTCTCCCTTAGATGTCTAGACTGTCATCCCTTTACAGGTAACAGTTTACCACCTCTTTGGCATGGAAAAAGAATGTAAACTCACAGCTGTCCAAAGGAGGAAGATATAGAAACCCCACTGAATAATGACAAAAATAAAACAATAGCCCCTACAGAGATCCTGGGTTTTCATGGCAACAATGAAGAAGGGAAACAGTGTAGTTCAAAGGATATACTTTACTGTTCTTAAGTTATATGCAAGAAGTTGTTACCTTGTCATATGGGTATTGAGAGCTGGAAAAAAGAAGAGTTATTCTCTGTGAGAAGATCAATGCCATAGATCTCAGACGACCCATACTGCCAATCCCCATCTGCACAGAAGCAATAGCAACAATCTGCAAAATCTGCAGTGTAGCCAGAAACAAAAGAGGAATCTCCTTTTCTAAGTGAGTTTCTAAGTAAGTTTGGGAATGACCTGATTATCCAAACAATTTTAAGGAACCACTTGAAATATTATTTGTGTGATTAAAAAAACAGATCAAATCAGGCTGATAGTACAAATTTAGTCTTTGTGAGTTCTACTTCTATGGTAAAAATAGTACAAAGACAGGAAATACAAATGTTTTTCTCCGGTTGCTAAGAAAAAAACTAGATTCTTTTCACGATGTAGTTCTTAATTGTACTATAACTGAGCAGGAGAACACTCACACCATAGCTGGAAACTGATAGCATTTCACTGTTTCCACAACCCAGTGTAGTTTCTTTGCAAAAGAGTCTGCTGCCTCACTTCATGCTAATGTGCTAATGTGCTCCATTCAATGGCTCACAGGCTGCACACAGTTCTGTGTTGCAACTGCTTCCTCCACATGAGCTGTATCTGCCATGTGGATAAGCCTTCAGGCTCTCAGGCTTCACATAATCTAGGATTTTACAGCTGGAATGTACTATGAATACTTAGAATTGGTCAGGGCTCAGAGTTTGCATTTTCTGAGAAATCTTACCAGTTTGTCCCATTTTAGAATGAAAACTGTTAAAGCATTTCCGAGGAAACAGACATTCCACTAACAATGTCATTTGAGAAACAAAGATCCACAGCATTTCCAAAAGGCAATGATTTCTTCTAAGAGTAGTGGAGCCTTGAATACCAGGAGGTCCTTGTATTCCTGGATCCCTGACACAAGGAAGAGGCTATCACACAGGAGTAGACCTGACTGAATGGAAAACTGGCAGCTGACCTGCCTTGCAGAGAACTATCAAAAGTTATCTGTATTCCATTATGAAGCTCGCTGAGATAAGCTTTCATGAAATGTTTCACTCTCAATGAACCAGCAACTTTTGACAGAAAGCATGCCAGCAGAATGGTGTTTCCAAGAGATGCATTCATAGCTGGATGACACAATGATGAAAACATCTCAATCTTGGCTAGACTGGCTGATCAACATTAGTTCAGTACTACAAAAGTCTCAGCCCCCTGAAGTAATAATCTTTGAGTCACCTTCTGTTCTCCTAATTGCTGACTGTACTCCTTCAGTAATGCCACGTGAGCATTAGAAGCACAGCACAGAATCCTTGCTAACGGATACATACTTGGATAGAGAGCATCTCTCGGACAGACATTTTTGCATTCTACTTTGAAGGCTTATAGTCCAGAAATTCTCTCGATCAATCCACCTTAACAAGGAGTCTGTCTTTTTTCCTCAGGGTTCCTATATCGTGGTAATGGGAAAAGCACACAAATGATGAGGGAAGCTTTCTCTTGAGCAGCTCTAGAGCTAAGTTGTGGAAGACCATATTGTGTTCAAAAGCATTCATACAGAAGGCTCTACTAAGAGAAGAAGGTGTGCTTGAGATACATCAGACTTTTGTACATTCAGGCTACCAAGAACTGTGGGACAGGATCCTCTGCTGGACATAAATAACCTACTTTAAATAAATGTCATGTAGTGCAAGAGATATCTAACTTATCCACTTTAACTGCATTTGCTTCATTATATTGTTTCTAATGGCCAGAGGACAACCTCAAATCTAACGTGTTGTCTCTCTTTTTCAGTACAGGAGTAGCAGAAACTATAATTTCCTAGTAGAACTGTCTCAGATTTTCCCATTATAAAATTTGGTTTGAGTTTTTTATACTTTCACCAGTTTTTAACTGTTTGAACCAATACATACTCAGATAGGTGTTTGCTTCTGGCAGTGCTATATGGAAAAAAAGCATAGAGGCCATATAAAAAAACTATATACTGCATGCAAAGAATGTGACAGAAATTAATTTACATCAGCAGCCTTAGTTCTGGCATTTCCCAAGTCATGAAAATTCTATTTTATAGACTTAATGAAAGTTTTGGGTTTGTATATCCTTATGTGTTAAATTTTTGGTATAAAATAAATCACTGGCAGGTTACCACCTATCAAAACTCCATAGCCCTTGCAAAAGTAAACATATATAAGTCTGGTGTAGGTTGGACTAAAATGTACCAACTACTCTTGGAACATCAAAGAGCCCTGAGGGAAAAGAGCTGGTAGTTAGAGAAAATATTTTTAAAAGCTAAGAGTTCAAAATGAGGAAGAGGTCCTGGATTCACTGGAGTCAATGGTAAAGCACCCATAGTTATAAATAGCATCGGGATTTCATGCAGGAAACCAAAGCAGAAAAAAACCCCAAATCCTGGAAAATCTGGAGCTGTCTGGGTACAAGACTGGATTAATTATCTCTGAAAGTCTTCAAATCACAAAACAATCTTTTTCTAAAACAAAAAATATTTGGGTAAGTACAGACTGTATGTGTAGAGGCTTTTTATTTATGTTAAAAAAAAAGAACTAAGAGATCTAACATTTGCTTCCAAAACTTCTGAACCAGGACTTGACAATATTGAAGTAGGACAAGATGGTCCTGTTTATATTTTACTTCAGTTGATTCTGTTAAGATTAGTCTTCTTGAAACCCAAAAAAAAAAAGACAAACCCAAAACCCAACTGTCTTTGAAATGATATACCTAATATTTTGAAAAGTTTTTTGCAATGTTCCTTCTTATCAATTTATGTCTAACAGTTAGAAACAATTACTATGTCAAGCACTAGTCAACAATGAAGAAGTTAAATCTAACCAGGGAAAGTATTAGCTGTGAAATTTTCCAGTGGGCATCCAGATCAGAGTCATATGAGGTCAGAATTTGATAATGTTTCTGTTTTTGTTTTAGATGAACATACAATCACTGTTAAAAATGAGGACTTGAATCCAGAATTCAAAACCACAAAATCTTGAGTGTTGTTAATAATTCACTAATGTTGAAAAATACCACCATTCAGTCCTGAAGCTGACAAGGAGAACAAATAAGAAGATAATCTTTCTGCACACAACTTATAGCAGTGTAATTTGAAAAGAGTTACAAGAAAGCTGGAAATATATCTTGGTGCCTTTGGAAGAAACCTTCAGTTGTAATAACTGCTAAGGCCATTTTTCCCCTTTCTTTTATTTCATGACAAGTTCTAGTTTTCCAAACTGACAAGGGGAGAAACAGCACAGTAGTGATACCATGGAACATTTATAGGTTTCCTGTTCTTTATGTTCTTCATCCAGGAGTAACTGAGGTTTTTCATGCAGAAGAAAAGGTTTTTCAGACATACCCAAGGAAAGGGCACAGCCATGAATGGTGTCTGCAAAGATGGGCAGCACTGTAGCAGCTGTCAATTTAGACCTGTGTATTTCCATTTGCAAGCTTAGAATTTAAAAAAAAAAAAGGGGAGTTATTCTTGGAAAAATGACTAAATTAAGACTGTTTAAGCTACTCAATACTTTAGACTTGACCCTCATTTACCTCATGTGAAGGAGCTTTACTATACATCTGTGTGTTTTCCAAGCTACTATAAAATCTTTTGCAGCAAACATCCCATATTAGCTTCTCTTCTTGTCTTTCTATATAATTGAATCTAAAAAAGATTCCATTTTCTCCTTGAGAAAGGAACCACACTCTTTCTGTATAAGACCAAAGCAAATTAGCTTTCTCAGTTCCCAGTGCAGAAATCTGCACAGTAACTAACAAAGTTCTTCTCAATAATGCTCCAGTGTCGGGTGGTCTCTCAAATAGCCTTTGTATATAGTTTACATTTATCTTTGCTCCAAGCTGTGAGATGTTTAGGGTTCTTTTTTCAATGTGGCTATTTGCCCACCATCAAGATCTTATTTTGGTAATCCTAAAAATAGGCTAGGATCAACTACAAAGACTTTTCCTCAACAATGTAGTTCTAAAATAAATTTAAAGCCTAAGATTTTGGCAAAAAATCACATTAACAGTCAAACTGGAAATGTTTCAAATCGAGACCCAGCCGAGTTTATTCTACTCAAGATAGATTTTCATTAGATAGTCCAAGAAGAGTGTTTGTTTTGGCCTTTGTTTCCAGAAATAATATTAACCTGGCAAAAATGTTGTTTCTATAAAGAAAAAGGCTGTTCAGCAGGCTAAATATGCATGTCTTTCTTCTCATGTACTACACTAGTTTCACTTACATCCTGTGTTTGTATTTTCAAAAGCTGCATTAGAGTTTCTGTGCTGTAGTTAAATCACCTGTCTAGCTCTCTGAGGTACTTACCTGGCCAGAGTTTGTGAGAAGGTCACAGTCCAATGCAGACATGTTCAGAACACATCTGAGACTTAAAGAAGTGCTCTCTCTCTGTCCTTCACCCATAAGGATTCGGTTCATAGACAGTTAAGGCGCAGACTTCCAAGCATTTAGGCACAGTCACATAGCTAATGGGATCCAAATATTTGTTACAACCCAAGGTGATGTTTACCTCTCTTGACACTTTTAGGTGGCTTTAAATGCCATTAGCAACCTGATTACAAGTGTACAGGGACAGACCGGAAAAAGCAACTCAGGTCTTCCACACCCTTGTTTAGCTTTTTCTTGTCACTCTCCATTGTTTTATTATCGCTCTTCTGTGGTTTAAGGGAAAGTACAAGCTTCCTTACTCTCTAGAAAAATTTGACACAGATACATTGGAGAATGTGAGACCCAGAGTTACTAGAGGAAAACAAGCTCATAAGAGAGATTAAACCTACGGAAATTTTAGTTTTCAGTTAAAGAAGATTATACTCTTCATTTCGTATGACACTTACAGAGAAGAAATGGTATATAGTGTTGTCAAGCAAGACTATCTTCACTTAATGACACAAGAACATATTTGCAAAGGTGTAAATGTTTTAGACTTTTTTCTGGAGTATTTTCACATAAATGAGATGTTCTTTTTGTATGTCTGCATCATAAGGCATGGAATTCTTTCAGCACAGAAAAGGAAAACTGAATATATAATTATGATTAAAGAGGTTGCATTGATTTCTGAAAGTCCTACTACATTTGCAACAGTTTACCCAAAGTTTGCTTTACACATTCTTCCAAGGAAACAAATCAAGTTCATACCATGTATGTGACATACTGAGCACTTAAAAAAAACAGTGCATGCCAGTTGCTGAAATTACTTGGAATGCACATTTATACATTCCAGGTTCACTTGAAATGTATGTTTTTCAACTTTTCTCTTTATTCAGCTGTCAACTCAAGTTCAAGTTAGCCAATGAAGACTTAAGAAAATACTTGCTTCCACATGCTTTCTTTCTTTCTGTAATATGGGCATCATCTTTGACTTAGATGTATACCCAGATCCTCCCAGCTCAGCTGCACCTAGAGATTGCTGACAATTATCATGCACCACCTCTAAAATAGGTGCTTTCTTGCCATATGTCAAAGCTTGAAGCAAAGCTCTCATTTCATATCCTTATCCTTGGTTTCCAGATGTGATCTTTCCCTTCTCATTAATTCTTTCTTGCTCTGAATATTATTTTCTAGATCCGTTGCTTTTATTGTATCAGTCTCTACATTCCTTAGCTGGCACTGGCTTCTCACTTATATCAAACACAAGCTACTGATCTTCTTTTTCAAGTGCCTCCATAGATTGTCCACATTCCACACCACTTTTCTTTCATTATAGAGTCATAAGCTCTCATCCCTTCTTTACCCACTTATTAAAATTTACAAGAGTCTTTATGTTTTATTCCTCACATCTGAAACTTCTAAAAAGTTCTGCAAAAGTTGTTTTTTTTTTTAAATCCAGGGACAATGTACTACACATACTTGCTACTCTACTACAGTTACTCATACTTAGAAAGGTCTCTGTCAGCTGGGGATAATCTAAATGCTGCTGCAAAGGATTTTCTTTTGAAAATGAGCAAAAATAAAACTTAAGAGTGAAATATAAAGAGTACACAAACAATTTGAATTTTGTTCAAAGATAATAAAAGAGATGAGAATAGTGTTACTGATGTAAAAAGAGAGTAGAAGCAGAAATCTCAACATGACTAAGAAGCACAGGGTATAAATACCAACCATGGTGGACTGAACATGGGTATGGAACAAGCACTTCCTCAGCTGTTGTCCTGAAACACAGTCATAAACCACTCCTTACCAGGAAGTCCTGGATAGAACTCCTTAAGAGCTTGATGTTATTTGTAAAATCCATTTGAGAAAACAATTTTCTTACTTTCAGAGAAATATTATCAGCCAAAGATCTTTCATGCTTATTGAATTTTAGGGCAGAAACAACAGTTTTCTCAAAAGCAAGCTACATTGTTTGAAATACTTTCTGCAAAAAATTTTACCCCAAAAACAAAGCCACATCCTGCCTTAATGCATCCAGCAAGAAACTCTTAAAATTGCCATGGACATAGCTAGTACACAGGAACCTCCATTGTCAGGAACATGAAAGACTAGTAAAGCATATGATTCTGGCTGGAATACTTAGGCTGTTGAATGATTTTAACTTCTGTTGCTGGATCAAATTTTGCTTTTCCTTATTCTCATAGAAAGCTCTGTGGTAGTCAGCAGATGGCTGTACCGCTATGCAAGAGTACAGTGTTTTGTTGACAAATGGACACTCACATGAAGGAAATTTGACATTATCCAATATATTAGTTTTAACCATATTCTAAAAATAACACATACTGTATATTGCAACTGTGCAGTGTAGAAACACAAGTTATTCAATGGAAAGGGAAGTGAGAATTTACTTCTTCTTCCTAAAATTAAAGAAAAATGCCACAAAGGAAGTAAAACGTCAAGTTCCTCTTTTAGACATAATAATTTTAGACATAATAATTGATTCTCTTTAATTCAAATAGAGCTTAATTTCAACTTGCATTTTATGGAAAAACTATATTGTTAACTTCACCTGAAAAACACAGTAAGATTACTAGATCTATCTCAGTAAATCATTAATTGTCTTATGCTCTTTTGAGTCATGTGAGATGCTACTCAAGTAAAAGTGATACATGTGGCCACAGCTGGGTCATTTCTTTGCACAGTGGAAGGAGAGTCTCACTTTTTTTCTTGCTTGACTCACAGACATTCAGTTGCAGACCAGCGCCAACTATAGGTCATGGAAAGCTGTAAAAGAAGAGAAGACAGAAAGGTCAAGGTCTACAAATTCTTAAAACTACCATTCAGAACTTAGCAGTACATTACTTGACCAGGGTAAATACTACTCTTCAGATAATCTACAATTTTATAGAGACAAGTTTTTATAGACAATATGGAAATAAAATGATCCCTGGCAATCTTATAATTATTTATCAGCAGCTGTGTAAATCATTGAGCATGAGCTAAGACCATCACTGCAGTGTGTTAAGCTCTAGCAAGTAGTTTTTCTCTTAGCATTCTCCATAGAAGATAGTGGTAGGGTAGAAACTAATGAATATTTATTTGTTTAAAGGTTGTCATGTATCTCACACAAATCTAACAATGTTCTGAGTTGGCCAAGCCAGGTCAAAGCTATCATGGTATGACAAAGCTCTTGGCCTCAAATTTTTGTATTAAATGTACTTATCCGTAGATTCAACTCCACTGCTATGACATCACTTGGTCTGGCTCACTGAGACCTACCAGAAAGGATTGACTGTGTACTCAAATTCCAGCTGTGAATTTCATATCCATAAGCTAATCTCAAGTGTTCCTCCCTTTGAGGTGGTGCTAGAAGATGAAACTTTATGATAATTTCCCACAGTTGCTTCCATATTTAGTTCAAGGTCTTGAAGCAAGTTCTGCTTTCTACTTTGGCCCCTTATGAGCAGTAAGGGCTACACATCTGAAACCTATTTTGCAGGAACTATCTGGAAAGTCTTCTGAAAAAATAGGCCTGATGACCATTTCTGAAGGTTTCCATCAATTCCTTGCAGACAGTGTTTACGCTGATGGGAAACAAGTGATTATGCAAGCGCTCCACTTTGCCGTTCTCAAATAAGAATTCTCGAATTCTTATCTTAGAAAAGATAATACAGGTAGTTTATGGTGCTACTTTTCTCATACTATCCCTCACTCTGTATGCATATTAGGTCTGGCCAAATGCTATACATGTGCTCTAAGTGACAGACACATTTACTAGAAACAGCAGAAAACTTTGCAACCTAATACTGACGTGCAGCTACAGAAAACCAAATGCAAAAAGATGTAACCTGGCATTCTTAGTTGAACACTACCCACTGAGATGGAAAGAGTAAATATCTACTCAGATTTTGGGGATACTTTCTGACAAGCAAAAAAATAATCTCCTTAAAACTTTCTGTAATCACTGTGAAAATAATTAATGGCTGGGAAGTGGGGGCGGGGGGTAGTAAAGGTTTATTTTGAACCCTGAATAACAGGAAAAAAAAATCTCAAAATAAATTATGAACTCACTTGCAACTACCACTGTGTAGTCAAAATCATGCTTACAACATTTCAGTAGGAAAGAAAAGTGCATAGGGAAATAAATCACAGAAGAAATAAGTGAGTAAGGAAATGATTGAACAGCTCGAAATTAGTAAAATACATAATTAATTTATTTCTATTAATAACACCAGATAATTCCCTCTTATTTTGTCTTCAAATACCTTTTTTGTTCACTTCAATAAGAAGCTTCAAAAAAGAAGCTTTAAAATTTTACTCATCTCATGCTTAGTTTGTCATACGTGTGAAATCTAACACACAGCATTAATAAAATCAAATGCCCAGTTTAAAATGATACTTCTCATTAAGCTAACTTTTGCACACATTGCTCTGAGCAATATCTAAAATCCTATCTTATAAAGCCAAAGAAATCATGTTAATAAGAAATGCTGTAATTTTCAAATGAAGGCCCACAGGTTAAAATTTTCTAGTTAATAAGAAGTAGCATTCTGAATAAGTTAGATGAGATTTCAATATTCCATTTCATGACATGTACAGGTTTCCTCTTAAGGGTGTAGACAGTTTCATTTTATCATAAGATTGATAAAGCTAATAATTTAGATGTGTTACTCAGGCTTTTCCTACCTCACCTGCAATTTGTGCAATTCAGCTCTCCCAGTGAAGAAGTGGGGTGACTTGAACATATGTTTGCAAAGAACAGAAAAGGATATATATCTGCTATGTGCAAACATTTAGAAGAAATATGGATGTACACAGTGATATTTGTCTGTGAGAGCTGGAAAACTTAGGCTCTGATCTACAACTCATTGAATCCAATGAAAAAGTCTCCCTCAGGCATCTCTGACTTTTCAATCAAGGCCTTTGAAATTTTAACAGTGTAAAGCCTGGACATCTAAATTGTTGCCTGAACATATTCTACATGTAGAAATGGAAGCCACTGACTAACCTGAAGCCCTGCCATACACAAGAGGGGGGGGGGGAAAAAGCATAAATCCATCTTAAAGCCATCATGGTGGACAGAATACTAGTAACTAAGTTTTGATAATAAACCTTTCAGAAATACTTCTGACTTCCTGGAGTTAAAAGTCTGAATTTACTAGCTTCATTGCTAACATTTTCAGATTAAAACATCTTCAGCTTTTGATCCAGATTGAGGTTTTGTTTTGTTTGGGTTTGGATTTTCCGCTGTAGGAACAAATGCATACAAGCTTTCCTCTTAATAGTTATGGAGAAATAATTCCATTCTCAGTTCTCAGTTGCTGAAAGATGCTTTCAAAAAGACGAAGGACAGATGGGCAGAAAGATCATCTACCTGCTCTTCAGCACATTGAGCACATCTTTAGATTATTTGCTCTAATTTTAAAGAATTTTATGTGACATTAACTAGCTTCAGTACTCAACGCAGTTTTACTTCAGTTTGGTTTACTGTGATTTTTGAAAAGTTGGTTTTGGTAATTTCTTCCATATAAACTATCAAATGAGAGCTTTTCATCTTTCCATAGGAAGTTTTATAGTTTACAGTTCTTCTACAGTATTGCACAATCACAAATTAATTAAAAAAACAAACAAACAAACAAACCCAACAACATCCTTAAATAGAATTAATTCTTACTAGAAGAACATAAAACCTATAGTTTCTACTTTCTTATTGCTATTCATTTTACTTCTGGCCTTATCATCTGAGAAGATGTCAAACATTTTTCCAGAATGCCCTGACATTACAGTCTGATTTGGTGATGTGATTCACTTCACACTAATAGCAACCTCTTTAAGCTTTCTGGAAAAAAATGGTGTCTTGGTGAAAGAAATTATTTGTTGTACCCCAGAGGATCATCCAGGCATTGTAGCAAAAATTTTTACTGTCTACGAAGCTGACACTGAAAGCTCAGCCTTTAGATATTACTCGCCTTAAACTGATACTTTTTTATCCTGTTTTGTAGCTTGTATCTATACCTATGTCCTCTACAAACCCTTCATTCTTCCATTTGAAAGTTATTTTGTTTGAACAACCACAAAACAGACAAATTTTTCAATTGTATTCTATGTGTTTGGCTGTGACAAAAGTTCCAATGATTTATTTTCCAGGTTTTTTACTGTCGGCCAGTGGCACAATGGCTTGGCATTATTTTATATACATATGCAGCCTTTCCATTCATAATGCTGAGGGCTATGGGCTGATCCTGTATTTCTCTGGGCAAGTAAGATTTTAGTCAGTATAGTGTCTCGTTCATCCTGTAGAGAAAATTAAGGTCAGTCTCTGCAAAGTCTTGTCATTATCAGTGTATAAAGTAACTTCAATGAAATTTAAAGGAACACATTTATGGTTAAAGATTACATTTTTGTCAATGAAGTGCCTATTTCCTGACACTAGAAACATCTATTTGTTCCGTTTCAAAAGCAGATATTTTGCTTTATCTCTAAATTATCTGCTGCTTTATAGAAACTTACATTACTAGGACATGTAATCTGAAAGGACTGTGGAGGTTAACAAAGCTCTCCCCCTCCTTCCCCAGCTGAGGGTGTGTAATGACATAAAATCTGCCCAGTGATTTACTCACCCAGAAAGAAGAAAAGAACGATTTCTAATTGCATGTGCTAGATCTTGAGTCATGCAACTGTTGTGAAACACCCAATTGTAACTTGGGTGGGGTGCATGTCTTCTCTTTCCATCAGAAAACAAAAAGCTTTTGGAGAAGAGCAAGCAGAATGGAGGGCTGGGATTCAGGGCAATGATTCTGCTGCACATTCATTTTATCTGAAGAGGAAACAAATTAGGAAGCTTCACTTACTTCTACCTCCTCTTCCCACAAACTTCGCCCCTCTCTAACATTAGGACACACACTGTTAATCAAGTCTGTGTCTGCCTTAGATTTCCCTCACCACATTTCTTCCCTATGAATACATGATGGCCTACACCCATCCCAGTGGAGCACAATCCTCGTGCTCTTGAGTGCAGCCTAAAATCTTCTTAGATAGCACTCAACATTTTCTGGGATTTCTGTTATGTTTTCTTTGCTTTCCAGAGGTGTGCTGTTCTCGTCTCCTCTGTTGTTTTTAGAGACAATGGTGCCTATCTGTTACAGCCAGGTACAAGGAGAGCTGGAATACTGCTATTCAACTTTCTCAGCCTTTTTCAGGACAATTGGAGAGGACTGGAACAAATCTAAAGACAATGAAAAAAAAGGCTCCTTTGTACAAGCAGAATACATTACATTATCATAACAAATATCTTGGTCATGTATTTAAAAACAGCAAAATAAGTGCGAAACCAATAGGGTAATCAGGGTGTGACCATGTTACTGGTAGGTCACATACAGAAGTGAAAATCTATTTTTTAACAACAAAATGCATCATCAAATATTACTGTTTTAGTACATGCACAGTGTTTGTTCAGTGTAAAGTGCTGATTTAAAAATTGACTTTGATATAAATAAAAAAACCTAAAATATTAATTACTAATCTTCTGAAATTACATTTTTCCTTACCATCATAATTATACCAAGAATCAAAAGGAGCAATGCCAAAGAAGTAAAGAGAATATGCAGTATTCATGGAATCTCAGACTCTCAAGCTGCTGAACTAATAACTGTTCATTAATTATGTGCATGACTTTTCAATGTTGTTTGCCAAATTAGGTGTATTTCCATGTGCCTGACCAAAGACACACCTCTGACCTTAGCAAAGTCTCTGGTAAATTTTAGCCAGCTTCTCAGTGAAATAATTTGGTGAGTTTTTTAAATAACATGAGCAGAATAACGTACTATTCCCTAAATGCATTCTGAAATATGACTGAGCTGTCTTAGCTGGATTTTTTCAAAGCAATTACCCCTTAAAGCATTGAAACATATTTGCAGTGCAAAACATGGTGGTAATTTAAAATGCTACCATCCTTCTGCTATAATTATCTCCAGCAGTGTTGGAGGAACAAAACATGGGATTTCTTGGCTGCTTTGGAGCGAAACTTGGAATTTTAATACAAATTGCCTGTAAACACAAGACTAAGCTAACCTACCTGGTGACTTCTCTGAACTGAAATAACAGAAGTAGGAGAGATGGTGACATCTTCACCTTTTTTCATTACACTTTACTGTCTGTGCCTTAGATATAAAAGAAAAAATATTGGCTAAAAGCATTGTTTTGACAAAGTTACCAACACTGAAAATAGCATTTTAAGTCAAGAGAAGGGTCTACTTGTACATGGCCTGCAAGCACTCAAATTCTCATCTTTTTAACTTGGTGACATGAACCCTTCCAAGGCCATACTAAATTTTCTGACACTTGCCTATTTAACATCAGATGGAAACCTCTGATTCCCCGCCCCTCTTCCCCAATCTTTTTACGGAATTTAACGTGTTATAAAATCATTTCTTCTCAGTGAACAAAATCTAAGTACACTTCAAAGCAGCCCTTTCCAAAGGTATGAAATGACATAAAGATGCCACGAAAGCAGTTTGCTGCCCTGCGGCAGCGTTGTTTATAGAGGCACTAAAAGAGAGAGGGGAAAGAAACGCACTCCCGTCAGTGAACCAGAGAGCAGCCGACAGCGCTGCCCAGCCCAGGCAGGGGCGACCCGGGAGAGGCAGCAGGAGGGGAGAGACGGAGGCTGAGCTG
>WEIV01024883.1:60053-84115 GCA_013390005.1 Calyptomena viridis
CGGCCCCAGCCCGGGACCCGACGGGGCGGGAGGGCGGAGGTGCCGCCGCGGGGAGGGTGAGGCGCCCGGCTGTGGCGGGGCGTGTGCGGTGTCCTGCTCGCCGTGGTGGGAATTCCGGCCGGCAAACACCGGTGTTGAGTGGGGAGGGGCGGCAAACCCGGCTCTGGGCACGGCTCGTGGTGGCTGCTGCCTGGGCACAGGGACCTTCCGACGGCACACTTGGCCTCGGTGGCCTGAAACGGGATTGTGGGATTTCGTGCTTCGATGCTGAGTCCGGGTGTTGGTTTTTCTCGGTAGGGTTAGCCTGGGTCAGACCTTCTGTGTGCCCAGGCACTGGTGGGGAGATTAGGAGATTGATCATTTGCGAGGCAGAGTTGCCAAAGCTTCGTTGCAGAATCATGAGGGCGGTGGGGGTCTCGGAGGACGCAGTGCCCCGTTTCAGGTGGCAGTGTTAGGAAAATGAAGGCAGGCAAGAGAAAACTGCAGACCAAACGGCCAGAAAATACATCATGTGAATGTGCTAATCTGCCGGTTTTAAACTAAGCATGTAAGAAGGTGCTGCGGTTATGGCAAAACAGCCAGTACAGTATTCCAAGGAACAGAGTTTACATTTCTCTGCTGGTGGTGTATTTGGCCATGTGGTTTAGGGAAGAACTTGAAGCGTCGCCTGAGTTTGAGAAGGTCCATCCCGCATGATTACCTTCGGCTGAATAGCACGGAGAAGTAACTGAAATGCAGTCTCCACAAGCTTGGGGTAGTTTTTCAGTCCCTTGTGCACCAAAAGAGAAGTTATTAAATCCATTCATTGCCATATTGGGAAGACATATATGATGGTGTTTTTTAGGCAGCATACGATCCAGCCCGTTTTAATTGTCATTAAAAATTTGATGCAGGAATACAGCCTACAAACAAAATACTCAGGGTTCCACCAGACTAGCAGTTTAACTTTTTGAAGTCGCTTCCTGCCCCAGATTACTCTCATTTCCTGGTTAGTATGGCTCTAGCTTGGCTCTGCCCCTTAGAACTTCTGTTCGTAGAATTTTGGCAGGCATTTTTCTCCTTTGGTTCCCCTAAAGTTCTTAGTTATGAATCATATTATGTGCATGTTTTGTTATCTCTTCCAAAGGTGCATCTAAAAAACACTCATTTCAGATATTACTCTATTGATGTTAATTTTAATCATTCTCTGTGTCTTCTCTTTCTTTAAATATCTCCTGTGGGTACTACAGACTATTCTAGTGTTTGAGGCAAAATGACGAAGGTTCAAAGTAGCTATTGAGTAAATTGTGTTTTAGTTGTTCATGCTGGAATTTGTGATTATCAGATGTGCAGTATTTTCAAGCAGGGTATGATGCCTTTGAAGTGCTGGTTTGTTTTATCAGATGTATTTATTACAGCTAGGTTTGATTTTTACTGATCAAAAGTCACTATACTTGGGTAATGTCTGCTAGATCACATACTATAACTCATGCACCTGCAAATTAGGCTGTAAATTTGATCTTTTTTGTAATTTATAAAGAGACACACATTTGGTAGGGTAACACTTTGCACAAAATGGACAACAGTATGATCAGAAGGGCCTGTTGGATGTTGTAATAGTTTAACTCAGTACTGTGGCCCAAGATTTCTTAGGTAGTAAAAAATTTACCCAACCCATCAAGACGTTGATGTTTCTTCTTTCCTGTTAGAAGAATAAGAGGAAGAAGAGGGAGAAGGCTTGATTTCTCTTGCTGAGCTGTAAGTGGTAAAGGGAGAGGTAGGACTTGGGCAACCTGTGGATAGAGGGCACCTCTTTGGCCCTGTAAAATGTCTGAGAAAACTACCAGTCTGGAGTACTGCTGCAGCTGAGAGAAGGGATTGCCTTGTTCAAGAGAGGACCTGTCTTTTTTGCAGATTCATGAACATCTAATCTTTAAAATAATTTTTCTATTTCAGAGATTTCTTTACAGGAATGTAGCTGAATTTAGGTTTCCTGCATATCATTCAGATATCAAGGCCCTTATCCTTTCCTGCTCTCTCTACCAATTACTTGTGGTTTTCTTTCCCACAGGCCATTTTTTGATCTTTGGTTGCAANGCCCAGGCCGGCCGGGGTCTCCCTCGTGGGTATACGGGAACCGGCCACGGTCTGTATCCCGGTCTGGGGGCGGAGGGCGGCGCCGGGAGCACCAGGGCGGCCCCACTTCCCCGCAGGCAGAGGGCGGGCGAGGTCCTGCCGTGCTGANATATGTCTTGACTTGTTTTGTTGTATGTATGTCTTGACTTGTTGTGATGATGACTTCACGTGATCAGGTGCTGATCTGAGGTCAAAGTGAAAATGACACCTCTTGTTTGGCTGCAGCAATATGGAAGTTTTAGCTTATTTCCTTTGGAAGGTCTGTAGTGACAAGAGTAACTGCATCCATGAGGACCTTCCAAAGCACTGCTTGGGCTCTGTAGGCAGGACCTTCCTCATCCATCTTTAGACATTGGCATTTTAGTCACCAGAGGTTCTGAGTCACCTTTTCAGTCTCTTATGGAGAGAGATAGATACTGCTAAAACTTGGTTCAGCAGCCCTGGTTTAGACAGCTAGCTACCATGCTCTATAAAACTGCTTCTTTTCCTTCATTGTCTAAAAAGAGCCTGGGATGACCAGGTCAGATGCAGATGTCATAGAAACTCCACCATATGTCTTTTCATGATTAGGAGTGATCTATGATACTGTAAAATGACTCTTGGAAAAGCAGGCATTTTAGGCAGCTTTCCTTGTCATCCAGCCAATTGGCCCATACCTACACTAGATATTAACAGTATAGCTGTCAATGTAGAAGATGTATGTTGCAACTGTGAAAGGAAGAAATTGGATGCCATGTTCTTCCAAAGTTTCTGTAGGAGACTTTTAAGCAGCTACATCACCATATATGATCATGTGTTCCTCAATACCCCTCAGTATTAATTTAGAGTATTGCACCTGGGCTTTGAATGAAAAGGAAACACAGATGGCTTTGATCTGACTTACAACTTTACTATGGAAATTCACAAGATAGTTTGGTAATGATTGGTTAAAAAGTTTAAGCCTGTCATCAGCTTCAAAGGCCTTCTTCCAATAAAGTGACCTTTTAGATTTCTGTCTAGTTAATTGCTCTCATATTTTTTTGCTACCAGAAGCTATGCCAGCCTGCACACAGTACTGTTTCTTCTTGTTGATCTTCTTCAATTGATCCAGCTTGCTATGAGTTTAGGCTTAATTAAATTAGGGCTACAGTCATTAGAAGCATTAGGAGTATTTTAGAGAGTAGATCCATTATGAATCCTAGAAGAAAAAGAAGGTTCAATATATATGAAACAAATTTTTCTGTGCTACTCTCTTTTAGGAATGTATACAGAGACATTTCTGATAGCAGTTTGGCATTGGATATGTCTCAGTCCATTTCCACTTTTACTTTCACTCTGTGTTTGTAATCTAAAGCAGCAGATGTAAAAGTGTGATATGTAACAGTAATACTAAAGAATAAAACTCTGTGTATCTGCTATCGGTGATGATAGGATCATCACTGCATGGCTGATACCACTATCAACAGAAAGTTCCCAGTTATCCTCAGTCAGCCCAACTGATGAAATAAAAATTTTTGTGAAAATTTTGCCATAGCACCTACATCCATCAGGGAGAGTGGGAATGTGTGGGGAGCAAACCTGCTTCTAGCAGCATTGCTAGTCCATCAAGTGTAGAGAGAATAGCTAGGAGCCAACATTACAGAGGCTTTCACTGGATGCTTTTGCTGATAAAAATTGCAAATGACCTTCTGAGTCCCCAGTTTTAGGCAAAATGATGTGTCTGCCTCAAAGGCAACTCACCAGGAGAGCTGGGAAGCTCAACAGAATTGTCAGTTATCCTGTTGGCATCAAGGCGAGATTGGCAGCAAATGAAAACTTGCTCCTTGGTGGCCTTAGTTGATTCATTTTGGTACTCTCACTGCATCTTCAGGTAACCCAGATTGCAGACACGTGATTACTTTTCTTCTGCCTCAGAGCAAGATTTTGATGTACTTTTAAAGATTTTTCTAGTACTTTCTAACAGCACTGGAAGCCCCTGTTCCCTCACTTGCTATGGAGACTTCATTGAAGTAAGAAGAAAGATATATTAGCACGTAAAGGATTTTTGAAAGGTGATGTGTTTTTTCTCTTTGATTGCAAATTAAAAGAAGTATAACAGTCAAGTATACATTGCTGTTCTCTGTGTTTTTTTACAAAATCTTTTATTTGATAGATCTGCTATACATGTGACTTGGAGGACTTATGTTTCTGAGATAGTCTTAAGCAAGTGAGAATATGGACCAAAAACACGAACACAGATGACGTTTGCAACACTTGTAGTTACAGCTGAGTTTTGTACTTTGGTGACCACGTTCTTATGGCTGACAGACCTAATGTCTGAGAGAGCAAATACAAATGAGTCAGTGGTTTTGGATGCCAGTTCTAGGATGGAATTCAGCATAAACTTAACTGCACTTCTATCCCATGGGGGCCATATGAAATGAAATGCAGCAAAGCCTTTCATATCTGTCACTAGATTGACCCCTTTTGTCTCCCCCCGTCATGATGGAGTTGCTGTGACCAGATCACTTGTTCCATCCCTCCTCCACTTGTAAGGAAAAAAAGAGAGGAAAGCAGTGACATTTCCTTCTCATGAAAAACCTCAGAGAAATGGAAGAATGGAAATGAAAATGTCACAAGGTTCTCCTCTTCTTGCTGTATTTTCTTTTCATAACTGTTTCTTTTGTGCAGTTCACGATTTTCTGGGTTATGACAAAGCAACCACAGCCATATCAGTATAACATCCCATCTGTGGTGACTCCAGTCTTCCACTTTCCTTACAGATCTTCATCTCAAACCCACTGCTTAAAGCTGCTTGTGATAACTGTTTGTTATACAGACTGAATGAGAGAAACAGCTTTGCTGTGTGAAAAGTTAATAGTAGGCCTTGAAATTGTACCTGACTCTTCAGTCAGCAGTAAAGCTGAGAAAAAAGTTTATTTCATTTTTCTATTGTTTCTACTGCTAACTTTTCACTGTGGTAATGAACACTGTACTTTGGTGAAATGCCTATAAATTTGTATTAAAACATTACTCGCTTTATTTGATTTTAATATATAATCTGTTTCTGAAACAAAAAGATGGGTTTCATAAAATTTTTAAAGATTTGCTTTCACCCTTTTGCTTCACTTTTACTAACATTTTATGCTAGTGTCTTTTCCTCTTTCAGTGTTCCTTTGGCATACTGTGTGTGCTCTCTCTTAAGCGTTTCTGGCAGTAATAAGAACATGTGATTATGAGAGATAAGATGGTGCCTTAAAGCTTTTGCCAGTGACTAGGGCATAGGAATAAATCATTTGTGTGGGGAGACAGTTGTGTCATGGACCTTTATAGCATATCTTGTGCTTCTCTAGTGGCTCATTGTGGGGGGAAGTGAATGTTGGAAAAGATGAGCCATTGATTATCCAACATAGCGGTTCCTGCACTCAGATTTGGTACGGTAACTTTTCTTTCCTTTTTTCCTCCTCCTAAATTCATGCTATTATTTTCATTATTCCACATTCAACATCTCTCAATTCTTTAGGGAATTGAGAAGAGGAAGGATTTCCCCCATTTTAGACCCCTCTATACCTTCGTCTCTAATCTGTGGGCTTCCTTTTCTACTATTTTCTGCTTCTTAGACAATCTATTAGTGCAGGATCAGCCTACTTCATGGATTGTGAAGCTAAATGTCAAAATCTTAGTTTATTAGAGAGCCACAAGAGACACTTTCCATATCTCAGTGACATGAGGATAAGGGAATGCTGGGAATAATTCAGAAGTAGTAAATGTGCAATTAATAATTGCACTACTGTCGTTTGCTGGCAATTTTTTAAAGTACAAAATAGTCTCTTGTTGTTATGCAAGTTCTGTACAGGACTTGGGTAACAGGGGAAAAACAGGAAGGAAAATGTTACACCAACATACACAAGCTACAGATTATGAGAAGGAATGTGGAAACGGAATAAATTTGTGCTACTCAGACTTACACTTTCATCATTCTGCTCTCCCGTCATGGTGGGGAATGGGAGGAACCTGGAATTGAGATTCATATTTTCTGGTAACTCGTATGTCTGCAGTGGTTTATACCTGAGTAGACCTGAAGCAGACATGTTATCAATACAAGATGAATGAGCCTGGATAAACTGCTGGTTCGTAACCTCAGGGTCCACACTTCTATCCAGCTTTCTGCCTTTCCCAGAAGAAGATAAATTGAAGGACTGGAGATCCCTTCTGTGTCAGTAATCTGGTAATTAACGCAGTAATCTGTGTTCAGTAATCTGGCACAGAATAGGGAATTGTTTCTTCTACTAATCTGTGGGAAGACATGGGGCTGGAAATACATCTCCACCTACCATTTCATTCTACACAGTGTTTGTGCTGCCTGTGTGGCTTATGTGGAGAAAGTCCCCAGACTTTCTTAGACCCACAGGCCAAACTGAAGCACATTGACTGGTGGGAGGATACTATATAAAAATGAACAGAAGTGGCACTGCTTTTGAGCTCCACATTAAAAATCCCTTTTGGGAGCTGATAGGAAGGTACAAAGTGAACTTCTGGTACACAGAAATTGCTCCCCAGCTTTCTTCTCCTTGCATCTATGCTTTACACTGGAGTTTTCTTTTTTCCCCCTTGCATAAGGTGCTGTTAACTCACAGTCCCCGGCTGCTTGAGTACAATTGGGATGTATTTTCCAGAGTCCAGGATCCAGACTCTGTGTCTATGCCTGAGAGTTATTCTGGAGATGATCTTAGTGAGTGAGCTGTCTTACACACAGCCTGCATGCCATATCCATCTACACCTCTTTACCACAGCCCTAGCATGTGCTGCCTGTCACTGGTTAAATGTTCTTCCTGTCCTTTCTCAGGAGAGCACTGTGCTAACCCCTCCTCTGGCCTTGAGTAACTTACTCCTGATCTACTGTGACATAAGCTTTTAGGTAGTCCCTCCTTCCTTTTAGCTTCTCTTAAGGGGGTCACCATTCTTGTCAAGGGAGTTAAAGAAAAGAGTGTGTGTTTGGGGCAGTGCTTGGGGGTGAGGGGAAGGCTGGGGAGCACAGAGGTCATGGATGCTGAGCCAGCAGCATTTGATGGATGGCCTCACACTCAGTGTCCTGTGGTGCTTTACAAACATATTAAACCTGTCTCTCCCCCTCCCTCCCCAATGGAAAATGAAGTACTCAAATAAATATGACTTGAAAAGATGGTGGTGTACTTGTGCATAGGAGTGAGTTCTTGTGGTGCTTAAATTACTATTTTCATCTTTGCAAAACAAGGGTAAAATACAACTGCTGTCATCATTACAGTGCAGCAATATAGATTTCAGGTCGGTGAAATCTGGGTCTTTTGGACTAACAAAGGCATTTTCCAAGATCTGTCCTCACTGCAGTTTTTCTTCCTATAATACATATGAGTTAACTGTAAAATTCCAAAACTTCAAAAAATAGAACAACCAGTTTTAATGTATAAATGACATAGGTACAGTTTCTGTGAAACACAAGTAGGATCTGTGAGTTTGGAGTGTTCTTATCTAGAGATGTTTGTGATTACATCTGGGTGGTCAATTCTGGACTTAGTGGAGTATGAGCTCTAGTACCATAGGTTAATGTTAGGAAAGGATTCTCACTGGGTTGTATTTATCTGCCATTTTAATTGAAAACCAAGTGTGACTTGCTTTTAAACTAGTAAGAATACTTCACAGTTGTACAGTCTTCCTGCAGCTACTAGTGTTTTAGTGTGTCATTTCTATCATGAGCAGAGTTACGTGTCACACCCATCCCTAAGATAAATATACAATGTAATTTCAGCTGCAGATTTCCCAGAAGAATAGGGAATATAAGTAAGAAACTGCTTTCAGAGTTACCAGTGTATGCAAGCTTTTTCTTGGAAAATACCATGCTTATCAATGTTATGGAAGTATAGTGCTGGAAGCAGTCTATTTGCTTTTCATCCATTCTTTTCAAAATATGAATTAGTGTGAAAGCAAAAGAGAGTAACAAGGGCATGTTATGTCAGTAAGAGGAAAGTCAAGATGCTATTTGCCAATTGTGATTTTGAAAGCTTGGGGTTAGCTGCCATTGACTTCATCACTCCAAAACTTCTCAGTATCTACTGCAATTAGTAACTAATTGCATTGTATTCCTCCAGGCTCGATTGTGCAGAGATAGATGTTCTTTTTTACTCTACTTCATGAAAATGGACCTAAATGTCTGTTAAAGACTTTTTACTAGACATGATGAAATAACTGGTTAAGGAACTTCTGTCCTGCCTCAGTTATATAGAGACATGAATAATATAAGTTTTCCTGGACACATAACTGAAAAATCATTGTAAGAAACCCAGTTAGATCTATTTCAGACCTGCAGTCAATTTGGCCAGAAAGCTTTCTCCAGCAGTGACAAGTATCACGTGCTTCAGAAAGAGGTACAAGAAATCTTGTGCTGGAAGGTATGGTATAACCTGTCTATCATGAAAGCTTTACTCTGGTCCCAAATTGGTAGAGCCTTTATTTTAGGTCGTGAAACATGTAGTTTGTCATCCTTGCTTGAAGCTCTCTGCAATAGAAATTCTTCTAGCTCTAACTGCTTGCAGAGAAAACCAGCTTGCTTACTCACCAGTTTTGATGAGTTTCACAGTTACACTGTGCATGTTTCCCTGGAATAGTTGTGCAGACTTTCATTTACAATCCCATTGATTTTGCGTTATAAGTAATGATGAAATGATGCCTCACTAACTTTCCTCTAGGTTTTGATGCCTTTTTTTATCACCCTAGTTTAATATCTATTTCCTGTGATAGTTACCCTCTTTCCAGCTTTGCTCTTTATGGTGGGACTTCTATTATTTTCATCATGCCTCCCTAATTTTGTCCTTTTTGTCTGTCTGTAATATGGAATGCTCTACTTTGCATAGTCTGTAATATATAAGGGCGAATCTCTGATTAGAGCAACTTAATCATTGGGCTACTGATGGGTCTCTCTAAAATGTGAAAGATTTCTTCATTCCACTCCAGAAAGCATTTAAGAATTAAGCAATAGCAGGAAGTTGCAATGCTGTTAGTGGTCACCTGGATAGTCAAACAGCTAGTGTTCATTTCGGTGGGCTTGGTACTCTAACACACACTGTAATGCAGGGACTAGGAGCTGAAGGTGTGTGTTTGGTCTTCCTGTGTGACTTGTCAAAATATAGTTGACGTATTTTTATCTTTGCTATTTGCATATGAATTTAATGAATGTGTCTGTAACTGTTGACCAGATCACTAAGAGGACTGGTTCCTAATAATCTTCATAGCATAAACTCCTGTAAATCTTTATCTGGTGACACCGTGCTGTTCCTTATTCTTTTTTGTTTGTAGCCCTTAGGTTGGTTAAACTGTATCGACTCGACTGAGGCTGAGTTGCAAAGATGACAATCTTGTATGCAAGATGTTGGTGTTTCCTGTTCAACATTTCACAAGGGCTTTGAGCTTATTTTCTAACTGCAAGTGCAAGAGCCTTTTTACCATGTGACTTAGACCACTCTTCCTGTGGAAGGGACTAGCTTTCAGTATTTCTCAGAGCTATCAGATACTAACAGTTCAAACTCTGCTTAGTATAGTACCATGCCTAGGGGTTTTATGTACACCATATGATCACCTTGTCACATTTCATCATATTTTTAAATAGTTTCTTTTTTTTTTAAAGCAGGGTGAATTTTGTGCCACTCCTCATTATATTGGCTTCCTGCCAAGTGTTAAAAATGCTACCAAACAATTCAATTTCCTATGTATTGTTTATAGATGTTGTGCCATTGTCTTATGTAAGTGTGCAAATCACGGAAATGTCTTCATTCTTATAAAGTTGGTTTTATTATTCCCTCTAGGATTTTGACAAATCAAAATGTATGCAACCATGCAGAAGTCGTGTCTTGATTATTGATAGAGTTCATATTATAGACCCGAAAATGCAGTTTCTGTTCCACCTGTCAGTGCATGACACTAAATAACATAGGTGAGGTTCTAGTTAACCCAGGTAGGATTGTACAGCTTGAGACTGAGTGTAAGGACTGCTTCTCCATTCTTGTATGTGAGCAAGGAATTTCTCTGTGTTTTTCTTTGGTGCCCTTAAATACTGGACCATCCCCGTGGAAAGACACTGTTGTTCACTGTCAGTAAAGTATGTTGTTCATTGCAAGTGCAACAAGTTGGAGCAGGAAGTGTTTCCCATTCATCTTTGGGAGTTAACTTTCTGTGCATCTGCTAAATTTCTCTGCAGTTAGAAGTGAGAGAACTGAATTCTGACTTCCTAGTCCCATAGCTCAAAAAATGTAGAAATTTACATCTCAATTTCAAAATAAGCAAGTAGATATTTAGGAGAGGGAATTTTTTGGGGGGTCTGTTACCAAATTTAGAAATACAGTGTACAGGAGTTTTGCATTGTTATCCAGGGCAGGACAGCAGGTTCTTGTGAAAAGCAAATGGTTGGGGCACCTGAATGGATGTGCAAGTAGGTCTTTGGAGAATTGCAACAAAACTCGTGACAAAGCGAAGACAGACAGTAACAGGCGAGGAGAAGGAGGAACAAATACACAGGAACCATATTCTTTCATAAGCTGAAATACAAAGATGCTGGAAGTTCATGTCTCTTAATTTAGAATTAAATTTTTTCTGTCAGTAAGGAGGCTGCTGAGTCTGAAACTGGGAAGATAAGAAAATTAATAGATTAGCAGGTCTGGAGTACTTCTGGTAAATGGTGGGGTGAATTGATGAGTCAAAATGTAATGAGTTAATATTTATATATTACATAAACCTGTGAGAGTTTAATATATGTAAACTAAACAGTGAGACTTGGTGGTTAGACTAGCAACCTGAAGAGAAAATATCCCAACCTCTTAGATATAGAGTATGAAAAAGTAAGAGTATTAAGTAAAATACATTAAAAAAAAAAGGGTTTTTATGAGAAAGATTTTATGAAAAGGTTTTTTATGAAAGCTCAGTGAAGAACGTGAAAATTGGGGGAAATAAAAACCAAGGAATACCTTTCACTGTATGCTTGGTGCTACTTCTGAGAGTGGTTAGAAGACATCGGTTTGAAAATCAATCACTTTAAAAATAGATTAGGCTTCACATTTATGCCTTCCCACAAGGCACTCCTTAGCATGTTTATTTGTGACAACCACAATTTCTTCATTTTATTTCAATTTTGATTTTTTTCTCTGCTTAAAATCTTATGTGTGACCTGGGAAACTTACTATAAAAGTACTGTTCTGTTTTTCTTTCTCTTCAGTGTATTGTGGTTGATAGTGATTTTAAGAGTTCCTGGTATTAGTACTAAATAGAGAAAAGCCTGACAGAAAGTTACTGTAGAGGAGAACTGGGTACGAAAGTCAATATTTTTCTGGGCACTTTGGTAAAGCTTTTCCCCTTTTTGTTGATAATAGTTCATACACTTGCATATTTCTGGTTTGAATTAGTCCAAGGCTATTTATAAAATTCTGAGGAATTTGCTGATCCAAAATGCAGCAACATCCAATGGGATAGCTTCCAAATCTGCAAATTGTCTTGCCTGTTTGTTTTTATTGTGGCACTTAAATAAATGAAATGAAAATAATTGTAGAGAGGAGTCAAAGAGGAGGAGAGTGAATGGACAAAATCTTTGATTAATATGTAGAATTCTCATATCAGTTTAAGAGATAATTCAATGTGTTTTGACACAAAAATATTTCCAGGATATTTGTTGGTTATAATAGTAATTTTGTCTTCCTAAACCAAATCAATAAAAATTGAAGAGAAAATAAAGATACCAGTAGTGGCAATGGCTTGGTGACAACATGACTTTGTCTGTCTGGCGATGATGCATGTCCATTCATTGAAAATGGACTTGAAAGGGACACTGACATTTTTCCTTTTCAAAATATATGTTCCTGCCTTCTCCCTTCCCCCATGTGCTTAAGGTAAAAAAAAAACCCAAGCAAGTATTAAAAGTCATTTAGAAGACATCAGTCAGGAAGAGTCATCAGTGACTAACTTGGCTCCAATTTACAGTGAAAATTCTTACAGAATTATTTCAATAGGATTACCTTTTTCTTACGAATCAAATGTGTCTAAATATTCAGAAATTATTTTTTTTTACCTACTGAGGAGTGTTCTTAGTTTTGATTTTTTCCTTTTTAGACAGTTCTTAATCTTCCTCTTGATAAGAGGTTGCAACAAGTTGTAACTTGAGTAATTTTTTTGTCATTTTTATATTGCTATTCTGAAAAAATACAGCAAAGGAGGATTTCAGTTTGTCAAAAGAACTTGTATGAAGACCTTCTCCTGAAAGTTGATTTAGCTAGTGCTTAAAAAGACCACACAAAAACACACAAATAGAACTTACAAGATTTTCTTAGGAGATATTTAGATCTCCTAAATCAGAAAACAGGAAAACATAAAATTATTCAGTATTATTTAAACACTGATGAGATACTTGTCAGTATGAACTGCAGCTCCATTTTTTGTCACATTACAAATGTATCTTCACTCTGCCTGATCAAGTAAGTGCCATTTTATGTATCCTTTCTATGAAAAGTGATTCTCCCAAGTGCCAGGTGTGTAGGAAGCTACACAGCTGTTGGTTCAAATGAATGAATTAAGATTCAGTAATCATGTGCCACCCAGCATACTGCTGAATCTACAGAAATAGAATTTTATATGCAAAACTGTGTATGATGTGTGATACAGACAGAGAGAGTGAGCCATCCGGTGTGAATTTGTCAGCTGGAAATGAAGCAGATAAGATGACTTTAATTCACCATTTGCTCAATCCCATGTGATGTGTATTCCCTGTTCCATGGGCATAGCTGTGCTGTCTCCACTGTTGGGATAGAATTACTCTCAGCCCTGCCAAACACATCTTATTAAAATGTCTTTAACAGTTTCCAGTTCCCAAATCTTTGATTTCTGGGGTGTGAGAAATACGTGGAAGTTCAAGGTTCAGTTCCCAGTTGTCTTTGCCTTGTTTAGTTACAGTAGCTACAAAAAAGTCTAAAGGTGGTAGATTATACCCCAAGCCTGACTGATAAAAGCAGTACCTGCCTATGCCTAATGAGCTCCGGTGCCAGGGATAACACAGGTGGTAAGAGGACAAGTCTTGCTTATGTAGATGCCAGAAAGACCAAGTCTGAAGGAAGCAAATTGCTCCAGTATTAATTGTCATGTTATAGATATGCTACCCAATGAAAATCAAACATCAGATACTGATTTTAGTGGTTCAGTGGCCTTTGTACTTTAACTGGAATAGTTACATGGCTCAAGATGCTCTATTAAAGGAAAAGCATTAAGATTGAAGAACAAGATACTTGTTGGTCTTCTTCTCTTGCCAGTCTTTACAGTCTCTAGGGTTGTTTCTGTCCTCAGTTGATTCTTTCTTGCTTCAGATTGGTGTTCATCCTGTAAGGTGCTGTGATTGGTTGGCTTTGGCTGCCTACCAGGCACTTACCAAGCTGCTTTATTGCTTTCCCTTCTCAGCAGAATATGGAGAGAAAATACAATGGAAAAGTTCATGGTTAAGGTAAGTACAGGGAGATCACTTGTCAGTTACCATTGAACAAAACAGGCTCATTGGGAAATTAATTTAATATATTGCCAATTAATAAGATGATAGGATAATGAGAAACAAGAATGAAACTAAAAAGATTTTCTTCACCCCACTCTTCCCTTCCTCCCAGGCTCAGCTTCATTCCCAACTCTTCTACCTTTTCCCACTCAAGTGGCAAAGGGAGATGGGGAGTGGAGATTGCTGTCAGTTCCTAATGCTTTGTCACTGCTGCTCCTTCCTCCCAACACTGTTTCACTGCTCCAGCATGGGGGCCCTCCATGGGAGACAGTCTTCCATGGACTTCTCCAAGATGAGACCTTCCACAGGCTGCAATTCTTCAAGAACTGCTCCAACTTGGAACCCTTCCAGAAGGTAGTCTTCCAGGGATAGACTGCTCCAGTGTGGGCCTGCCAGGGTCACAGGTCCTGCCAGAAAACCTGCACTGTGTGGGCTCTTTTCCACAGGCTGCAGTTCCCACCAGGAGCCTTCTCCAGTGTGGGCGCACCATGATCTGCAACCTCATTCAGGGCATGTCCACCTGCTCTGGCAGGGGTGCTCCACAGGGTGCATTATGGATATCTGCTCTGGCATGGTGTTTTGTGGGGTACAGGGAAACAGCCTGCTTCACCATGGGCTCCACCGTGGGCTTCACCATGGGCTCCGCCGTGGGCTTCACCATGGGCTGCACTGTGGGCTTCACCATGGGCTTCACCATGGGCCGCAGGGGAGTCTCTGCTCCAGCACCTGGAACATCTCTCCCTCCTTCTACACTGACCTTGGTGCGTGCAAGGCTATTTCTCTCATATTTTCTCACTGCTCTCTTGCAGCTGCTGTGCAGCATTTGTTACCCTTTCTTAAATACGTTGTCACAGAGGTGCCACTAGGATCACTAGTGAACTCAGCTTTGGCCAGCACCAAGTCCTCCTTGGAGCCAGCCTGAACTACTCTTCCTCTTTGACATAGGGGAAGCTTCTGGTATCTTCACACAGAGACCACCCCTGCAGCCCCCTGCTCACACCAAAATTTTCCCACATAAACCCAATACAGATGCACAAAAACCCAGTGAACCAATAGGACTACTTATGTGCTTAAAGTTTAACCCTAGTTTTGACCCTAGTTTTTATTCTATCAATACCACAGTTCTCAATCCCTTTCAGGCTTCAGCCTCTTAAAAAAAAGATATTTCTAGTTCTTGTCTTTGTTAATGTTCCACATCAGACACCCTTTTTACACTGCTTCTTTCCCTGCAAGGGCATATATTTATGAGGAAGAGGATTATTACAGAAGCTGAGTGTCCCCCATATCTCATCACCACCACTGTGCAGTCCTGTCCTCACACTGCCCTCTTGCAACAAGTGCCACCATTTACTGTCATGCAACATGCACCCATTTTCCTTGTCTCAGTGCTCTCTCTCAGATATCTTGAGGTTAGGTAAGACTGGAGTTCTCATAATGTTCTGATATTTGAAAGAAAAAGAGTGAAATATTGAGCCAAAATGTTGGTCATGTACCTAACCATAACCAGTTCTGCACTAGTAAACACCCAGTAAACTCCTGTAGGATTAGTTGTCTAAGCTGAAGAAAGAATTGGCTTTCAAGATGAAACATTCAGGAATTTCTCAACCTCAAACTTTGTTTCCCGCTCCATCTCTCACAGGCTACATTTCTTTGATGTTTAAGATATAACCATGGTCTATTCACTAGTGACTTCCTATGAAATGTAAATAATACAAGGAGGTTGTTGGAACTTCTAATGAGTGGAGATCCCAATTGTGTGTCTAAGCATATTGAGATTCTCATCTGTTAGTAGTTACTTCTAAACTATGGATGCAGGTTTTTGCAAGTCATGAACAATTGTCTTAAATTTAATTGCAAGCACAGAGTAAAAATGCATGTCTTCTAGTTTTGACCATTGCTGGCTTTGAAAACAAACCTTTGATGACTTCTTGCCCGTGGATTTTTTTCTTTCAGATGGAGCAAACCTGTGATGATATAGATGAAATGTTCAGCAATTTACTTGGGGAGATGGACATGCTGACCCAGGTAAATAATACTTTTTTTCCATCAAAATTAGTAAAATAGCTAGATGTGTTAGGGAAAGTAAGTAAATGTTCTACATTTTTCATGTAATTCCACTCTGAATAAATACAAAAATATTATTTTGAAAAACCTTTAACTAAATTTCGTGGCTTGACAGTTAAAACAAGAGGCCTTGTTTTAGGTAAATCAGTGCAGGGTGGGTTGTTAAAGAGAACTAACTGCTTATTAAAGACATTTTCTAAAAAAACCCCGAAGTCACCAATTTAAATTCCTCTGGACTTGGTCCAAAAAAATGGAAAGATTCTATCAAAACAGCAAGAGTTTGAGTCTAAATTTTCAGGTATGAGTGCTTTGCATACATGGGTAAATGGGATGTAGCCTGAGTGTCAAATGTGAACTTTGAAAATGAAAGAAACATTTTGAATGTGTGCGTAAAAGTAATCTTTATATGTAGCAAAATATTAAGTTACATATAAGGGTGGCATCCAAGAATTCATAGAGACATTATTGCCAGTGTAGAGTACACTTGAGAGGAAAATATAAAAGAGCATGAGCCTTTCTCTAAAGCTCTAGTCAGGAAATACTTCCTGCAAAACCTGATGAAAGGGAAATTTTTATTCCTAGGGAAAAAAATACAAAGACAAGAATATTGTTGTATTTTAATAAACATACTCAAAACCACTTGAATTGTGATTTTGGATTCTGTATGAGTTTGTTACAGCCTTTCTTTTGAGGAGATCTTTCTTCTTGGTGAATCCCAGTGCTTGACAAATTACATACCAGTAATTCTGAGACTCAGAATACAGTTTGTGTTTAAACTGTGTGGAAACCAAGATTTCAAATTACATTCTGTCAAATCACAATACTTTGTTTCTTGCTGGCCTTTCTGCTCTTTAAGGGCTTTTCATAATAGTGCATATTTTATATCATTTATATAGATAGATTTTTATATCTACTTATATTTTTTATATATAAAGAGGAAGAGGTTTAAGGTACTTTCATGTTGTTATTATTATGCCTTGAAAATTAACAAAATACTGCTTATCATTTATCAATTTTACATCCTCAGATCGGACACAGCACTGTTATGAGTGCAGGTGATGCAAACAGAATGAGTCTCTTGTCTGTCTGCTCACTGGTGCAGTACTGGGATGGAATTTTCCTAAGATGGAAACCGAGTCCTCCTCTCTAAAGTTCTGGCATCACCTCTTACATCAGCATTGTATGGGAGAAGGAGACACATGCCTGAAAGCCTGAAGACTTTCAGTTAAGACTTGGATCTGTTAATTCCTTTAGAGTCTTAACTTCCAAAACAAGACTGCAGATAGTTTTTCACACTTTTTCACCAGTCTGTCTGTTCCTAATGAATATGTAAATCATAGAAGCACACAGAGATATGTTTACATTGCATAACAAGGATGAAGAAGAAATGCAAATTCAGATTTGGGCTTTTCTGCCATAAACTAGGAGTTCTCTATTTAACTGTGCACATTTACAATTTAGGTTCCAACACTGTGTTTTTTCATTTGTTGTATTTGGGTTTGGGTTTTTTTCAAACAGCAGGAGAAAGCAACAGGTAGGTTACATTTATATTAGTAAATAAAACACTCTGGAGAGAAAATTACACTGTAGCTCAAATATGTACATAGTTAAACTCTTTTCATACCCTCCTTCAAAAAGCTAAAGAAAGCTAAAAATCAGTCTGGTTTTATCCACTGTATGGGTTAGAAACAGTCCTAATCTCCACTGCTCCCCACACCAAGCCCAGGTGTTACCTGACAAGAGTTGCTGTCATCGTGGATTGGATTGAGAAGCATGCAAAACCCTTGACATGATTGTGAGACAGTGCTTGAACACTTGTTCTGGCCCTAGTTTACCAGTTTAGTCATAATCCCAGAAAACTGTGTGTCATTCAGTTCCTTGAAGAAGAATTGATTTCAATAGGTAAATTCAGGTAATTAATTTAGAAATGTTAGTGTCTGTAATAGTAATTACATCATTAAATACCTGTTTTATTCTTCTATCTTAACAGAGTTTAGGAGTGGAGACTGTACCACCTCCATCCCCCAAAGTGTCCAACAATGAGTTTAGCTTTACGGTTGGTTTTAAAGATTTAAATGGTAAGTAGCTGAATGGACTTTTTTCATGCCTTTTATGTCTACTTAAAATAACTTACAGCAACTAATGAGAAGAAAATCTTTACATACCCTTGATCAAAAAAAATCCCAAACCAAACAAAAGAATCCTGTTTTGCTGGAGAGGGAGGTATCAACTGAGTGGTGTGTCTCAATTTAGGAAGCTTCAGAGGGACCAATTCTTTTGGGCAGTAGTCGATCTAAATAGGAGTCAGACTTTTAAAAATGTCTGGATGCAGAGGAAAATAAAAAATGAGAAGTCTCCCAAACAACTTCCTAAAATGCAACCTTTTTAATGTAAAGATTTAACTTGATAGCAGACAAAGTTCTTCAGTGTGATGTCAGAGCTGTGTAAGCATTCTTGACCTGTGGGAGTATCAGCTTCCACTTTACATTGTTTATTCTCATTTTGGTTTGCACTGTAATTTTTGCATGTACAGCTGCTTGTTGATGCTATATGACAAACCCAATCAGGGAATTTATCTGAATTTAAAAAAAGAACCCTCTCTATGGATTGTATGTGCTGGTTTGTTTTTTTTTCCTTCTTGTTTTATTGGGGGCTGGTTGTTTGCATTTGCATGAATTGGTGTTTACCTGTGGTTTTGTCCCAGTGTCAGTTCCCTGTTAGGCTGCCTAATGACTCAAAATGGGTAGAGATATGTAAATACAGAGGATCATAAGCCATCTTTCCCGTTGAAGAAAAAAGCTTATTAAATACTCTATTAACATAACAGGTATTTATTAACATTTACAGGTAAAGTAAACTGAGATGGTCTAGTGACATGTTCATGCTTAGTCTGATGAATGATCTCTTCTTTATTGGACTATATTAGCATTTTTGAGTATAGAGTTCAGTGCTCTCCATCCCTTTCCAAAATCTCACTTAAAAAGTTTTTCCAATTTGGGATTTATTTTTTTTTTAACTAGACTCTTTAAAGAAATTTAAACTACTCAATCTGTTTGATCTTAAAAAACTGTTCTCTTCTAGAAAGCTAGAAATCATCCTACAAAGATTTTATTCCACAGTCTCTGTTACACCATGGATAGTTCAAACAACCACAAAAGAAATGACATAGTAAGTTCCAGTATAGGATTTTATTTTCTACTCTGTAAGAGTAGAGAGCAGAAAGAAAATTTATAGTGTTTCTATATGTTTTATAAAATGCTTTTAATACAGTTGGTCTTGTTGGGTTTTTTTATTAAAGGATCCTCAAAACCCCAGGTGTGACATACCACCCGTGTGGTACTTCACAGATGTTGATCACACAATCACTGATGTGCTACAAATGATACCTTACAATTTCTTGTGTCTTAAAGCTTTTTGATTCTGATTCTGCTTTTGATTTTGATTCTGCTTTTAGAGTGTAGAATAGTAGTAATATATGAAGATATTTTTAATCCAGGCCTCAATTACACAGTTTGTTGTGCTGTACCAAAACTTGCTAAGCATTTATATATGCACTTAAATGAATAGCCTAATGGGAGCTAATGGAATCTCTTGCAGCCATATCACTAAGCATGTACCCAGTAACACCATAAAGGCCTAAGAATGTATAACTAGAACTGAATCTTCCTGTCTAGTTTAGTTTATATTCATATAGCTCTTTGTACTCTGAACTTCAGTATGACCAGATAATTGGCTATTCCTAAAGCACGTTTGTGTCCTGAATCGATGTAAAATGTCATTTCCTTTCCCATAAACCTTATACTGTACAGTAACCATTCCTTCTGCAATTTAATGTCCATGGAACTGGAAATGGTGTTCCACATTGCACTCATTCTGACACATTTTGTGTTACTCTTTTCAGAATCCCTAAATGCCCTAGAGGACAAAGACCTGGATGCTTTAATGGCTGATCTTGTAGCAGACATAAATGAAGTTGAACAGAGAACTTTACAAGCCCAGAAAGCTTCTTGCAACCAGCAAAGTACAGTCACTCAGCCTTCAAGAGGCTTAGATAGTGACATTTATTCTAAATCAAGTCTCTATGTTACCATTACTGGGCAGTTTGGGGATGACTTGCCCCCTCCACCTCCAGACTCTGATTTAGACCTGCCACCGCCACCGCCACCACCTCCTCCTGAGCCACTTACCCAGGTAAGGTTGGGTGGAACCTTTTTCTAAGCATTCACTTGTTCTTGTAATTTTGCAAGTGGTATTTGGCATTGGAAAACCTGTGGATATCCCAGGTAGATACATCTTGGGAAGGTTCTGCAATGATGAAACATACATGAACTGTGGAGTGAGATTTCTGTTGTTGTGGACTCAGCATTTTCTGCCTGTTCCTTGACCTGTTGCCCATTCCTTCGCCTTTCTAATCATCATCTTGATAGCCCAATACAGGCATAAATCATCACAAATGGTTTATTCTAACAAAAAATTTGTTACTGGATTTTTTTAAGAAGCACTGATCAGTTAATATCTTCTTATAGAGACCTTTGCTTTGGCAGCAGTGCAAGAGGAGCCAAATTCTTCCATGGTAATGTTAGGTAACAGCTACGTATTGTAGCTTTGTAGTTTCAGATAGGACCTTAGGAAAACCTTCTCCCTTTCAGATGGAACAGGTGACCCAAAGAGATTACAGATTCTCTTTCTTTCAAGGTTTTCCAAACTTTGCAAGCAAAATCATGACTGACCTCATCTAGTGTTGGTGACCGTCCTGCATTGGGCAAGGAGCCAGACTATAGAACTTCAGACCTTCCTTCCAGGCGACATTTTTATGATTCTGTGATCTAAAGCTCACTGAAATCAACTGCAGTTCTTTCCCATGACTGTGGTACTGAGTTAAATGTCTGTTAGCTTGTATTACCTGAGGATCAAACAAGATTTCAGAGTGAGAAGAGGATATATTGCTAAACACGATTAGAATTCTGTATGAAAAAATGTAGCTGAAAGTCACTTTTCCCTCAATTAAAGTGTTTCTCTGAAGCAGTGCCAAGTTAAATCTCTAGTGCTATTGTCTCGTCTCTTTCCAGATAGAGGGACAGAGCAGAGAAGGATGGGAGTAGGTGGTAAATTCATTTCTAAGGAGTATGTCTGCAGTAGATGATTTCCTCATTAGGGTGCTGGTTCTGCTTTCTCCTGAAGCCTTTGCCTCATTTTATGATACAGGTTGTTCAAATACTGGTGTCATACCCACTGTGGCATACTGTCCACAAAGTTGCCTATAGGGCTATTGCACAGGTTGCAGTGTGAATGATGGAGGTAATAGCCATTTAAAATGAATATGGAAAGAACTGATTTCAAATTAATATTCACTGTCTTCATTAGTATTTGGTTTGACATGACATTTCTGCTTAGTAAAATGAAATTCAGCTGTAAATGGAATCATCAAATCCATGTTCTTGTAAAGCAGGGTTCTTGATAGGTGATCCTTGAGCCAATCTTGGCTGAAGTTTTGTTTAATGCTTCTGGCTGGTGTAGTCAAATAAGAATAGCGTTAGTTATTCCCAATGTGTAGCCGTGATACTAAAACTATTCTCTAACCTTTAAGTGTGCCAGAATTAAGAAGTACAGCCTTTCTTTCAGGAAAGCATAGGAGTGTCTCATAAGTTTCCATCAACTCTGACATTTCTTTCTAAAACCGTCCTTAAGCTAAGTAGGCTTTCTACATTTTCTGACATTATCTAGATGACTGTATGTGCTTCTGTTTAAAGATCCAGAAGACATAGTGATGATTCTGTAGTGGGAAAACAAATCTTATGGCTTGTCAAAGCATTTCTCTCAATGATAAAATTTTGCATCTAATAGCTTGTTTCCTTTTTATACATTAAGTCAGATGAAGCTTGTGAACACATAAAGGCTCTCACATGAGAGCTCTAATGCATAGATTTGTACAACTCTGTTGAACTCTGTTCAACATAAGACACATGCAGCTGAAGCCTGAGTTATACCTGCTTGAAATTTTCAGCAGAAAGCCTGCCCATGCCATACTCAACCACTTTGGTTAAGGTGGTTTTTCTGCTTTCTGCAGATAAGGGAAGGGCCACAGCATGAGAGGCTCTTCCCTTTGTGGAACACTCTTCCAGCTCCGTAACTGGAGGAGACTTCTGGAAGACAGATGGCAAAAAGAAACAGTCACCATCAATACAGCAGGCACAGAGGCAACAGTAGGCACCAACTTTTAGTATATGGACCTACAACTCTTGGCAGCTGGGAGTCCAGGATCTTAGATCACAAACCTCACTGGTATTAAGAGAAAGGAATGATATTAATAACAGTTGCTTTATAAAAGAAGAGCAGGGTGATACAGAGATTTTTGGGAATTTTACTGTGGCACTCAGCAGAAGCTAGAATGAACTTGAGCACTCTATCTAACTGTGTGTTAATAACAATAGGTCCATTACTATAACAAAAAGCCACGATATCCAGTTAAAGAAGTTGCTTCTCTCGGTAAGTATCCATGTGGGAAGAGCTCATGTGGCAAGTGAAAGAATTCAAGTACATTAATAAGCTTAACAGAAAGTGTAAAATTTTAAGTGCTATAATTCCAAACCAAGTTTTCAATAAGTTCCTAAATATTCTAGTTCTTCTACCACTATTGAGAAGTGGGTTTTCTTCCAAGCAGCTGATTTCCGTAGTGCTTTTTCATTCAGACTGGGTCTTCCTTCACCTTCTCTTGTGTATTAGCTGTATGTACAGAAACATAGAAGAGTCCAGTTTTCAGGCATTCTTGTAGCATTTGAGGAACAGATCATGTAAGAGCTGTGTGATTGGGCAATAAAAGTAAGCACTGGACTTGTAAATCAAAGCATTGACTGGAGGATATTAGCTCAAGGAAAGCTGGGGATTCCCCGTATCTATGAAGTTTGACCTGACAAGCCTTATGTTCTGGATATAAATAACAACAAACAACTCTTTTCAAGTAAACATAAATTGCTGGCATTACTTCACAAGAAACAAGCCAAATATCTTGTATCTTTTCAGGAAGAACGAGAGGCACGGGCTAAAGCTGACAAGATTAAACTTGCATTGGAGAAACTGAAGGAAGCCAAAGTTAAAAAGGTGAGCCTTAAAATAGTAAATGCTACCATAAGAGCTACCAGCTAAGTGTCTGTTATCACTATTCTTAATAAATTTCTTACTAAAATGACTAGGTTTTTTCATATTTTATCTGTAAATATATTCTGTAGAGCTATCTTGTCATCCACCTCAAGAGAAGTCTCTGGGAGAGGGACTTATTTTTAGGAGGACTTGCAAAGCTGTGCCTTTTTTTTTTAATTCTAGGACAAAGCCCACTGTTCTGATAGGTCGCTTTATAGAAAGTAGAACGTACATTAGAATGTTGCTTGCTTATGCTGTGCTGATTCCAAAAGTATTAAACTTTTCTTCTACAGTGAATGTGAATTTAGCTAATCCCTGTTAAATTAATTAGTGTCTTCTTGCTAAATCTTTTCACAGCAGTGTAGTAACGTACAAGGGTAATAGAAATTATTTTAGACCAACAAATCAGAAAGCTTCCAGCCAGTGTCTGCATAGTGCTGCAGTGTGTCATGTAATTATGCTCACTCATCCTAAGATGGTGTTCCAGCTGAATTCAACAGAAGCTGCAGGTGTTCAGTAACCCTGAAAAATGGATGTGAAGAAAAAAGGTCATGACCTTTCAGTCTTGTTNTGAAAAGCAAGCTCACAGCCTGTGTCTCAGAAGAGCAAACTTTGGCTTCTTCAAAGATCTGCTTGAAAGAGTCTCATGAGATGAGGCCCCAACGAGCAGAGGGGACCAAGAAAGCTCACATCCTTCAAGCTCAAGGAAGTTCTTATCACAATGATGAAAGGGCCATGAAGATGATTAGAGAGAGATCTGGAGCATCTCTCTTGAGAAGAAAGGCTGAGACAGCTGGGACTGTGTGGCCTAGAGAAGAGAAGGCTCCAGGGGGTGCTTGTGAATCTGTAGAACTACCTGAAGAGAGGGTGCAAAGAGAATGGAGCCACGCTCTTTTCAGTGGTGCCCAGTGACAGGACTAGAGACAATGAGCACGAGCTGAAACAAAGGAGGTTCCCTCTGAACATCAGGAAACTTTTTTTTCACTGTGAGGGTGACTGAGCANAATACATTTTGGGTTGTCCACACTCAAGATAATTCCCACAGAACATTTTATGTTCATGTATAAATTCTACTTCTGAGAGAATGTGTTGTTAGGATTTCACCAATGCTGACCTTGTTGACTTTTGTTGAAACTTGTGATTGCTCATTGATCACCCCTTTTTCCTTGCAATGTTAGCAATTCTCCTTTGGGAAACTTTTTTTTCCCCGCTTTCCCCCCCCCCCCCCCCCCCCCCCCCC
>WEIV01024883.1:84134-151318 GCA_013390005.1 Calyptomena viridis
TTTTTTTCACTGTGAGGGTGACTGAGCACTGGCTCAGGTTTCCCAGGGAGGCTGTGGAGCCTCACTCCTTGGAGATACTAGAAAGTCATCTGGACAGAGTCCTGGACAACAGGCTCTATGTGGCCCCTCTTGACCTTCCAATCTCAACTTTTCTGTGTTTCTGTGAAGATGGAAGCTTCAGGCGTGTTTCTGAACAGTCAACTATAACCCTTTTTTCTCCTAGACATGTTAGATTATGCATGTACATTTCTTCTCTACAATGTACACTATGGCTCAGTAGCTTATTTTAGAGAGAAAGATTCTGTAAGGACTAGAATCCAAGCAAGTTAATGTTTTTTGTTACATTTACTTTTTCTTTTCAGAGATGGTATAGGTTTTCTCTTGGCGATCATCACTCCTCTTCTACCTGACCTTTAACGGAGATTATCTCTACAGAACCAAAGCTGCTTATGCGTACATTTTAAAATTAGGAGTCATTTAAGCAAGACTATATGGAAAAGTCTTTCCAACTCACCAGTTTGGTTCCGATTTCCATGTGCAGACCCTATGGAGAATTATTCCACTGTTTTCAGTACTAATGAAGCATTTTAAGACTTTTCTTCTAATATATTTGTACATTTTTATTACGTTTTATGTACTTCAGCATTTTCTTGCCTTGTTCCTCTCTGAAAAAAGTGCACACTGTTTTTTGTTTAACGAATACTTCAATCCAATTTCATGTTACTCTGTTGGCATGGTAAGATTCTTCCATTCTCTTTCTCATTTAAAACTGAACTTTCCACATTTCTAGCTTGCATTAAGGACTCTCTGTCCTTTTAACTTCTGCTTTTCTCCCTAGCAAAATTTCACCTTTCCTGAAGTCTTGCAAAGGACAAGGTTCAGATTTCTTTTTTGAGAAACGGTCTTTATTTTGGTGGCAATAAAATGTGAAAACTTCCAAGCTGTTTTATTTCCTTAGCTCGCTGTAGGACAAGCTACCTTTGAATAAGTAATAAACTTCAGCCTTAATCTTTCTTATCTGTTAGCAGATTCAGACCAGCCTTTTTCTTGCTTCTGAAATTAACTGACTCTTCTGTGACTCTGTTCTCAGCTTGTTATCAAGGTGCACATGTACGATAACAGCACAAAGTCACTAATGGTGGATGAACGTCAGGTGACACGGGATGTTTTAGACAATCTCTTTGAGAAAACCCATTGTGACTGCAACGTCGACTGGTGTCTGTATGAAATGTACCCTGAGCTGCAGATTGGTAAGTGGTGTGGTGACACGGCATGTAGCAAATAGATATAGTGCATACTGTGCTGCTGGTAATCTTGAAAAGATAATAACCAGGTGTCCCCTGGTGTTGGAACATCACAAGCTCTGAGCTAAGGGATGCTGCAGGAATAGATTTGAGCTGTTCTTGCTGTGGAAGTGAGTCCATTCAGCCATGCTGTGAACCGCAGAAGGCTCCTTGTCCATCACCGTTTCTGTTATTCTATTTTACACAAAATGAAGGGGTCATGTGAATTTCAAGGCGGTGACAGACTTGAACATACCAATACTCAGCTCTGCTCTTTGAATAGAGGATGCAGTGCCGGAGTGCTGTCAGCAGGCTCTTACATACTGGCCAAACAGATGTTGTAATTCAACAAGACTGTGTGAAGCATTTTGGTAATTTCATTTGTGATAATCATTTTCTTAACTGTAGCTGTGAACAGGATATTGCTCTCTGGTGAGGCTGCAGCTCTGGTAATGTTATGATTTAGGAAGTGACTAAGCTGGTCTCTAGGCCCCTAGGAAACAGCTGTGCAAAACTTACATATTGTTTGGTGCAACATAATGAGTCTTTACTTGGAAAAGGCATCAAAATTTGATTGAGATTTGATGGCCCTTAAGATCAAGTTTGATTAATTATCCAAGCGTGAATTACTTCAGAATCTTGTTGTTGTCCAGACTGCAAAGGCATTGACATCAAAAAGAAAAGGAAAATTGCCACAACTTTCTTTCAGGGCTGCATTTAACCTAGGGAAATGGGAAATGGTCAAACAACCTTTAACATTCTTAGTTTACAGTCTCCCGGCAGAGATGTGAAAATGCACAAATAAAGTCAAATATTGATATTTCACTTTAAAAGAGCCCCACTTGTAACCATTCTGCTAAACTAAAACAAAGAAATTTAAAATAGCTGAAAAAGCCTGACTGGTCATGAGCAGGGAGAGACTCATCTGCTTGTAAGAGTGCACAGGTATTTACTGCCAATCTGTTCTTGCTACTTGATTAGATAATGATGCTGCATTCTTTTGTACCTGTTTATCTTAACTAAGGAAAGGTGGGAAACGTCATTTGACCCTAGAAATCTCATAAAAGTCACTGAATAGTTTTAAAGTGTTTTCCTGTCTTAGAAAGTTGCTCCTTTTTTTCTAGTGTGACTTGGATAAACATGTCTGAGTGTTAGGATAACAGCACATAAACAGATTGTTTTCTGAATCTCCATAGTCCTTAAAAAGAATGTATTCTTGTTTCTTCATAGTCTAGATAGCCATTTTGTATTTCCCATCATGCAGTTAAAACTGAAGGTATAGGGGAAATTATATGATACATTTTTATGGTATGTGATTAGATTTTTTTCTTTGATAAGTAAAAATTATATGTGTTACTGCTAGATGTTTTGGGTTAGTGTTAGGGTGTTGGTGTAGTAAGGAATTACTCTCATAATGAATAAAAACTATTTTAAAAACCAGGACAGAAGAAAACTACCAAAGGAAATAAACCTATAGCTGGTTCAGGAAATAATGAAAAATCTATGAACTCTAATGCAGGGATCTGTTACTGTTGTGGTGTGCAATTAGCATATATTTCTCACTGTATATTATTGTTCTGTTACTTGGTATGTCCTGTTATGATTTGCCCCACCCCTCACCCCAGATGGTTTGTCCCTTCCCTTGTCCTTCCTTCCCATTGGCTGGAGCCCCTATAAGAACCAGGGGCCGGAAATGGGAAGGGCTCTTTCCCTGGTTATCCCCCATAACCTTGGACCCTCCAGGTGGCCTGTTGCCACTGGAGAGAATAAACTTGTATTATATGTAACCAGGGAGAGCAGCCAGCAATTTTTTCGTCCTCCGTTTCCCTCAGCCATCCCCTGGAGAGTGCAGGAGATACACTTACCCCCCGGCAAGCCCTGGCAAGGGATGGCTACATGTTACCAGGTCCAAATCCACTGGGAATGGAACCTTTTTGTTTGCATAAGGAAATTTCAATATGGGTGGAATGGTACATATTCTTTTTTCTGCTTCCAGTGCACAGCAACATGTAGTTAATTTTGTTCAAAATCAAAACAATGTGAACTATTCTTTATTCTTGTCAGTATACCTCTTGGCTGTTCTTGATAGCTTTATTACTATCAGCATGAAGACAGGCTTTTCTGCACTTTTCTGCCTGCTTTCCACATTAGTGTTCAAGAGAATAAAATTACTTTAAGAATCAAATCTGAGCAGCAAATATTTCGTGCTGAACTGAAGGTTCATGCTAGTTTTATATCACAGGATCCTTGAACAAGTGTCTTATATAGACCGTTATTTTGAAAGACTGTCATTGCAAATAAAATAAACGACAGTTTTAGATGTAGCTAAATATCACAAATAAACTCCATAGTGAGATGGTAATATAACACTGGGCTGTACATACCAGCATGTATTTTGCAGTAAAGATTATTGCCTTATAATAGGCATCCAGATTTGGCTTTTTTTTGGTAGTAATAATTATTAAAAAGATCCTCCTAAGGTTGGTAAGGTCACACCTTTTATACAAGAAAATTGTGGTACAGGAAATTAACAAACAAAAGTATATGTGGCAAAAGTTTGTGTTATGATCTGAGAATTATTTTATGGCTATCTTGGACTATAAGGTACTGTTTACTCTTCAAACCATTGCTTGGGTTTTATCTAGTCCTTTTTATTTCCAGTGCATTGCAGAAGTATGAGTTGCTAAATGAAGTGTTATGTTTGTGTTGTTAAAAATTACTGTGTACTGAAGCTAATCTCATTCTGTGAATTTAATTAGTTCACAAAATTTAGTTTGGATGGGGCATACTGAACCCTTGTTAATAGTAACAAGAAGCGTTAAAGAAAGTCTACAAATGTATGCTCTGTTACCTCCCCTTACACTTGGCTAGTCTGGTCCATTGGGAGATGTGATCATCAGACCACTGAAATGGGATTACAGCTGTTCCCAGGGAACTGCCAAAATTGTACTGAAAACTGGAGCTGGGTGAATTCCCTATACCAGTACTGAATTTGTAGAAAATGGCCTGTCAAGTTATGCTTAATTCCTTTTCCTTTGAAAAGGGGGGTTTATGTTACTGTTCAGTTGTTTATATAAGTGAAACTGCAGAAGAGATCAGTTACCTAACCTCAGCATGCCCTGTGGCTTTCCTGGGTGGAGGGTCTGGGTTCAGAGCAGATCAGGAGGGGACAGAACTGACACTAGCTCTCCCACATCCTCGATAAGGTTTTTAACTACAGAGATGTTGGATGAACCAGTATATCTTCACATCAGCACTCAGTCTGTCTTCCTATTTCTTCTGTTTTGCTACTTGTGTTTTTACGTGCTTGAAACAAAACATTTTATTTTCATTGCATAGAGTTCTTCCTGCTGACAAAAAGCAATTTTTCATTTGTTCCAATAAGTAAAAAAACAAGGAAATAAATTTTTACATTTGTTCTGTTCATTCACAGAAGTGAATATATACTTTTCTGATCATACTGCAAACCTTAAAAAAACAAAAGTAAACAAAAGCAGAAAACCATTAAAAAACATGAGTGTAACCATCTACTCCTGGTGTGTCACTGTTTCCATCTTTTGCAGTCTTCAAGCAACAGCATAGAGATGCAGGAGGAATCCAGGAGCATGCCACAGCTACATAAGAGATCTCCTGTAGCTGCTCTGCCCTTCCATGTGACATGATTTCATGTGGTTTTGCTCCTGTCTGTACAGAGGAAGAGTGCTGGTCTGTCCAGCTCTGAGTGAACATGAAATAATGATTACATTCTTATATAGGAATTTCTGCAGCCTCAGGAGAGGGAAGAAAGTCTGAATGTCTTACATTACCTTTTCTGTTTCTCCAGAAAGGTTTTTTGAAGACCATGAAAATGTTGTTGAAGTGTTATCAGACTGGACTCGAGACACTGAGAATAAGATTCTGTTCTTGGAAAAAAAGGAAAAATATGCTTTATTTAAAAATCCTCAGGTAAGCTAATGCGATATTTGGGTAAGAGTCTAAACTTAGGTAATTTAGTCTGCATGCTGCCTATTGCAAAGGTAATTTGCTTTCAGCTCTGTCAGTTCAGCATGAGAAAAAGCAAAACTTATTTTTTCAACTAAAAAAGCCCCCAGAATGTTGAATGCGAGGATCTGAAAATTAGTATTTTCTATTTTTTTCTGATACTATTTTAGAGTTCTGTCTGTAGTGGTAAAAAATGAAGCATGTGGTTCACCTCCAGTACAAGCTATTGCTTAGGCACAGCTATTAGAACTGGGGTGAGGTGGCACAGCTGTAAAAGCCTGGCCTTTGTCATTACTACAGCTTCTCCACTATTTCTGCTGATGGAAATCAACATTTCCTTGAAGGTCCAGTTTTTGCCAGTTGTATGTGAAACTTCATAAACGGTATGCTGAATGCTACAGAGAACTTACCTGGATTTCATTTTTACTGGGGAGAAGCATTGGGTCTGCACACTGAATTGCATGAAATTATTCAGGATAGGTGTATACACAAATCGTTTATTTCTTGAGCTCTGTGATGAAAACCATATTTACAAACATTCTAGCACATGCAGTTGATGGATTCTGGGGCATGAGATCTTTTGCCCTTGTCAGTGGTCTGTTAGCTCAGTGAGCATCTGGTTTGTTCCTGAGAGCAGCAAGAGAAAAATGGGCAATTCAGCATTGCCAAGAAAATGAGTCAAATATATAATTTGGCAGCAGAGCTCGGCAAGCTGCTCATTAGGAAGTTGGTTTTTTTATAGAATGAGCCAGTGTTTCAAATAAAACCTGTGGAGAGGAAGTTTCCTTCATTGACATAAGTATCCAGTCAGGGAAAGAAAACTTATCCTTCAGTATATGTGGATTGATGTTGATTTTTAATATGAACAGCAAAGCCAAGTTTGTAAATAAAACATACCTGATGGCTCAAGGTGTCGTGCTTACTAATGCACATAGACATACCTGGCAGCAGAGGTTGGATGGCACATTTGATTTGTACACTAGTAATGTTATTTGGGCAAGTGGTTTAGGGCAAGACTCTAAACCTCTCACAGGAAATAAATCTTTGATGAAGATTCTGGTCATTTTGATTGCAATGAAATTTAGAAATAAACGTGACCTAAACCAAAACCAGAACAAGAGTGCAACTCTGTCCTTCCATCTTAGCTGGATATGGACACAGCTGCACTCATTGAACTTTAGCCCCTCTGTGATAAGATCTAAAATGGACAGTCTAAGGAAACTGTACCAGTTGTGGTTATCACACTATTGAAATATTTTGTGAGCAATAAGATCTAACCATCTCTCAGACTTAGTAAATTCAAACACTGTGAGACAGAATAGGACAGTCATACCAGCAAATTGTCTTTCTGGCAGAAAATAATGACTGTTGTATAGACAGAGCTCACACTAGATAAAAAAGGTTGTAAAGTACATGATCTGGAGTGAGTCCTTGAAAAGGTAAAGGAAGTGGAAATGCTGAGCTGGGGCAGAGGGGGGACAAGGAGTATGACTATCTAATTAGGTATGGAAATTACAGTGTAACCGATGGGAAACTGAAATATAGTGGTCTGATACTGTATTTTCAGCCTCCTCGTAGCTCAGTCAAGGCTGCCTTGGAAATTCATTTTGGGAGTGCAGAAATTGCAGAATGATTTTTTTGACACACCCAGTGGTACCAATGCAACAGCAGTTGAAGTCCCTGTTGGTCGTGTTTACTGCTCATTCTGTTGGAGGTTGTTTGTGGAGATCTCAGTTTTGTAATTTGCAGATATTTTTCTGGGAAAAAAAAAAGAGGCAAATTCCAGATGTGACCAGGTGCCTACAATTTATTTTTAGACAAATTAGTGATAAAAAATTTTCATTACAGAGGTTCAACACAGTTAAGTGCTTTAAAAAAATCTTATTATAAAGATATTCAGATGCCTTCCAAAAACAAGTGGACCTCCGGAGAAGGTCTGTGAAATGTGCCAATGTTCATTGTTTCTTTCTGTGAAGTAGTTACGAACCTAGTACAGATGAAACAACAATTACTAAATGCATTTCACTTTCTAAGAGGGAACTGAGGTTCTGAAATACAGGATTTATTCTCTGTGTCTATGCTAGCAACACGTTGCTCAGCAAATGCCAATGGCTTTTGTTGAAGATTGTCATTATTGTCATGCAGTACCCTCTAATATTTTCTTGCAGCTTTGTTTCTAAAATATGTTTTAAAGTGTTTGGAATACATTTTAGTAAAAGCTTCTGCTAAATCCTCATGTGTCCACCTCTTCCATGAAGACAGGCACACTTTTGCCCTTTACTCACTTGATATAATTTACACTGCAGGGAACTTGCAGTAAAAGACTGTTCCATGAATGGCGTCCATGACTCATGTACAGAGATGAAGCATCACAAGTCTGTGGCTAAAGAGTGAAACAAAAATACATACTGGCACATGGGCAAACAAAGAAAATATTTATAACTTGGGAAAGGTGATGCTTTGTCATGTAGTTGGGTGATGCTGTGCTTTTCTCTTGAAATAAAAGGTTATGAGGTCCAAACACCTCTTTGCAAAAAGTTGAAAGAATAATTCTCAGCTAAAAGATACGCTAAAAGAAAGAAAAGTGAAGGAAACATGGTTATTTTTAAGGGGTAGCTGAATCTAAGCTCCTGACTAACTGCTGGTCATACTCTTAGAACACTATATTTTATTTTTTCTTCCATGAACTTTGATTTCCTCTTTTGATAAACTCAAACAATGCAGGCAACAGCACATGCATGTGGGTGTTGGGTTTTTTGGGGGGATTTTTTGGTGTGTTGTTGGTTTGGGGTTGTTTTAAATTATTATTATTGGACAGTATTTATGAAAATTATTGAAAGTCTGTACAATGAGTACTTTATGCTTCTGCTCCCTCTTATGTAAACCAGACACAAGAGCTACACCTTCCAATGGAGAACCCATACACTGAATTGACATTTTATTTCTTCTGAAAAGCAAGAGTTCCCGACAGTGTCAGAAGGAGGTCGAGTAAGAATTTGTAATGTCTTTCATAGCAGGACAGCTGTAGTGAGTGTCATGCTTGAATATTTATTTCAAAGTTAGTGAAGTTGGAGTAGTATCTAGCAGGTGATACTTTTGTTTTTCACCGGTTTGGCCACTTCTATGAATCAAGGTTTTTCTTTCATCTCCACTGTTACCCAGTGAAGGAAACATAAAAGGATAGCAGAGAACCTGATTATTAAGTATGCTGCCAAAAGTGCAAAGAAGTAGAAGTGAGAACAGGGAAGTGTTTTTTCACTGTACTATCATTGTAAAAATGTAGAGATTTCTCTCTCTTTTTAGGGGTTTCAAAAGAACTTTGCCTTTAGCTTCATATATTTATTTACATTTGTGATCTTCAGAACAATTATAGGTATCTTCTAGTATTTTTACTGTGCACTTTTCTACGGGACACATCCTGATATGGATATGATCATGTTCTGGTTTAGTTTTTTCTGCACAAACCATGCTGCATTCAGTAGGCAGTTACAATGATCTGAAATGTGATGTGAGCTGGCCAGCTCTTGCCTCATTTTGGGAGCAGTTTGGATGAAAATAGAGTCAGCCCATTACTTAAAAAAGGTAGTCATGAGTTTGAATCAGCTGCCTTGTTTGCTGCATAGTGTCTGATCTGTCCTGTTGTGGACCATGCAGATCTTCTGGAAAGTCAATTTCAATAGCTCGAAAGCAAAAATACAACCTAAGCAGAAGGGGTAGCAGGGGGAGCATGCTGTCTTGAAACACCTATTTTTTGTTATGTACTGACAAGTAGTTGTTGCTACATTCCCAGTTGGATAGGGCTGTGTATGAAAAAGGATGAGAGAGGTGCTGTTTCATTTAGGAAATTCTTTTTTTAAAAATGTAGAGATTTGAACATTGATCAGAGAATTTGACAGTGCAGTTGTTAAGGCTACTATTTCTACCATGATCCGTTTGGTTTGCTTACGTGCCACCATAGATGTTTTTTTAAAGTATTGGAAACACTTTCTGTCTTCCATGGTTTGAGGCTTCACAGCAGAGAGAGGTAGAGCCTGATGTTTTTTACCTGCCTTTCCACACAAAAAGAAATGGCTCTAAGTGGAGAGGTTGTATGCATAGACTTGTATTTTGAATGTAAGAAATAGTTAATTCTCAAATCTGTAGATACAAGCAGAGAGCTGCCCTGTTGCCATATCTTGTCCCATTAATGACCTGACATCCCAAACCAAACATGCATTTCACAGTGGTGTCCTGACATAGGAAAGAGCTTGCCTTTTATTGTGATCTTTGACTACTGGGCTTGAAAAGACCTCTTGTGGACACATGTGGTTTGCCTCCTCTAGGATGAAAGCTTCTGATCAAAAATAGGAGACCACACAGTGATAAAACAAGTACAGTGCACAGTCTGCTCCCCAGGTTTTTATCCACTGACAAATAATAAGTACCATGTATTTCCATATTTCAGGGCAGAGACATAAAGGAGGTAATCAGTAACAAATGAAATGTGTGTTGACAGGTGAAAGATGACGGTGTACATCTGTGTAACATTGGGTTAGGTGACAGGGCCCTGTTTTCCTCATTAAAAATTTTGTGATGTTAGAGATCCAGCATGGATGTCATTGCAAATTTTCTCTCTTTACAATTGATATGTCAGTACAGGGTGGTCTGTGCTTCTGCTAAATAAATGCCAGATGCCTGAATGTGAATCAGTTGTAATCAGAGGAGTTTTGTTTTCTTGTTGTTGTGCGCGGAAGGTTGACTGAGCCAGATGAATGCTCTCCCCAGTGGTAGTAAAGCTGATGAGCCAAGCCTTGTTGAGACAGTGATAAGGTGTACTTACCTTGATAAATCTTGTGTATTTTGGGGTTGTACTATGTCTTTATAGTGATCTATAGAAGAAGGTTTACAGCTTACATGTCCCTCTACTTCCCAAATCCATCCCAGAGTCTTGAGGCCCAACCCAGCCTAACAGTGCCCTCTGAGGTTTCTCTTCATACCTTCATCAGTGACAAAGTAGATGTGCCAACATCAAGCCAGCAGGGCTGTGATAGTGCTGGCTGTCAAGAAGAGCTTTTGCACGTGCACAGAGGACTGGGCTGCAGCTGCTCAGAACAGTATCCAGAGGGATGAATGGAATGTTTCACTTAGTCAGACCTATGGTTTGGTACTGCACAGACAGGCATCGCTCTCTAGGCTGTACTGAGAACACACTTTTAAATGCATTTTGCATTGAGCTGGTTTGGGTTTTTTTCCACTGTGAATACTGTCTTCAATAGTAGTTGAAAAGCTGTGGTCCTTAGTGTTTGCTTACCTTCAGCTGTGAACTAAAAATACGCCCAGGCAGTCTGAAGTCAGCTGCATTTCCTGGGATAACTGTCTATTTTATTGAATGTTCAAGTTTCTCATACCATAGACATGGCATCAGCACAGGCCAAATTGCAGGTGGCTGTTTCTGATATCCCCTGTCAGACTTAATGTGAACTTTTAAGAGAGCAGTTTTTAAAGAACTGTTTTTGAGATTCAGACCTCTTCCCCTTCCTCTTCTGGTGCCCCTCCAAAAGCCATTTGCTGTGAGGCTTGCATTCTGGCAAACAGCTGTTCACAGCACTGCTTGAAAAAGAAGATGTGGTTGTGTGGAAGAGCAGGATTTCACTTCAGATAAACCTCATTGCTGTAAACATGGTATGCCCACAGCACAGGTCTGCTGCTTTTTTGTTTCTTTCTTACATTGTGTCAACAGCATGTTCCTTCATTTACACACTTCTCACTTGTATTTTGGTAATATTTGCATTTCTGTTGCAGTTTAGTTGTTGTAGAGTTCTAGGCATGTAAATATATTGTCACTTTCTCATAGTCTTGAGATATGAAAAAATTGAGAGATACGAAAAGTCAGATAAACTGAAAAATTATAAAACACAAGAACTTTGAGTGTTATCATTCTGGCCTCAAGCCCATGAATCTAAATGCTACCTGATACGTTGCATCCTTGATCTACCTGCTCCTTCATACCCATTTCCTTACAATCTGCAGGCAGCCGGGCTCTGCTTGTTTGGCTCTGCTTGCTGTTGGGCAAAGCCACTGCACATGCTCCAGCACAGGAGTCCTAGCATGCTCCTGAGCTGCATTCCCACTGCCAGAATGTGCACATATGTCCAGGTGCTGTTCTTTTGTCCATCAGTACAATGCACATGGATGCAGAATTGTTGTTGCTGTTTAACAGTGGGTGAATTTACTTCTAGTGGTAAGTATGTGCATGAGGTGCTGTGCTCCCTTGTTTGCAGAGGGACAGGCACTGGGTCCTCTGAGGGCAACTGCAGCGTCACAGCTCTCTGGCACAGAAATGGAGGAGTGTGGCTTTTCTTTAAGTAAACTGCAGCACATGTGCCAGGATATGGTGATCATTTCTTTGGATTTCTTCAGGATTTTTGAATATTTTCTTCACTGCATAAAAATACTTTGCAGGATATAAGCAGGGGTTTAAAAGTAGAAAGTAGTAACTTTGGTTTTAGCATATAAGCACTTTTCTTAAAAATTAAGAGCTGAGTTATATCTGGAGTGCAAGATTGGGTTGTTAAAAAAAATGCTTTCTAGCCTTTTGATACTGTATTGTGTTCATTGTATATCAGCGTGCAATCAAATGTTAGGTTCTCTACCACCTGTAATGGTATAGAAAGCATTGGAAATTGGAATGCTAAAACCAAGCCCATTGATTCAGAAAAACAGACAAAACCATAAGACACTGTTTTAAATTTTGGGAGGCCATATGTACATCTGTAAAAGTAATTTTGAATTACTTTTGAATTATATGAAAAATAAAGAAAACTTAAGAGCAGACAGGTGTGATTAAACTTTTCTGTAAAAGTCCATAATTATCTGCCTCTTGCACCTGCTGACTTGGGTACTCAATATTGAAAGACTCGGTAACTTTTGAGTGAGTTTGTAGTAATCTAGTTCCTTGTATTGCTGGCTTTATAATGAACATCAATTTCTTTTGTGTCTTCATCAGAATTTCTACCTGGCAAATAAAGGGAAGAATGAAAGAAAAGAAATGAATGATAAAAACAAAGAGGCTTTACTGGAGGTAAGCCAACTTACTAGGTTCACGATGCAAATCTCACCAAAACTTTGCCACCACCTATATCTGCTCTGCAATAACAGCATTTAATTCTTTGTAACAACAGGAAGTTCTGAAAGCATTGGTGTCTTTGTATCTCAGGTTTAATATGTAGATTTTCTTTTTTATCTGCTACTCCCCTTTGAAAATGCACATTCTGCATCCTTAGGCCAGCCCTTGGGACTTTTTATGGTTAGAAAGGTTGATCAGTAGCAAACAATTATCTTTTGGTTAGAAAGAGATGTACTTCTCAAATTATTAGCTGTAATACAACAGAAAAAGAACCTTTCCACTTTTCCAGAAAGTCTGTTTAACCTCTTGCCTTTCCTGCTTGTTTTCCTTTGGTTGCATGCTTGAGAGAAAAAAGATCCAGAGCCATTTGAAAGAAAATATTATCACAGTTCTTCAGGCAAGCATTTTGAGTTTGGTAAAAGTTCACAAATGAAATGCTTTTCTCAGGCAACTGAGGGCTCACATTTCAGGATGCCAACCAGCAGAAATACTGGTGAATTCTAAATAAAACCAAAAAGTGTGATGGCATTAAAAATTACCCAACGATAGGTCTTTCAAGCAAACAATTAGTATATTTGTTTAGACAATGTTGTAAATGCTAGCATGCATTTCAAAGTGAAAGTAGAGATTGAGGGAAAGTTTTTCTTTGGTTGTTTTCAGAGCTCTAAGCACTCTCTAAAGAATCTCTCTACGGAAGTGTTTCTCTACAGAACGTGTAAATACAGCAGTAGAGAAAAAACCCCAGGAACAGTACCAACCATTCTGTTCTATTGCCTTCACTGAGCACATCTATGTCACATTAAAACCTTTTGTAGGTTTTTACTTGGCCCTTTAGGGAATGGAGGTTTTGCAAGCCTTTTTCAGTGTGAGCACCCAACTTGGATGGCCAAGTTATCATACTAGCTTGGAAAAGTTTCCTTTGCCTGTCTAAGGTGTTCATCTCCCTGGCAGCTGCATTCCCTGTGTTCATATATTCATTGTCACAGGAAATGTCTTTTTTCAAGGGAGCTTTATGCTGATATTCATTAATAGAGTTGTGCTTAAATGGATTTATTTTGTGCATTATTATTCTTGTTGCACAGGAAAGCTTCTGTGGGACATCTGTCATTGTGCCAGAGATTGAAGGGGCCCTTTATTTAAAAGAAGATGGAAAAAAGTCCTGGAAGAGGCGTTACTTTCTTCTACGAGCTTCTGGAATTTATTATGTACCCAAAGGAAAAACAAAGGTCAGGAAGCCAAATAATCCATTTAGCAATAAAACAATTCATGGGGGTGAAAGTGTAGAACTCCCAAAGTGACATTTTAAGATCACCGTCTGGTTTATCAGAGAGGGTTGTGGTTTTTATGGTTCATCTTTGACTACACCACTTGTGCAAATACTAGAAGGTAGTCACTGAATCCTGTCACGTTTCCCTCCTTTTGATTTCTAGGGATAGATAAAAGCATTAAGGAAATAGCAGTCCTCTGGAAAGTCAGTAGGGGAAAGAAAAACAGCAAAGCTCCCATCAGCTGGTGTTATGCTGCCAAAATGCTTCACTGTTACATGGCTTCCCTGTGGAAGAATATTTTTAAAAGTTGTCAAGTAAACTAATTTCTTATCACAAAAATGGTAGAATTTTACTTAGTTTGATACTGACTTTCTGCACTAGTAACCAGCATGCAGAAACTCAGCTTTTCTTCCTACAGTGATCTGTACCTAGAGAATGTGTTGTACCTTTTAAGACTGCCTTGTGTGTAGAACAAAGTGAGACAGAAGCATCCACCTGACTGTATCAAATGCACTGATATTTCATATTGCAAAATATTTTAAGAGTCTGAATTACCAGCATTGGAGAAGCAAAGGGATCCTGGACATGTTGCACCTAAGGGTGGCTGGCTTTTCATTTCCACAAGGATGAGCTAGAACAGTGGATTCTGGCAACAGTGGTATTTTATAAAAACCACTTCTCTTACCACTTACAGCTTTGCTAATGCTTCCTATTTTGAAATTCTGGTGCTGCAGGTGAAGCTTTCCTGTTAGGATTTGTTCTTTGAAACTTAAACTGTTCTGCTATTTTCTGACTAAATTACAAAGGAAAGAAAATATAACTTGTAAAGGAATGTTGTGCTGCTGTTCCAGTGACCTGTGTTTATAACCAAATCACAGTGAAACATAGATTAGCTTGCTGCTTTCACAGTGATTATCTTTGACTTTACCTGACCCTGAGATAATGGCTTTCACTCCTCAAATCGTGTTACACACACAACGTCCTAGGATCTAGAATTCTATTTGGAAGACACTTAGGGTGGAAAAAGTGTTAGAAGAGTCAACTTGGGCATTTCCTTGTAGCATGACTCCAGTGGTGACTAGCAGGACAATGCCAAAGGCAAACATATGCTGATTGTTACTCAGCCTTTTTTCATCATCCAGTGACACCAGTTTCAGTGACTTTTTATCACAGTGAAAATGAGGAAAGTGCTTTCTTTTTTCATGTGATAAGCTGCAAACTTAGGCTTGGATGGAGTCACTCAGTCACCTTATAACAGCTGTTTAACACTTTATTGCCTGTTAGTTATTACAGCCTGTGTACCACCCTGCCTGTAGCTGAGCCATTTTTAGGAACTCTGTGAGTGCTCTAAACTTACTGTATTATCAACCCAGCCACTCACAGGGTTTGAGTACCTTGAATCTAGTTCTTTAGGAGATAGTCACAACTCTTTCAAACAGTACCACAGTCAACTGTTTGCTCCTGCATTTGTAATAGCCTTCAACAAAAGGATGCATATGTCCATGTCTTAGCCAGTCCAGAGAAAGTCAAGTCTCTGAGATCAAATCTCTGTTTAATGGTGATCTAAGTTAGTTACTGCACTCTGTATTGGAGCAGCTTAGGCTCAGGTACAGATGTATGTTCTGGAGACAGTTATCTCTGGTAGATGATCAGAGTACAGTGAGGGTGTTAAACCTCTAAAGCACCACAGCAGAATTCTATAGAGTTCCTCAGTCAAAGCCCTTAAATTATGAGAGTTCATCTCATGTCAGAGGGGGATGGAGAGTGCATATGCACCTTGCAAGTCATTCAGTTGTGGGTAGAATGGTCTTTCTTTGAGGTACAGAAACAAAGAGTTGGCATACAATAGTATCTTCTGCTGCTGCAGCTGTTTTAAAATTCATGGTATATTCATGTTTTCACCTCTTACAGGAAAGCAAAGAAGTCTGGCATACCTTTGGCATTTTGTGTTGGCTGGAAAATACATGGTGAACGTGAAAATACAGGGACTCATTTAAATAATTTTACACACATGCCTGTGGTGGGTTTTGTTGTTTTGGGGTTTTTTGTTAACAAACCAGCACCAGTCAGCACTGCAGTCTTAATTTCTTTCTTCAGCATTGCTCTACTTATATCCCATTTGAAAACTTGCTGTTAACTGACAGTGTCAGGAAACAACAGAATCAGAATTAGAGATAGAATTTAAAAATCTCTTTCTGTTAACTGTGTTGCTTTGTCATGTTAACATTGCACAAATACTAGCAATAAGTGCCGTTGTTCCTTGCATAAAAATCTGTTCCTTACTTAGAAGAAAATAACAACTGCATTCATATTGGCCTTAATCACCATTATCTGGTTCCTAAAGGAAAGGACTAACTCATTACACTGCATGGATTTGAGCACATTTAGGAACTTAGAGTTTTCGAAAAACTCAGGTCCACACAGTCACTGATAAAATCTCTGGCATAAGCTGCAGCAGAGACAGGGGAGAGAGAGAAGCCCTGTCTAGATACAGTATGGAGTGTTTCCTCTCCCCACAAATCTTAATTGCAAACTCAATTTGTAAATAAAGCTAACTCAAGAGTGTATTGTAATGGAAGTATCAATGAGAACAGCAGAAAAGAAACAGTTATGCAGAAATATAACTTCATTCTTAGAGGTAATGGGGGTTTGTGGTTTGTTGTTTTCTTTGGGGTTTTTTTCCCCTGCAATTTCCTGATTCATTGATTGAACCAACAGTGACCATATGACATGGCTATTTTTGCATTTCCACTCAAAGGATTGCAAAAGTTATGCTTTGTATGCAAAATTCTTCACTGAGAAACATGCCAGCAAAAGAAATCGTGTTACTTTAGCAATATATTGTGAACTAGCAAATACTATGATAAAAAAGGAATGATGCCAGGAAATCTGAGAAAACTCAAAGCAAATTAGAACTGCAAAGTAATTTAAGACCCCAAACCTTCTTTCTCCACTCAGAATTGTAAGAGTGTGGTTTCTTATTATGGTGTTCTCTTTGGTCTTATTATCCATAAGCCAAAATTTCCACACAAAGCAATGAAGCACAGCAAAAACAGAACAAGAGCAGAATGTTGCACTGTGTTATATATTATTCGTAATATGTACTTACCCTCTTCCACTTGCTAGTTTAAGAATGCACACACTTAAAATTAATCTCTGTTTTTCAGTTGGCTTCGTGACAGTTACAGGAATAAAAGCATTGGCATTCATGCACTTGAAAAAAGTCTTATTTCACATCAAAATTCAATTTGTTCTAACAGTGATGTGCTTGGTTTTCATTTGTAGACATCACGGGATCTGGCATGCTTCCTTCAGTTTGAGAACGTGAATGTTTATTATGGTTACCAACACAAAGTGAAATACAAGGCACCTACAGATCACTGCTTTGTCTTAAAGGTAATGTACAAGAAAAATAAGTTCTGCAAATGTCTCACAATTTCTTTTATATGTAAACATGTTTAAGTTTGAAGCTCCAGGGACCCTGATAAGATAGAATACCTCCTGCAAAATCATGTGTAATTTCTTCTTTGCTTCATTATTGATCAGCAACATACATTTACAACCTTCATTTTATTACTGCTAGTCCTATGATATATGATATCATATCATATGATATATGATACATTGCACCTATAAAGTTGTCTTCAAAACAGGATTGGGTATGCTGACTGTTCAGGTGACTGGATACATTTGGACAAATGGCACACGAGGCAGGTGAATGATGAGAAGACTGCCAGTCCCTAATGTTGACATTATGAGCACTATGGATTATATACTTAAAAGTATGTCTACTTTTTTTGCAGTGTAGTCATACCTGTTGGGGCTTTTGTTGAACTGAGATGCAAAATCTTGCAGGAATAGACATCTCATCTGTCATATTTTATTGCACAACTATTTGTGGCAGGAGGGCAAAATACATTGTTCATTCACCTATGAAAATCAATGCTTGCTGTTGAATAAGCATCTCATTGCTGCCTCTCTAGGTAATAGCCCTACAAATAGGCTGCGAATTCTGCATTCTTCTCAGGAAAGGAAAATAAGCCCATGCTTTTCAGCTAATTGAGACAGCAGAAATGAAGCTTTGAGGTTGCAGTAGTTGGGCCTTGCTTGCTATCTGTCATTAATACAGATTTTAGAATACAATGGGATTACTATGAATAAGACAGAAGATAATCTTGTTGCTGCTTTTCTGTTTAAAGACCTGCAGCGGAAACAAAGTACTAGAAAACACAGCATCTTGCCATCTCAGAAGAAGAAAGTACAGGAATCATTCACATCAGAGGTCACTTATAATACCACATTTCTGGGTGTAGCTGCACACTTACAGCACCTTTTTATTCAGTTGCAAAATGTCTGCTAGTCTAATTTGCACATGGCCAAACAGAATGGTCTGTAGACAGATTTATTTTCTGAAACAGATGTATCTAATTAACAGAGATGAGCAGTTTTAATACTACAGTTCTCCACAAAACGTTCTTCAAGAAACACTTCATGCTTTTTTGTAGAAAAGGGTTGAGCTTTCTGAAGTTAACACTGCTTCTGAAAAGTACAACCTCTAATGAAAACAAAGGAAAAGGGGAGCTGATGTAAAAGAAAAGGGAAAACTGATTTTCTAAACAGGTAACAGGTCAAAGGAGTATCCAACTAATTTAATAACAGTTATTCACATTCTGTTCAGATGAGAATAAAAGCATGACTCTTGAATGCATGTAGCAATGTGTTTAACTGTTCACAATAATTGCTGCCTATCTTTTGTGAGAAGAGGTATGCTATTTACACTAGCAGTAAGTCACAACTCAACTGAAATACTCGCTTTATTTGATATATGATGTTAGTGCTGTACTTTCGATGTGGAATGTGAAGAACAAGATCAAATGCTCACTATATTAAGCTCACATATTAAGCTTTATGTCTAATAAGCTTATAAATGTATGAAACCTGCTTAGAAAGACTGCTTGCTCTGATGCTTCTAAAATGTGTTTGCAGTATACTAGAATAAACATATTGATAAAATCATTATTTCCGAGCCACATGACTCAGTGATGAATAGATTATGTTACGGTAATTGTTCTTCATTTTAATTCCTACAAATCATTTGGTAGATTCCTTACTACTTCAGTTTCAATCCTGGCTTCTTTTAATGGTTGTCTCTTGCAGTGGAGTTGGTGAAGGAAGTATGGGCAAGTATTGATATCTTCAAATCTTCTGTCATTTCAAAAGTGGAAGTCTCTCACTTAGGTGGCTTTCTGAGGGTGATGCAATGGAGACTTTGATATTTATTATAATTTCTGTACATTAATTTGAATTTTACTTATACCTTTTTGAAGGCATGCTGCTGAGATGAGTTCTCAGCATAACCTTCCCTTACCTTTGGAGGTTGGAGCTGAGGATGTAATGCATCTTGAGATCTGTGGGCTGAGGGAAAGAGCAAAGTTAAATGTCGATCACTCTGATTGGATATTGGTGACACAAAAATGTGTGGACAGTAACGTAGAGCCATCCATCACACTTAGCCACATTTTGTTCCTGGGTGTTTTTATATGTAAGTCTTCTAGAAGAAAAGATCTCTCTTGCTGAGAGACACTTGTCCTGACATGTCAAAGGAAAACAAACCATCATCCTTAAGATATTTCTCATCCTGCCATATTTTGAGGATGAAGTCCTCAGGATGAAATGACAGTACTTTTGCAGACAGGTGCAATGAGCAAAAGGCAATGGGTTTAACAGGTAGACATTCGTCTTTACTATACTGGCAACCTAGTAATTTTGAAGGAATTTGGATGCCCAGTTTAGTGCAAGCCATTTTGAAATTTCTCCACAGCCAAGGCTCTGCCCTCTCTTCACAGCTCTTCCTTTTTCCTGTGCATGCCTTGGGACAGTGGGCTCTGTGGAGGTTCCCTTCCAGTTAGTTGTTTGTGTTGGCTGAGGGATAAGACTCTGTCTTACAGCAAAGGGGGGAAAATAATTGAAAGCGTAGCAGCCATAGCACATGCTAGCTGTTCACTGAAGTGGCTGTAAATTAGAGGAAATTTTCACATTTGGGGAAAAAAGGTTAGTCTGCAGCCCTTATTAGCTCCAGCAAGCTGTAATGCCACTCAGGATGTTTTTGAATAATAGCATACCACTGCATTTTTTTAAAGAATTGTTGCTTTCTGAGGACCCCCTTAGGAACTGCTGTGTCAAAACAGAGGGCTGTCGTCAGTCAAGTTACTTGCTGTGCTGTGTTTCAAGCGTAACAGAAGAAACTTCCCAGCTCAGAGGCAAGAGACCAACTTATACTTTATAGTGCAGGAGAAATGCAAGGATGTAGTAGCTTCAGCAGTACCTTGCTTCTGTGCTAGGTGGAAAATCCTGATGAATTGAGAAGCAGAGATAATTTCCCAGTTTTGAGCACTGAGTTGAAATAATACCATATTTATTTTCTGACTGGTTAAACTAATTGGCATCCTCACTTCAAGAACAGGGAAGTGTCTTTTTTCATTCAAATGCCAGCAAATGGCCAGTGAGGTGGCCTGGTTTGGAGTTGAATATGGCCTCATGCTTGAAGGAAGTGTCCTTTCTTTTCCTCCAGTCCCCATTTGTATGATGAGCCTTCTAAACAAATAACTAGGCTAAAACCAGTAACATTTGTTCCTGCCTTAGAAGTTCTTGTCTCATATTAGCAGGCAGAAAAGATAAAACATTTCCTTTTGCCTCCTCCCAACCTTGATCGTCTTCAGGGTTTGTCTTTAAAGAGAAAAGAGCTCTTAAGAAATATTAAGAAAATGAGCAGAGCACTCCTGCATATTTGTGTCTGTGTGCCAAGAACTTGAAGGAAAGAGGAACACTGTAACTAATGTTAACCACAATCCTGGGGACCTGATCTTACCTAGAACAATAAGATTTCTCAGAGTCTGACACAGCCCTGAATAGTTCTAGTGCCTGTCCCAGCTAATGTGTATCAAATCCCCAGGAGCTGACAGCTCCCTCTGTCCTGTTTCTTCTTTAATCTAGTCTTTTAATTTCAACTTCAGTGATCATACCTGGGTTACTTAGCTGATGCTGGCTTGGGTACTGGTATTAGTGTAGCAACAACAAGGTCATGCACATCATGGGCAGGTTGCTTTGATACTTAGCCCGAAGCTGGGGTGGTTTTTGCAGCCTGTGATATTGAAGCTGCACCTAGACTAGCTCAAATATAAATATTCTTGTCTGCAGATTCATCCTGTAAGACATTCCTCTTACAGCTAGAGAAGCATGATGTGTTGTGAGTGCTCCTTGCCTATCATTTCTTCCCATTATGTCAGCACCCCACTGTATCTACTACAGCTTAGAACAAAAATGGGGTGTCTTTTGCTTATTTGTTAACCATCAGGACACTGAGGAGATAATGGGCAAAAGGGTGGTGTGCCAGAAACAATTAAAAAGCACATCACAGTGTTTACTAGCAGAAGAGAGAGGACTTTGCTGAGCTTATTTCAGGAGTTTCCTTTCAGGATGATTCAGGACACAACTGCAGTAACAGAACAAAGCAGCTACTTCCTCATATCAGCTACTCTCAGGCAGCAGAAAGCCCAGCTGGGACCAACTGAAAAGAGCACAGCTGGGTAGTTGGTGTCTGAGAACAGGGGCACCTGTAGCTGTCCCTGTGCTGCAGACCAGAACCGATAGAGCCGGGTCTTGAGGATGAGAGTGCAGCCTGGCACAGAGGCTCCAGTGGACTTGGCTTTCAGGAATTCTTAGGCTTTGGGGCAGTCATAAAACTTGAGGAACTGTTTTATTTCCCAGTGGCTACTAGGTCTGTACTGAGTTCTAACCTACTTAAATGCAGTTGTTCTATACCACTGCTAAACAAGCCTTCCTCCCTCAAGGGAAGTCTTGCATTTAAGAAACAACACAAAGAACCCTCAGCATTCTAAAAATAGAGCCTCTAAATAAAATAAATACTTTTGGGACATCTGCTTCTCTTAACATGAATGTTCTTCCTACTTTCTACCAGCCTAAATGTAATGCTTACATAAATTTAAAGATCCCACCCTTTACTTTGACATCAGAGAAAGCAAGTCTGTTCTTAATAGAAATCTCCATATGCAGAAAATAAGAAAGGAAAGGGCAGCCAAGTGTGAAAGAAGACCCTCACTCAAACCTGCATCTGTCAAGGTCAGATCTGTCCCTCTGTTCCTGACAGAGTAGGCAGGAGAGGGTCACAGCACAGCTCTTTCTGCCACCCTGTGGAGAGTGAGGGCCACTTCTGGGAGAGGAATGGTGAGGGAACAAAATCGTCTCTCCTTCAAGAAAAAGCAATTTCACACAGCAAGTGGAAGTGGTTTGGTTCCTCAGTCACCTTTGCATTTACAAATGTGTATTTTTATAGCTGGATTCCCTGTAGATACTCTCATTCACTATCTGTTTTGTTACATGGGAAATGCTGTGGAAATGGATGAGACCCTTTGTCATTTATTTCATATTCTGAAGCTGAAAGCCCTCAAAACCAAGCATCGTGGTAGCAACAGCAACTATTGCTCTGAGCAGAAATTGTGAACATAATGTTTATTTTGTGCATTGTCTGTGTGTGTGCATGTGCACACACGCTAATCCAGGAGCTGATTTTGTCTCACCATGTTGGAAGATCTTTCAAAGCAGACAAATAGCAAGGTAATCTATATGCAAATTTGCTGGTTTAGTCATTCTGATGTGCCTGTGACAAAGAGTGGATTTAATTATAGTTTATTGGTGCTGGTTATGCTTGAGTAATCTGGAGGTAATGGTGCATAATGTTGAATTAATCTAGGATGAAAAAAATTGGTTTCCTGGGGATAAACTGAGACAAAGGCAAATCATCCTCTATTTCTACAGCTGGGTACATTTTCCTATGCAGTCAGAACAGTTAAGTATTCCTGACATCATGTGGAAATTATGATTTTTTAAAAAAAATTCTAATGATCCAAATAATTTTGGAAGTAAATTTTCAAGACTAGCTTCTGTTTGCAACAGCAGCATCATTCTAGCAAGTAATTTGGTATTTAGCTGCTTACCTCCTGATTCCCTCTTCCCTCACACCCGGTGTGCTCTGTCACAGACTGAGTCATGGACAAAATGCATTCAACATAATGACACTTAAGAAGGTAGAAGGTGAGAATTAGCAGTGTTTGAGATACAAAACACTATGAAGAACAACTATGTAGAACAAATGGCTAGTGCAGGAAAGAAGGATAGAAAACAGGAGATATTTTTATTTATTTGTGTGAAAGATTTGGAAATTGTATTAGCAGGAGTGCTTCAGATAAATGTTTCAGAGTAAAATTCATTGCTAGATAAACTGAGAAAGCAAAAGCAGAAATACTTTTTATTGCAGAGCTCTTTCAGATATGTGGGATTACAGTCATAGCGCATGCACAGTTTTGCAAGATTAATGTATGAACAATGGGAAGAACAAGGACAGAGAATGAGCAATGAGAAATGGAATATAATAGTTTATATAATATTATTGCCTTCATAAAGCAGATCTTTTTGGTTACAGTGGCTATTACATATATTTTTAATGACCTAAAGATTTTACCTCAGTCATTAGAGAAATGTAGGTCAAAAAAAATAATTTCCCTATAATAGGAGTTTATCTTTTATCTGTAGAGTTCACATGTGTCTGCAAAAGATCAGTTAAGCCTGATCATCTTCATGCAAGGAGTGCATGGCATCAGAATTTGACCGTGTTTAATAGTAGATTGCAAATTTGAACCACTTTCAGTGTGATTTTTGAAAGGTGCTGTGTATTAATTCTGCTTGCAGTCATGGGGCCCAGAAGAGTCTCATCTTTTCTGAGAAGCTAGTTCAACATAGCACAAGTTCATCAGTAGTAGATAATGTATCTAAAAATATTGACCATTTTGTTAAAATTTGGCTGAAAGCTAAAGCTTTTGATCCAAAGTTAGTCACTCTTTATGCTTCTGGCTATTGTTTCTGCCTCAGAGACTGAGCAATGATCCATATATTTTGGGGCAAGGAATCCAATGAGATGCCTGAATAACTTCAGTTTACTTTTCGTCTTTAGTTTTGGAAGAAGGCAAAGCAAAAGAATATTGTATTGGGATAATTTCCAATTTCATGCACACGTGGCCTGTAGTAATTTGTTTTGGCAGACACCGTATAAACCACATCATTCAGTTCCCATTTCTTCAGATTTTCAATGTGTTCTATCTTTTTTTCCTTAGGCAAAGAGTTTATTTTTTTATCTGAAAATGTAATCTGTGGACAAATATTTTTTTAAACCTCTCCAGAAAATAAACTCTGTTCCAGACATTTTCAGTGCTTTTCTGGGTAAAACATGACACATCTTTTTGCAGTCTGACATTTGAGGTGCTCAGACCTTAGTATTTGCAAAATCAGGCTCAATGACGCAGCTCATTCATGATTATTAAGAGTGTTGACATCAACAGAATAAAGTTCACTGTAGTCCATATTATTTCAAAGTCCTATTACATTGTTTTAATGTGAGAAAAATTCTGGAGTCTCTTTCTACTTGCATATTCCCACTTTTCATTTGAACTATAACTTCTAGAGTGGTTGGTTTTTAAGCAGTTGTCTTTTGTAATTCATTTTGATGCTGCATGTTCAGAGGCAAAGGTGCTAAACCTTTCCGGAGAACGTGTTTTTACTTTGCTGTCAGGTGATTTTAATGATCTTTTCAGGACATGGTAGGCACTCTATAAATAAATAAATTATCTGTGTCTATGTGTGAGATAGATGTGTAAGCTGTGGCATACTGAGGTTAGTGTTATTTTGCCTTAAAGTACAGTATTTCTCACATGACTGTCATGGTTGATGTTATGACCTCTGTTAGTCTCACAGAGAGGTTATTACAGGGACTCTGAGTCTATTTTAGCAAAACCAGACTTACATAGTGACTACAGCTGGTTACATCTGTGTGCTGTACTAAGCACTCTCCTGAGATGCAGGAGCTGTGAAAGGAGGAAATTGGTCCACAGAGAACCATTTAGGGATTGTCATACCCAGTCAGTGTTTCCAGGGACTTTCAGCTGCCTAGACTCTTTTGAATTGCTTACTTTGAGTTACCATTTTTATCCGCTATCTAATAGATTTTGCCTGAAGTTTTTAGTGGAAAGTTGAGCTTGTAAAGGTCAGCATTGGCAGCAGAGACTTTTGCCATTTGTACTGCTGAAGCTATTTCACTATGGTACAGTTCTTGCAAGTGAGGAAGCTGCTGGGCTTGGATGGGAGAATTCTTGGCTGAAACAGTAGCATAACTTTGTAGTGTGCTTCATGGATCTAAACACCACAAGAAGCCAAATGCCTCCATCTGGGCCACTTAATAATAAACTTCTATAGTATAATTCTTCAGTACTAAATTTGGTGCTGGTGGTGTTTGATCCTGTGCTCTGGCCTTGCAGACAGGTCCTGTAGGCAGCCTCTGCACAGACAGCATGGAACAGTCCTCCTTAGACATGATCCAAAGCCAGGAAAGGTGGTGGGAATATTTCCAGTTGACCTCAGTGTGCTATGGGTCCAGTACAAAGTTAAGTTTTATGTGTCATTGATAAATTTACATGTAAAAAGAGCCAGTGCTGCTGCTGCTTCTTGGAAAATGAAAGACAATATTGTTCTCAGCTAAAGAGAAGATACAGAGTGCCTGAATGGCTCTGAGGTGTCTGACCTTCCTTCTGAGAGCTGGGGGTTCAGCAGCTTGCTGGTTTGGTCCCTAATTGACACCACATACTTGTGGCTCTGTGCCTAGTCATGGTTGCTGGTTGAAGTAATTTAATTAAGGAACTGATTGGGGCAGTTTGGAATAGGCCCCACTGGTGAATATCAGTAGTTAAGACAGATTGCCTAGTGGAGACAATAGCCAGTAAAAAATAGGGTAGAGAGTAGCCAGTAAGTAACTCATGATGTCCAGCAAGGCACACTCTAGCCTGTTCACTGACATTTCCCTCTCAACTTCTCAGGATGGTGAGAAACCTACAGTCTCAAAATAATCATAGTCAGGGTAAGTGGTGAGGTGAGGAAGCTTGCTGATGATATTACATTATTCAGATCATCAAGGAAAGGGCAGAGTAAAGAATTCTGGAAGGCCTTTGTGAGGCTGAGGTTCAGTGGTTGTCAGATATATAAATCAAGCATTAGGAATGAATAGGAAAGGCACAGATGATAAAACAGCAAATGTTGCCTTACCATGGCACAAGTTCAAGGTTTCTGCTCACCTGTGTAGTTCTAGTTCTCCCATGTCAAAGAGGATATACAATAAAATTGGAAAAGTATCAAGGAGGAGCAACAAGGATAACCAAAGGTAAGGAATTACTTTAAATTGAAGAATAGCTGAAGAGACTAGAAGCCCGTAGGCTGAAAAAGACACAACTTGCTGATAATATAATTCAGATCTCTAGGCTGAGATCTGAATCCATCTCAGGGATGGCATGGAGAGGTGTGGATAGGGGTCAGGTATTCCGTGTCTCTTCCAAAACAAGAATGTTACACAAAGCTAGTGGCACTCAGGTTCAGACAAAAGGAGATGGTTCTTCATAGTGTGTGACAGACCTGTGAAAATTGTTGGTAAAAGATGTTGTGGATGCCAGAACTCTTTTTGTGCTCAATAAAAAGCTGAAGAAGTATCTGGAGGAGAAACCCCATGTGGCTCAGAAAATCCCCTGACCTGAAAATAGTTGTAAACAGAGTACAGAGAAGGAAGTATCATATATGCTTATCTTGTTCTTTCTCTTCCCCCATTTGTGGCTACTGTCAAAGTCCAGATACTGGGTTCAAGAACCTTTGTTCTGACAGAGTATAGATGTTCTTGTGAAACTAACACTTCCATAGGGTGCTCCAGAGGAGACATCTGCAGTAGCCCCCCTTGAGCACCCCAGAAGCAGATCCCCAGGGCAAGGCAGTGGGTATGTGCAGCACTGTTACCTCTCTTGCTCTATGCCATGGCCTCCTCTCTCTAGTCATGCAGTGTGGACTTTCTTCCAGACGTTTGCACGAATCACTTGTTAAATTATAGAAGGCCTTTATTTTTACTTGTAATAAAAAACTGTTGGTAGGTGTGTTGTTTGAAAACGGGGGGAGAGAGGTAGATTCATGGACTTCATTGTTATGAAAAAGGAAGGGAGAGAAAAAAAGCTTGCCTTTTTCCTTTTTGGGCACTTTGGGTGCCATCTGCTGGGTTCAGTAGGACCTTACACACACTGGAGCTAAATTGCTAGTTGCTGGTTGAAAAGTGCCCAAAGAATTGAATTTACTCAGGGTCGCAGAGTCTTTGTTTGCACCTCCTGGTTCTTTGTCTCCAGTATATGGGATGTACTCTACCACACAAAGAAGTACCTGCTTACAGTTCCCTTTTAAATATACCTTTCAAACTGAATTCTCTAATGGTTTTCCCTGTTTGGTCACATAATGGAGAAATGGTGGAAGGTAATAAGGATTTTTAGGCATTATGTCCTGGGCACATACTGTAGTAGAGGAGCCCACTCTGAGCAGCATTCAGGCTGTCTGAGGCTGCAGGAGACAAGGACAAGCAGATGCTGGGGAGCTGAAGAAGGCTGTTTGTCCAGGGGCCTGCTTGCTGTCTCCATTTGATACATGACAGTGGTGTGTGAGCCTCTGAGTGCAAACACACAGGGACCTGTAACACAGGGGCTGCCTTGGGACTCATCTGCTGCTGTGAGACCTCTCAGGAGTAATATGCCTTTGGTTTTTCCTTCCTCACAGTTATCTCTCTGGTGTGTTCACTCTCGCTCTGTAATTGATGATACAGGGATTTGGCAGCAATACTGTCTCGTGTGGTCCCATTTTCTCATCCGTCCCTTGCTACCTATTCTCTCCCCAAACCACAGTGCTCCTTATCCCTGTGCTCTGTGTGAGGTCATGCTGTGTATTGCTGGGTTTAAAAAAAACACTACAGCATGATGAATGGGGTTATATTTAACCCAAACCACTTCCTTCTTTTTTGGAATCGGAGTGCAGCCTCATGAACAGGTGGGTCAGCAGAAGCAAGGAAGCCTGATGTCTGCAGTGGTGAGGGGGAACAAGGGACATGTGGCAGAGGACCAAGGCCTTTGTATTTGGCTCTGCTTTTGAACTGGATCACCCAGCTGTGGGCAGTGTTTGGCCTCCACACCGGGATGTCCCATCCACCAGGCATCTGTGAGGAGACATCTGGCACCTACGTGAGCCCTGGGCTGGCAGGCTGCTCACAGCACTCTGTGCTATGAGGGACCCTGCTGAGCTCCCCATGTCTAGCACTGCTCTGCTTCGGGGGTTTAATATGTTTAAACCCAGGGTCCTTGCTGATAGGTGTAGGTATGCTTTGATTTTTTAACTGTACAGGCTGAAAAGAGAGTGGTGTGACAGTAGTGACTCCTTGGAGCATATTTGGCTACTCTTTTGTGCATATTTCACTAACTGTGCCCTTATAATTTCTAAGAATATAGATAGAAATTAACACATAAATAAGGGATAATGAAGTCTTTTCCTTTGGGTTCATTCTTTTCCTTGCATATCAAGAGAGTGCAGTATGTTATTCCATCCAAGTTGCTAAAGATTTACATCCTTTTCTGCAGCAGAAAAACCAAATTCCTTCAGAGTCTTAGGAAGAATTTTCAGTCCTAGGCAAGTAGGCAGCCTGGCATTTTAGTGGTCTTTGAGCTGCAGAGGTATGTCAACACACACTAGTATCACATTGACCAGTTAGGGGAACAGATCCTAAATTTTGTCCAAAATTAAAAATGATTTAAAAATTGTCGAAGTTTCTGGTACAAACAGATGAAAAAGAATACTTCTGGTGTTGCATTTTGACTGATTGTCCATCTCGAACATATCACAGTTTTACATAACTGTTATAAACAATAGCAAGAGTAAAGCAGAATAAAAATGTATAGGAAGAAAGCTAGAACTCAGTCCAAAGAAAGGCAGTCAGATAGGCAGAAAAATCTGTTTCAGCAGAAAGTTTATGCTTAAACAAATTTAACATACTCTTTGAAAACTAATTATGTTCAGCATTCAGTCTGGGTACCTTACATATGACAAACCACAATGAGAAACAGACTTCCTTCCAGTGTTTATACATCAGGTGCTACACCTTGAACCAGAGCATTTGTAGACTTCATTGAACTCTAGATCACTGTTACATTTCTGTAGCCCTTGAATTCATATTTTAATGCATTAAAATGATTTCAAGCAAAAGCTGCCAGTGGCAACTCATCTGTAGTTCATAATCACCATCTTTTTTATATTTTCTTATACTCTGGTTTTGCTGCTTTTTTTTCCAAATTGTCTTCATGATGTGTTCTCATGAGGTCACTGTGTAGTGCCTTCAGACTTTTGTATAGTGATTTAATTTCTGTGTTTGTCTTATTTTGTGAATTAATATCTTTCAGCACCCCCAGATTCAAAAGGAGTCACAATATATCAAGTACTTATGCTGTGATGATCGAGCAACCCTGCATCAGTGGGTAACAGGAATAAGAATTGCCAAGGTGAGATCAAAAGTAAATTTACTAAATTATGTTTTCTGTAAGATCTTGTCTTCCTCAGGTTACTGACTGTCATCACCTCAACTGGAGACATTGTGACAAGAGTGGACGTTCAGGCTAATTTTACCATAGAAAGAAAGATCATAAGTTCATTATGAGGATGGATTTGCTGAATGTCCCTGTACCTTAATTATCAGTGTGTTTTTCTTATTAACACAGGAGTGAGTTCAGTAGCTAACTCATGTATTCATAAAAATTACTGCACAGTTCAATAATCAATAATAATATGGATCAATAACAATACGCTGTGGCAAAAGATGTGCAAGCTCTGGTCAGTCCAGCTGTGACATTTTTCAGACAGTTCTACCCAAATTGTCTGCCTCATCCTCTTCAAAAAGATCCTAATTGACAGCCCATTTTGTTTTGCACAAAACATTAAGGGAAATGGATTTATACATAGCCTTGGTACTGGCTGTACCTTCCTATACAGACCTGCTCCTCTCAGCTATTAGTTTGGGTTTTTTTCTTACAGCTCTGCTGCAGAGTGACATCTGAGGTGTGGGGTGAACATCAAATTATTTTGTGTCTTACACTGACAGAGCTGTTTGCTCTAGAGCCTGAGATTCAATGTCTCAGGTCTCCAGTTTGAAAATTTAATACTTGGAAAAAGATTGGAAAAAATATCTACTGAGAACTGTTGGTTTTAAAGCCAAGTTTCAAGATTTAGAGATACTGAAACAAACATAAAATATAAGAATGATGTCAGTTGGACTGTGTTTGATCATGAGGATTCATGTTTTATTGTGCTTTGCATCTGGCCCTGTCCAGAAAAGGGCACATCACTTGTAGAAGCTACTTTTTAATAAAACAGAGTAGGAAGAAACAGGGTCAGAGAAGTTGTCCAAGGGCAAAATGAATGCCTGACCTATGTCAAGCCTAACACATGCTCATTTTATTGTTTTGATTGTTTTGCAGTATGGCAAGACTCTCTATGATAATTACAAATGTGCAGTGAAGAAAGCTGGCTTGTCCTCCCTGTGGGCACATCAGGGAATGGTGGAACCAGCTGCTCCTGCAGGATCCTCATCAGCAGGTACCGATGCTGTCCACAGCAGTGGAAGTCACATTTATTGCCCTGTTCTCTTTTCATCAGTGTTGTATGTAGTCTTCATTCAGAAAACTGTCCCATGGATTCAGCAAGATAATGCCTGTTGTAGACAGGCCAGTGTAGCTCTGGTCTATAACTAAGTCCAGCAGCAGAGCTCTCATTTTACAGTTAGAACTTGGAAAATACAAAGACAGTTCGCTGAAGGTCAGTTGAAATCTGCATAACTTAATAAGGTACTTTTCTGTTGGCATCTGACACCTTCATCCTCTGTCTACATTTTATGGACTGATGGTCCATGTCTTGAAGCTTTCTGTTTCCCTTTCTCTACCCTGGCCATAGAGAATTAGTAAAATTAGTAAAAGGAATGAGTGAAATATTCTGAGATGGATTATTTCAGAAAGAGATTATTACAGGGTGAGCCGCTCTCTTTCTTAACCTTTCTGTCATTTGCATGATAACAATGTGGGTTTAGGGGAAGGACACAGAGTAAGAAAAGATTGGATTATTTTCTAACTTTACTTTTCCAGTAGCTTCATCATATTGCTGTTACCGATCTTATGATACAAATGCAACAGCACATGATACTAGATGGAACTTGCATGAATGCTTAAGATATGCTTTCTTTATTAGGAAGGGCATGCTGGCCAAGTACTTACTGTCATAAGACAGGCAAAGTCAAAAGCAGTGTTGGCAGTTCTGACTTCTCGTATAGACAACTCAAGATCCTCCAAACACCTTTCTAAGGCTATTTGCAGTACATATGAGATAGAGGATGGTCTTCCTACTATTTCTTGGAGTCAAATCATGTTAATAAATGCATTTCTGGGGCAGGGAGACCCAGTAACAGACTGTTTTGAGATCAGGTTGAGATGGTTTTCTTGAGTGAGGGCAAATGGGACAGTGGTGGAACATCTGTGTTCTGATGTTGAGAGCACTAGAGAAGTCACTAGAGAGCCAGTGAGGCTCCATGCTGGTGCTTCAGTCTGCACTAGATATGGGCAGGATTGAGGCCTTATAAAGACTGTATAGACATCTGTGTGACTTCAGCTCCTCACTAGAATCCCTGAACACTGCATGTGTTCAATAGAATATACTGCTAATTTTAACTACTGGATTGCATTAAATGGTTAAGTAGCTTAGAAAGATTTTAGTCATGTATATTGTCTCTATGGAAATATCTCTGAAGGATTAGCCTTCTAATTGAGGCAAGTCACTGTGATTCTGGCAGTCTTACAGTTCTCTTTGCTGCCCTATATAAAACCTGGGGCCCAACTATAAGACTAGAACCTGAACTGCCTGCGAGCAGAGCTTGGCTCACATTTTGGAAATGGAACAAAGCTTGTTTTCTTCTGTTTTTGGATAGTTCTATAGCATGGACTGATTTCAGTATAGGCTAAAATCTGCTATAGGAAACCATGGTCCTGTGTAAGTTTAGCAGGAGCTGTACTCTCTTATCTTAGTGGCAGCCAAAGGAAGGCAGAAACTTCTGTTCTCGCATATCATGTAGCCACTATTCCCTGGACACACTGCTGTAGCCAGCATTTGTGCGTTCACATATACCCCAAACTGTGTAGTCTGTGGTTCTGAAGTATCCCAAGTGCCAGGTGCATCTCAGGCAAAGTATGTTATTTCCCTCTTTACCTTGCTGTGTGTGTTTGGACACTAAAAAAATTCAGTGTATGTAGTGGTCCAGCACAATAACATGAGATTTGAAAGATGAAAGAAGTTGCTTTATTCAGATGTTCCTTATCACTATAAGGTTGAATATTTTTCATTTGGGTGTATATATTTTCAATTCTATTTAGAGTACTTTTTTGGGAGAAACTGGCTTGCAAAGAATACTAAAACATTTAAATTAAAAATACAAAAATGCATGGACTCACACATTAGAGTGACCGTCTGACTTCATGTGTAGCATATGTGGCAGGAGATGATATATCAAGTGTTGCTTTCAAGTGTTGCATAGTTTATGAAATCCATTAAAAGAAGAAGAAACAAATTACGATGTCCCAGACTTCTGGTATATCCTATTTTCCAAGTAGAACACTATGCCTTGCACTAGAGTGCAGATCTGTCTCTGCTCTCCTTCATTTAGTTAGACCTCAGTATGTCTGAAGGCAGCAACATCTTTGAGCAGTGTGAAGACTAGACTCTTCCTCTGCTATGGACAGAAGACAAAGGGAGGGGAGACAGTAACTTGCTCCACTTGAGAGCACAGCCACAGAACCCAGGGATTTACATCTTCTTCCAAGGAGCACTTACAGCCACAAGATTGATTTGATCTCTTTGTTGACTTCTCTGTTAGTCCTTCAACAAACACGAAACTGTAGTTGGAATGATCCAAATGATACTTTGGATTAAATATGCGGAACAACAATGCAGGCACAGGCATAAAACATGAATACTTCAGACCACCTTCTGTCATCCCTTGAAGCCTAAGTAGCCCCAGTAAATGAGGCATTCTGCAGAGTTTGTCTTACTTTTCTGCCAGTCATGTAATTTGCAGACATGGCAATAAAAATAATTTATTCTATTTCCTACAATATTCATGGAACCTCTTTGCTAATCAGTAAAGTACACATTAAAGCAATCATTGTGCTTAGAGTTACACTGCAGACAGCTAAGGGTTCACTGGCATCTGAGAGGTACACGAGTGGAACTTTACTGGATGTCAAAACTGTAAATTGTAATAGAGCTAAGGCAGTCATTAAGGTTCACAAATGTATATCTCTGGGCACCAAACCTTGTCTTCTACTTTGACATGTACAGTTTCCAAAAATCCTACACTAAACTGGAGGGTTTATTTAATCCTCATCAGATTATACAAGGTCTGGGGATTTTTCTTAATAAAACTCCTGAGTTTGTCCTTGGGTCTCCCATTCACTTACTCCATTTGACAGTACTGGGTTACTTATGCATATCCCTTACACACCCAGGAATGGTGGGCAGACATTTTGCAGAGCTTTAGCTTAGCCAGCTTGCAGATCTGCATTAATCTGAGAAGACAGTGAAGTTTACAAATCTTCATTTACAAATGGGGGAAGTTTCAGAGCTGTTGCCTCATTTACTAAAGAAAGTGGATCAACTCCTCTGTAGGACTTCAGACCTTCAGCTTTCATGACTGATTTATATGAAACTGTGGTGCTTTTAGTCTTTAGCCTAAACTCAAGGAAAAAAAATGCCATAAAAATGGAGAATGTGCTAATACTATAGCACACCACAAACTTCAAAATGCTGTTATGAAAGACAGTTTTTCAAACAATGGCAGGCCAGAGGGTGGGCTTTAACTGTGCCAGTTAGATTTCTGCTCAGCTTCCCTTCCAAAGCCAGCTTCCCATCTCTATTCCTGTGTCAGCCTTAATGGTCCCCTTCTGTAATCACCATTTACAATAGTCAGAAGAAAAAGCTCTTCATTTGTCAACACCTGTACTCACTCTGATAATTTCTGTCGTGTCTTCATAATTCTGCCACTTGCACTTCCTATAGGATTGTCAGCCACAGCCATGGAGGCATGTGGACAGGTATGGGTTTTAATGTAAGGTACTTTGTTTGTTTTCCTTAAGCAATAAACTGAATATGAAAAGTCACAAGATGAGCCTGAAGTAGAAAACAGGTATCTGTGTGGATTTTAGTGAATTATGTATAAAACCCCTGTAACAAGAGGTTCCTTGTGGAAATTGTAAGGACATTTTTACAGACTTTTTCTTAGTTGGCTGTTCCCTGATCTTGTTAATATCACAAAAATGTAACACTCTCTTCCCTCTGTCTCCTCCCCTTGTCACAGGTACTGTTCAGACAAATGGACAGATCCCCCAAATTGCTCGTCGTTTCAGTGCAGAATTTCCAGACACTCAGAAGAACGTGGATACATCCGAGGTACAGGTGAGCTGTTACTAGCAGTGCACTAGTTAAATGTCACCTGTGAAACAGCTCTCCAAGTTGGTTTTTTCTTCACCCACTGTCTTCCTCCCTTAAAGTGCCAGTGTACTTGCTGTGAAAAGGATTTGGCTCTTGGGAAAAGTGGCTGGTTCCTTGCTGCCCTTCCTTGTGCTTTGCACACTGCAAACGCTGTGTGTCCTGCACAGAAGCCAGGAGCCACTGGTGGGAGGTGAAGGCACAGCCACCTACCACTTAATTTCTTGAGAACAAGCAGTCTTGAGTTCATGTAGCAGGGATAGAAATGTGCCTACTGGGATAGTCTCAAAGTGTCTGTGTTGCCAGGACCTTCGTGCCATGTTCTGTCTCTGCCAGAAGAAAAGTTCTTGCCTTAAAAAGCATACAGTAATGTTTTCGTCAGGGAACACTGCACAGCTGAAGATGAGTGTGTAAGAAAGGAGAAAGTGTGAAGAAGTAAGGGAAAACATTACATGTTTTCATTAGGCTCTTAATGCATTTGTTGGTTAAGCTCCAAATTTTACGTACTTGCACCATTCTGGCTGCAAAAATATCAGAGTACAATATGAGAACTTCAGAAATATCCTACAGAAAAAAGCAAGCATTTGTCTGTAGTTCATTATTCAATCTCTCCATCGTGCATGAACTGCACAGGACAAATGAAATTAAATTCCTAGAATTTTTCTGTCACCTGCATTACATGTCCTACACTTCTTGTTTCTGTTTTTGAGTTCCTCCTACTTCTCTGAACCTCACTTCCTCTGGAGTAGATCACATTCTCAGAACTCAGCCAGCGGTTCCCTCCTCCTGTGTCTCACTTACTTCCATCTTTGCAGGCAAGGAATGAGGAAGGGGAGGGATCCATGCTAAACTTAGGTAATGCCAGAATTAGTGCTTCTGACTGCAGGGGTGCAGAGCACATTTCTCTAGAAGAAGAAAACAAGCAGGAGGAACTAGGAACCTGTGTGCAGTCACAGGGTTTTGATCTTATTGTAATTGTACAGACAGGGTGGGATAGTTCACATGACTGGAATGTTGTTGTGCTGTTTAGGAGAGACAGACCAGGAAGGTGCAGTGGTGGAGTTGCCCTCTATGTAAGGCAACACTTGGAAGGTATCAAGCTCTGTCTTGGTGAGGATTATGAGCAAGTCAAGAGCTTATGGGTTAGGATATGGGCAGACTAGTAAGGGTGACGTTGTGGGTGTGTGCTACAGGCCGCCTGATCAAGAGGAGGAAGTGGATCAGGCGTTCTACAGGCAACTAGAAGGAGTCTCAAAGTCACAGGCCTTGGTTGTTGTGGGGGACTTTAACTACCCTGACATGTGCTGGAGAAGCAACACAGCAAAGCACAAACAGTTCAGGAGGTTCCTGGAAAGTATTAATGACAACTTCCTGTCACAGGTAGTGGAGGATCCCACAAGGCATGATGTGCTGTTCAACCTTCTATTAACAAACATTGTTGGATATGTTGGATATGTGAAGCCTGGGGACAGGCTTGGCTGTAGTGACCATGAGACAGTAGAGTTCACTATTGAATGAAGAGGTAGCAGGACAGCAAGCAGATTACAACCAGGGATTTCAGGAGAGCTAACTTTAGTCTCGTTAGGGATCCTCTTGGAAGAATCTCATGGGAACAGGCCCTGCAGGGAAGAGGGTCCAAGAGAGTTGGTCAGTATTCAAGGTTAATTTCCTCCAGGTCAAGAACGATGCATCTCAATGAGAAAGAAATTGGGCTAAGGGGGCAAGAGACCTGTGTGGATGAGTAAAGGACTGTAATTACTCAAACATAAGCAGAAAATGCACAGGAGATGGAAGCAGAGTCAGACCATTTGCAGTGAATACAGAGAGTTTGTCAGAGTAAGGCCAAGACCCATCTGGAACTAAATCTGACTAAGGATGTCCAGGACAACAAGAAGAGCTTCTTCAAATACGACAGTAACAAAAGGAAAGCTAAGGATAATGTGAGCCCATTAGTAAATTGAGGGAGGACCCTGGTAACAGAGGACACAGAGAAAGCAGTTACTGAATGCCTTCTTTTGCATCTGTCTTCACTGACAAGACCAACCCTCGGGAATCTCTGACCCAGGAGACCAGGGTAAAGAAATGATGGAAGGAAGACCTTTCCTGGTCAAGCAAGATTGGGTCAGAGAACATCTAAACAGACTTGACATCCACAAGTCCATGCACCCTGGACTCCTCAGTACAAGAGAGACATTGAGCTCCTGCAGCGGGTCCAGCGAAGGGTGACAAAGATGATTAAGGGACTGGAGCATCTCTCTTATCAGGAAAGGCTGAGGGAGCTGGGTCTGTTCAGCCTCAAGAAGAGATGACTCAGAGGGGACCCCATCAGTCAGAGGGGACCCCATCACTGTGGGTGTCCAGAGGATGGAGACAGGATCTTCTCAGTGGTGCCAAGCAATAGGACAAGACACAATGGGCAGAAACTGATGCACGGGAAGTTTCACCTGAACATAAGGAACAACTTCTTTACTGTGCAGGTAACTTTGCACTGGAACAGATTGCCCAGAAAGGCTGTGGAGTCTCCTTCACTGGAAATATTCAAGAACCATCTGGACACAATGGTGTGCCATGTACTCTAGGATGAATCTGCTTGAGCAGGGAGGTTGGACCAGAAGACCCACTGTGGTCCCTTCCAACTTGACCCATTCTGTGATTGATCTCACAGCTCCAGAAGCCTGGGAATGAAGGATTGAGCTGAAGTCTTTCAGGGTGCACTGTGCTATAGTTAGAGCACTAAGCTTGCTGGATCCAAACTGATAAATTAGCATAACTAGACATAAATGCTTTGTTTTCAGGACAGCAGACTTCTCCACAGGTTTACAAGAAAAAACTTTACTAATTTACAAATTACTAGAATTTATTACTAATTTTTTAATTTACTAGTTTAAAATTTAGTAATTACTAAAAACTAATTTACTATTTGTGTAGTAACTGTCAACACCTACCAGTTCCTACCTAAAAATAAAAAACAGAATTATATTCAGATTATTGCTAAATGGGCTTTATCTTCAGAGTGTTGACTAGCAAACACAATTTAAAAAGAAAAGCTACCTAAAATTTTGCTAAACACCTCCATAATTAAATGGTATCCTATATTTTATTTTTCTTAACTTGTATGATGGATCCTTTAAGTCAGTTTTACTTCAAAAAAGTTGTCAAAGGGTTTGAACGTCTCATGAGCTTGAGTCACAAGTAGTCTTGGGTAGAACTTAGTGGCTTCAAGGACTTGTTTGTTGCATTATGGATTCAAAAGCAAAGGCAGTGTGTGCATGTGCCTTGGCCAGCAGGCAGAAGACACCTTTCCCAGGCTCATCAGTGGCCCTTGCCAGGTCACCTGTGGAGAATCTTTCCCTGCTGTGCTCCCTCCGACACAGGGAGGCCCAGGCATGGGGCATGTGGGTCAGGACATGCCACACCACATGGCAGAGTGAATCCAGGCACGTAAACCAAAAATGCCCAAATCTCTCCACCTTCTTCCAAGTTCACTGGTGTTATGGCTAATGAATTTGGCAGAGACAAGTGTCTTAATTATTTCAGCCTTGTCTAGAGATCTAGCCATCACAGTTAAAAGGGGAATTGGAATACATATAAGGGACAAGATCCAGAACTATACCTGCTTTTTACATTCGTAAATCTTGCTCAGTATTTTTGGATGTAAAAACACAGCACAGGTTGTTTTTAAAAATTCTTTATGTTCTCAGGGAATGAACAGCAGGATGGAACATCAAGAAAGTATCTTTACTTTCTTGATGTAGTAAACATCAGGTTAGTAAAAATACTTGATGTTAGTCTTACTAACTGAAATTAATTGGAATTTGAAAAGCATTCATCTTCTGAGAATAGCACTTGAAGATTCACTATGAATCCTGTCAACGGGAGGGGTTCCACTGTCAAAACTCTGCAGGCAGCTCCAGAAGGAAAACAGCTTACTCTCTTCACTTTCCAGACAAAATGTCTACTACACTCTTCTCATGTATTTTCACCTCTTTTCATTGTTCTTAGGCAGTGGCATTAGTTTACACATTCACCGACTGTGTCTGTCCTTTTATTTTTCTGTTTATTAAAGGCTAAGTCAAGTACCATCAGTGCCCCTGGCCCAGCACAGTCATTGCTGAGGCTACAGACAGTCCAGAGTAAGAGGAACTCACTGCAGCCTCCTCCTCCACCTGAAAGGCGATCATCTGCTATTTCTGTTTCACCAATTCTACCCCGCAAAGTGAAACGAGACAGCGGCATTTTCTTAACAGATCCAGAGAGCTTTCCAGCACCACCACCTACATTGAAGATTGATCTTCCACCACCACCAGTTGATTTCTGTGAACCACCTCCTGATTTTGTGCCTCCACCGCCACCAGCCTCCAGCAGCAGTAATGGAGACCTGCCATTGCCTCCTCCACCTCCACCTGTCTCCAGTAAGCCACCACCACTCCCAACAAAGAAACCTGTGCCACTTCCTCCCAAAAGGCTAGAAAACACCGGAGCAGATGGAGAGCCACGGTCAGCTGGGCCACCTCCGATTGGGACAGGAGGCAAGCAAACAGATTTCATGTCTGACCTAATGAAAGCTCTTGAGAAGAAAAGGGGCAACAACTCCTGAGCTCTGGGAATGGGTGGACTTTAAGACACAGCTGGTTTTGTGAGGCATCATAGAAGGTCACTCTGGATCAGGCTCCTCCAGGAGGAATTCTCTTTCAGAGTTCCTCTTGGAGGGGTCTCAAGAAGGTGGGGTGCCCTTTGTCCCCCTCTTTGTCTCTAGGACCTGCTTCTCCCCCCCTACATCTCACATCCCCTGCCCTTAACTCCCATTCCTGCACCAGGCCAAGGTAAGAATTGACTGGAGAGTTTTGCTTCACTCCACAAGTACAGCCAGAGATGATGAAGCAGCACCCTGGAGCTGGCCAGCAAGTGGAATGCATCTTCTGTGGCTGCCTCTCTAACAGAAGTGGAGCTGAAGAAAAAAATGCAACACTGTTCTCATGTGAATTTTGAGAAGTGGGAAGATCCCCTTTCACAGAATTGCCCTTAAAGGTTCTTTATCAGAAAATGCCCAACTATAGGGGTTTTTCCAATAAAAAGACCCTTCTAAAAAACAATTTTAGTCTGTCTTAAGAAGTAAAACCTCAGATAGATTATTTGGAGATGCACATCAGGGCCCAGGACCATTTCTAGACAGTGTCATCCCAAATGTTACACCCCTGTTTGTGTATGTAACTCAGTCATACCTGTCAGCATTCACAGCTGCTGCCTTGAAATCTCATTTATTTCACTAACCTTAGACAAAGAAAAATTTTTATTTTGAAATCATGCATGCTTCCTTTGACAAGCAGAATTTTTTTTTTCTGTTAGATAACACCTTCAAACTGTACCTAGAAATAATCTGTCTTGTGAAAGACTTTGTAATTGTCTTGCACTCCATAGGAATGTCTCCTTCTGCATTTTTTTTTTCATTTGTTCTCCCCACTTAACTTTCCATTGTTCATTTAGGAAGAATTCATTGGTAGTTCTCAAATAAAAATAGCTTCTATTTTATATCTGCGTAAAGTGTCACAGTTAATGAACAGGCATTTTACTGTCAATTGGAACTACTTAAAATATTTTAAAGAATTTTTATTTATACCTTCTAGTCTATTTTTATTTATTCCAATCTTTGCCTCTTCTCATGCACACTTGATCTTCTAAGATAACATAAATAATACATTTATGTATTATGACTAGGAAAAAGCATAAAAAGCAAAGTGGTCTAAATATATAAATACCTGAAAGCAGCTGACAGAGCAGGGGGTGAACGTGCTTTGTTTGTCAAAAAGGATTCCTAGGTCCAAAAGTGGTTGTGGAGGCAAGAGAATGATAAGCTGGTGGCAGTGCCACAGCCTGTGAAAGTTTTTGGTCACCTGTAGTCTTATTTTTGGCTTAAGGTGGGTTTGTCAATACCCATGTACATGCATAACAAGCTAAGCATAAACAAAAAGACTGTAACCATGTCTTAATAAAGTGCCTTTCCCTTTTTCCCTTTGAAATTGACTTTTTTTTTTTTTTTAAGTCGAAAACACTAATGACATTTGGAACCACATGTATTTCTTCCTGCTACTGAAATGATCTTGCTTAAAACACTGTGGTAAAGCCCACAGCCATGTCATCTCTGGTGGAAGAAGCAGCTGTTTGAGGCAGACCAGGAACTGCAGCTGTATCTGGACAAAGGCAGTTGTGGTTAATATTACCCCCTCGTTTTGCACTTGGAAAAAACAAAAGCAAAAGCATTTTAATTACAAGGTTTTCCAAGACTGCACATGTGAGAGATGCTAAGAGGTAGGTATCTGCACAGGTGGCAGAGAGGGCATTGCTGCTGGGCCACTGTTGGAGCACAGATGAGGAGCACTAAGTCTGGTGATGTTGCCATGTAACTTGAGTCCCACACCCTTTCCATCCCCACACCAATGTGTCACACCACAGGTTCCTGAGTTGCCCCCACTCTCCAGTGGGGGCCTTGGTTTATCTGACCAATCTAGAAGGGGTAGGGGATGTTTTTGGCTCTGCAAGGTCATGCAGGTTTATCAGACTGCCGAGGCCTGGCCTTCACCCCGAGACACCGCAGAGTCTCTGTGCTGACTGTCATCAATGAGAACAGTGTTGATCCAGTCTGAAAGTGCAACACTCACTGAGGCAACCGCTGGCCAGTACAGCCCCACTCCATCCAAGAGCCACAGACCCTTATCATCCACATTTTCCACGAGTTCACAGCACAGAGCCACCCTTTTATCGAGTATGGACAGCAGTGCAGGCTGGTCCATCTCACTTCTGTTCACATGGTCTCTACTACATTTGCACATTTTGGTGGCTGCATGAGGGTGGTCCTCCACAGGACAACAATGACCAGGAGTTTGCTACAATAAAGCACAAACCACAAGTGCTTAGTTCTGAGGAGCCAGACACCTGATAAGCTGGAGCAATGCAAGGTAAAACCTGCCCATCTCAGCACTAGAAAGGGTGCACAGTACCTGGTCAAAGCAGGAAGTACAGGTGGTGATGGTTACAAGAGGAAGTTGGGGATGCGCTGCGGCTGTTTTGGAACTGAGATGCTTCAGCCAGGAAAGTGCCAGGTGAGTCACTAAAAAAAGCTGATGTGACTTCTGCAACTGAGTGTTTCCAGCTGAGACAAGCTGGAAGCTAAGGGATGCTTTTCCTGCAGTAATTGTGCCCACCCACAGAGTTACTCAGGTACAGCCATGGCACAGCCATTCTGTTTCCTCCTTTCTTTGTCAGCAGTGTAAGCATTGCAAAAGTAAAGCTCAGGGATAAGGGGAGGGAGGATGTCTCACAACTGCTGTTAACCAGTTGTTTGCTCTGCAGCCTGTGGCTGAGGAGCTGGCATTGCTGGCAACATGCTACAGCTTGTACACCCCTGTCTCTATTGCTAAAGAGAGGAAGAGGAGGAGGATACAAGCTCAAACACTGGCCCAGTGCTCACCCCCACTGCCCAAGAGGACCTACACAGTCCCAGCCACAATTCAAGGAACTGCCTAGGCCAGGCACATTCCTGGAAGATAACACTGACAAGTCCAAAGCAGTTCTCACTCCCCACAAAGACATCCCCATGTGATGCATTTGTGGCCAGTTAGGGGACCAGTTCATGGACCAAGGGACTATTTCCTGGCCCTCTTACTTACCAATAGAGTCCATCCAGCTCTTACTGGTTTTCTATATCCCTTGCTTTCCCTGAACTGAGCAAAAATCTCTCACCAAGAGAACTATGCCCACCACTAACACAAATGTTACCTGGCAGTGCTGGAACATTCAGAAGGTATCTTGGCACCTTCAAACAGCCAAACTGGGAAATGCTGTCAAGACCAGTGCAAGGCTTGTAAGCTTAGTACAAGCCTTACTTCAAAATGTAGAGGAAAAATACTAACTACCTAAAAGAAGGCAGGTTAAAATTAAGACTTTAAAAACCAAAAAAGAGGATTACTCTTTCCCAATCCCTTTCCATATATAACTGAGGTAAGCATTATGCAGAATCATTGGCTTGGTGTCCTTTTCTGACAAGGTATTAGGAGTGTGCATCTTTGACACACATGTGACAACAGCTGTCTGCTATCCAACTATTTTTAAACCAAATTAATTTCATGAAATATATACCCAGCATCAAAATAAAGCAGAACGTGTCCTTAGAAAAACGTTGCACAATAAGCTAATTTCTCTGATTCAAAAAGCACTGAAACTTCTACAAGGCTTTAGCATTCACTCTTCCCACCAGAATGCTCAGCCTCCCACCCCATTTCCTCCCTTCTCTTTTTTTACAGCACAATAAACTCAATTTTATACATTTTAACATCTGCAATCATAACTTTACTTAATCTTACACAAAAGAAGTTGAGCTTTCTTCAAAACAAAAAAGAATCAAAGCCTACGGAAAACTCCAGAAATCAAGTAAAATGCTGTGATGATTAGACTTCTATCAACTATTTTGTGTATGTACACATGGTAGCATTGAATTTCTGAAATGTAAGATTTAAACTCCATTCAAAGAACAAAGCTGCCATCTTAATGACACACAATTATCTGGCCTGATCTGGTACCAAAACATGCTGCAAAATACAAAAAGATCTTCTAACACTATAATTCAAAGCATTTGCAAAAACCAGAATTTAATCCTTCCACCTCTGTCTAACTTATTGCCATACAAATGGTCTGTAGATCACAGCAGTATGTACATCACTAGAGCTTACAGTATTTTAACCTGAAAAGATCTGAAATTGTAGCATATTATTTTTACCCTTTCTCCATACCTCAAATGGAAGCAGTCTCAGCAGCTGCCATCTCCTCTGGGCTCTTGCATCACTAATGTGGAAGAAGGACCTCCTTCAAGTGATCACTTTTCCATCAGTCCTTAGGATTAGAAAGGCTAGTCACGTGGAAAAGCCCATATGTGGGGGATCAGCACTGCTGCCCCTTCAAAACTGTCCTCTAGTACAGGAAGAAGAGCACAGATAAACCCCTGTTTGATTACCAGCCACAGTACTGTTGTTGCCCATCTGTTCTTGCATCACTACTCTGTAACATGAAGGAAGGGACTGCTCCAGAACTGCAGCTGGAAGCCAAGGATTTCAGGGAATGTATCATGAAACATAGTATTAATGTTCACATTGGCATAACAAACCATAATGATTAAAGCCTAGAAATGGAGAAGGACATGGTACAAAATGCTGAGCATGACGTGGGCTTATTTCTCTACTTCTAAAAAACAGTTAAAAGGTACTGTTGCAATAACCACCTTTGTTTTTCATGCACTCTTTGCCAGGAACTTTGGATGTGGAAAAGTAGAAACTTAAATGGATTGTGGCAAAACTACAGGACTGAATTATTATTTAGAAGTTATCCTTGACAGTCTCACAGTAACTGGGAAATGTGCATATTCTGCTTGAGAGCACACACAGAACAGATTAGGTATCAGTAAGACTTAGTAGTTCTCACGGTCTTGGGGAATATTCTAAAGCAGTTTGATCACCTTTAACAGTCAGGACTGATTATTATGAATGAGAATAGTTACTAAAATCAGATGATGTAAACTCATGGTAAAACTAGGGGAAAGAAAATTGAGATTTGCCTTCACTTAAATCAAAGAAAGAAGACATGGCCAAGTCCATGAATGAACTCCTGGAGAAGAGAGATAGCTGATCTGCTCTCTGCAGATCAAGAATATGTGAAACCAATTTTCAGGGCCTGCTTCACTCTCTCAGATGGTTTTTAAGAACATGAGAAACCTCACAGAGAGCAGTACATGCCTCTGCTTGTAAAACAGCTCCCATTTGGACTGTTGTGGCTTTACCTTGTGGTGCTTTCTTCACCAATAACAATGGGTGATGCAGAAGCCCACCTGCCCTTAACAGAATTCAACATTTATGAAACATTTTTAAGAAAAAAGCAGCATAAAAATTGCTCTGTATTTATGCACCTAATCCATGAGATAAAGATGTACAGCCATGTTTAGCCCACACACAAAAGAAACTTCCCAGATATTTGGTTAAACATAACTGGAGATCTTCCCTTTCACCTAATTGGAAGCCAGGGCCCAGACTGCAGTGCTGCTGCATTTACCCTGCAGACACAAATACCTTCTTAAATCCATTACTTGAGTGCAACCCACTCCACTGCAGGTGATGATGGTGATGTTCACACATTTCCTCACGCTACCACTTTGTTTGGAATTGTTGGAGAGGAGACATCAACACCAGGGTTTCAGTGGGCTGGAACACAGCCCAGTGTGAAGGGGCTTCCACAGACCCCCAGCAGCCCACACCTGTGGTCTGGAGGTGGTGCCAGCTCAAACACTAATCCCAATGAGATCCAAAGGAGAGCACTTACTACCTGCACAAGGAATGCTAACTCAGGCTGAACTTGTGCAAGTTGCTTAAACTTCAGACTGGATCTTCAGAAATGTAACTATCTGTATCTGTGCCTCTTGTAATGATACTACTATTTACATTTGAACAACTGCATTTACATTCAAACAGCTGCATATCTGAGGGGAAATAATTGTGTTGATTGTAGTTAAGAAGTAAAGGCATTCAAATATTCTTTTGGTCCCTGAAATATTTCTAATAATTTAATTTTTTCCACACTAATTATGTTTCTAGAAATAGATTTGTGAAATATTAATTATATCACTTAATAGCCTCTATTTCAGAATCAAGTGGCACTCACAAAACTTGGAGAAGCTAAAACAATCCATTTCGGATTTGAGGGCAGACAAGGTTATGTGAAGTAGTAACAAAGCCCTTAAATAAGTGATTTTTTTCTGTTAATTTTCTAGCACAGACCTGATTGCTGAGGTATTAATTTTGGCTTAATTATACAATAAGTTTTGTGGAACTAGAGTGTCAAACAAAGATAAATAGCAAGACTCGGGGCTAAAGACTAGTCTGTGTTACTCAGAGAACTTCTATGCAACAGTTTCAGTTGAATTTTAAATACTTTCCCTGCAAGACTTTTGTTAGTCCCCTACAACATTAGGTGTCTGAATATAAAAGATATATTGTCCTGACTATATATGTAGTGAAATACTTCCTACACAGTCCTTTTGCAGGTCCAAACCAAATTTTATTCTGGGATAAGTCATTCTCAAGAGAGACATCTTTGCTCACTATTTAACTGAATTTCTTTTAAATCTCTGTTGTCAGTTTAATGGGACAAAACAAGACGAGAATGAGAAAAGATGTCAAGGTCTAAGTGTAATATGATCCTCTGTGCCAGCTCTGCAGAAGACTTAAGAAAATTTATGTTTGCAGGATGCAATGATATTTGATCAGTGTGTAACAACAAAATGAAAATGTGTCAAAATACTGCATTATTAAAACTAGCTTAGATGGATTTTAAACTGATCAGTCACTAAAAGCTATTGAGACCCACCTGATCAGCCATGAATTCTGAGAGGTTAAGTGTGCCAGTTTGGCAGAACCTAAATATTGGGACTTAAAAGTAATGCATAGATGCATGTGAAAGGCAGAGTTATCAACACCAATATAACTGGCTGATGCAACTATACATAGTGATCCATTTCTTTGATCTTCAGACTTCATGAAGTTGGTCAAGATGTTGTCTTGCCTAGCAGAGTAGCACATTCTAGTCCACAAAGTGGAAGGGAGAGAAGTTCCTGTGGCTTGATCCATTATTCCTATTGGAAGGCCCGAGGTCTGACCTTGGTAATTTTTCTTGCTTGTTCAAATTTCTCTCAGGATGAACAGCTTACTTTCAGATCCTTGGCCCAAGCTGGGGGGTGCAGGGAGTAGCCTGCTTGCTCTGCAGCCTTCTGTCTCTGAAAGGGATGGTGTAAAACCTGCTCCAGCAAACGAACCTGCGCAATCAAAAATGGTAAGTTTTTATACAAAATGTTTTCCTGCAAACAAGAAGAGTTTCTTCCACTTCAAAAGAAGCTCTCTCCTGGCTCCAAAAACTATCACATGATTGCTTGTTATTACTAGTACTGCTATTAATATAGTCACTCCTATTTATAATTAATACTACTAATAACTTTGTTAACATTTTAAATAGTAATTGTTGTTAGAGTACAATGTTCATCAAAGTGTAGTACAGTTCAAAGTGTAAATGCAAACCCTGTTTCATTAGCTATTATGCCAACTATTCTTAAATATTTCAAAAAAAAAAAATAATTTTACCTCAGAGAAATCGTTCAAATTAGCTTTTTGCACTGCTGATTCTGCCATCCAATTCCTAAGTATGTATCTAGGATTAACAGCTGAAACAGAGTAAATCATGTTAAATTTAGTTAGACATACTCAACAAAAGGACAACACAGTCATTGAAATGTGTCATTGAAATCTTCAAGAAGGTTTAATTTGCAGATCAAGAAAAAAACGCATAAAAAGGAAAAGAATAAATTTATTTTTATGAGCTGCTAACAGTTTTTTTTTAAATTTGCACAATAAGTAATGCCAAAGTGCCAAACAAAAATTAGAATGGTAGAGAACATGACACTGATACACACAGGATTTCTCTTTAGGAACACCAGACTTGTCAAGTGTTATCATGGCCTAAGTTCCTCCTCCATTGCAGGAGGTATTGCTGTCAATACCTTCCTGGAGATCATGGAAATTAATATTATATTACTTAATTTAAAAAGTAATTATTAAGATATCCAAATATCCAAGTATATGTACTTAAATGCCCCTTCTTCTATATCATATACCAAAAGTAACCAATGCCTTTAATGTTGCATTTCAGCTGTACTTTTTAGAAACTACTTTTTCAACTTTTAATCTGGTGGGGACAGCTGGAGGTTCCTCATTTTTTTCCACAGCTGTCTGCTGTATCTTTTGGAAACAGCAATGCTTCCCTGGTTTGTTCCAGGCTGTCTAACCAGTGGTAAGGACATTGTAGGGACACTGAAAATGAAACTGCTGCATCTGGGTACATCTTACAGCATGGCCACTAACATAAAAGGCCACTAACTCATAAAAGGAGTTCTGTCAAATTGTAGACAATTCTTATAAGCACACAAGGCTTTTATTATGCTTTTTTTTTCAGATAATGTCAACAAAACTCACTATCTTTACAAATAAAGTTTATGATTCTACTTCAGAGTTTCCCTTTAATTACTGATTGAAACGATGTTACAGAGTAATTGTAACAAGCACTTCAAGCCTGCATTGTAGGTCTTAATTGGTGTCCATATTTTCCCAAATTTAGTAGCCATTTATTACATTAAAAGATTAATTAGTGCTACCAAGTGCATTTGACCTGTGGACTTGAAACCAAAAGTCTATAATTTATGGACACACACAAACTTCATCTTCCCTTTCCACTTATGTCCCGGTAGGTTTTATATGAATAAACATTAGTTTTATGTATTTCTTTCAAAAAATTCATGTAGCTTTATAAAATATTCTTATAAGTACATGTACAGCATATCTAGAAGAGGGTATTAGAGAAAGCAGAGTAATCCTGAAAGTCACCATCCCAAAATTCCCTCTACTCAATTCCTCTAATCAATTCTATGATGATGTTTTATTCACAGATAATATACTAGGGGTGGCCACAGACATTCTTCTTTTTCACATCACTGCTGTGCTGTACAGATTTACATATATTAGAAAAGCCAATGAATACAACTGGCTACTTGGAACCCTGATAACCTTCACACAGGCATAACAACACCCTGCCCTAACTGCTAAAAATACAGTCTTTTACCACTTGGCAAAACAAAGTTTTCCAGCCAAGTATTTGATTAATCCAGTAAATAGGTTTTCAATAGTAAAGGGTGTTAACTATTTAAAAAGAATATTTAAAAGGTGAAAAAGTTAACATATGACTCATACAAAAAATGGTAATTCACATTAAAACTATGAGTCATATTAGCAGGAGAATATTTGTCCCAGAAATATATTCTTAACAATTGCAAATTGACAAGTTTTACAGTGGAGTTAAAAATATCTGTAATTAACACAAGTGACAAGATAATTATGAAAGAGCAATACAAGTCAGATAAGAAAAGGACAAAGCAAAAGAAATTTTGTGCCCTTATAAGCATGATCTGGTCTACTTTTTTTACATGCTGCTTTTGTAAAGAAATACAATTATAGACTTGGATTGTCAAAACTTTTTGATCAACTCCTAAGGAACTAAATTTAGGCAGTACAAGATAAATGCTGCTAAGAACTGAAAACTAAATAAAGGGAGGAAAAAAATAAAAATAATGAGTAAGTGGTCAACTTCAAATGACTCAAGGCAATGTATTTTGAGATGTGAGGTACCTTATGACACTAACAATTAGGGAAAGGTGATGAATAATGAGGTGTTAATGGCAATTTATTCAAGGTCAGTCAAAGACAGAATACGCAATTTAGCGTGACTTCCCAACCCATATAAAAATCTAAAGAGCCACAACAGTTTTGTCTTTAATAGGAAATGCTGGGTAAAAATACAGAATTGACTGTGTTGAGCCAAATTTCTGCTGCAAGGGACAGCTGTTACAAGCAAATGCCTAAACAAACAAACAAACAACAAAAAAAGAACAACCAAACTATTTTAAATAGACCACAAGGGCATCTAAGTGATCTATTTAAATGCATGGATGTAAAAATGTGAAAGAGAACAAAAAAAAAACCAACCGAAACCCCAAAAATCTGTCTAAGAAACTTCAGTCACACTGTACTATGGAGCAGCTACCAAAATATAACAACAGATCAATAAAAAACAGCAGCTCTGCAGAATGAATACAGAGTAATGGCTGATTATGAGGAAGAAAACTTAACTAACTTAACCATGAATCTGTGCATATCAAGTTTTGGACTGCTACCAATATTAAGACCACCAGCACAAGTACGATTTTGGAGGCAAAACCTTTTTCATGTTTTGTTTGTCTCCTGTACTCTGTGATCCTCTGAGGTGCACGTGGAAAAACGTGATGATGGTTTGCAGAAGATCATCCCCAAACTTCATTGTAAGGGTAAAGCTTATAACTCTTATGCAGAGTTGGATCAGATCCTGCAGTTCATTCACTTTTGGTCAGTGATTGTCAGTTGCTCATTGTCTTTTATAGGCAAATTTCACGAATTTACCACAGCTTACTGCTGATCAAAAAAAATATCTCCCTGAAAAAATCTTGGAATTTCACTGTTTCTGCTGTGATATCTACCTTTGCCATTTTGTGTTAGAATAACTTGGGAGAATCAAAGCACCTTCCTTTGTCTTCTATGACCAGATAGTCCTTTCACAAGGAGTTTTTTCTTCAGATAAAAAAAAAAAAAAGTGGGTGCCTATCAGAAACCTGAATTCTTTAAAACATGTAGAAAGGATTTGGGCATATTTAAACACTGAGACAAGTCTTAGTCCATTGAGTCAGTACAGGATGCCTACCAGGATCTTTCCTGTTACCAAAGGTTCATCACCAGACAAGACCAGTGTTCTGAGCAATGCAAAGCAGCACATTCCCAGACTGCTGAAGGAAGGAAGTGCAAATCAAGGGGAAGATGTTACTTGCATTCAGGAAAAGCTGATACAGGAAAAGGGGAAGAGTAAGAGGCATCTCTCACAAGGAAATGAAATCCTAGGGGCCCTTTCAGGAAGCACCATGGTTTACAATGAAGAGTTACAACTTGGGGAGCAGCCACAGCATTCCCACATGCTTAGGCCTCATTCAACTCATCTGACTATGGCTGTATGCACAATGGAAGGGATTTGTGACAGGCTAGTTTCTTCATAAACACAAATTAAGGATTTTTTTTTTTAAGGAGGTGAAAAGCAGGATACCTAAGGAGGAAGCAAGCCTCATTGTAGCCAAGGAATTTTATGATCATTTGGCTTATGTAAAAAGTACATATATATTCACAGGTCTAGCCATATACACATGGCCAGATTCTAATCACAAGAGTGGATGAAATCAGAGACAGTCAGAGTGCATGTATAGTGTTACAAGTTTTGCAGCAGTGTAATGAAAGTTTCTCCTATTCACAAAAGCAGTACATCTTAGTTCTTTCCAAAAGGAAAAATAACTAACACTAAAGAAACCTTTGCCAAGAGATATTTGCCATTTCCAATCATGCAATTCCTTTGGAGTGCTTTACTTACTTGTCATTCTTGTTCTTCTTTTGGTGTCTGAATCACCCTTGTTACTATACATGAAAAACAAACCAAAAGAAGAAAAACAGAAAGTGCTTTAACTAATGAGAACTATTCTGATTTATTTTTAGAAGTATCTTATTTGACTTCCATTAAAATCATTAAGTGTTCTGCTTTTGTGTTCAGCGGAAGCAGGTGTGAATCTCTAAGAATGATTAGACTTGGGAAAAAATGCACACTTTCTTGTAGGTTTTGTATCTTGTATTCACTTTTCCCCTAAGAATTGTATTTACTGAATAAAATTTACAAGTACCTGATATGTATGTCTTTTCACTACTATTAGCCATGCATAGCATATATGACTAAGAAAAACACACTACATTCTTTACTAAGACAAAAAAATTAATTTTCCTATCTAGGCAACATCAGCATTTTCCAAATGCAGTTTGTGCATTCACTGCTGTTCATCTTTCATCCCGTCATCATAAAGCAGTTATTACATAGTAAAAATACATTTATGTTACCAGTAATTAAACACTGTTCATTCCCATGTATTTGCAAAGCCTGTCTGTGATTGTTGGACTGAATCTGTAGGACTGGTATTTTAACAAAAATTTTTTAACCAAAGAAATCTGACATAAATATGGACCACTCCTGTCATTTTTATGTGTGTCAAAATAGAACTACAATAGTAATTATTATCAAATCCAGCATAATCTAGAACCATAAAGACAAAAAAGGCATATTGAAACATGTTTGGGTCAGTTTATTAGAGCTGCTAAAGATGATAGAAAATCACTGCAGATTAAAGTTGCCTGCTTCTGGCAAATACCCACTCAAAAACTCATCGGACTTACCGTTTTAATCTGAAGAGGTACATAGTAACCCATTCTGAAAATAACCTGTGTTTACCCAGATCCTGGAGAGCCCAGAACTCCTGAAGAGAAAGAAACAGTTAATGGCAGATAATGAGAATTTTTTCCAGTTAAGCAAAGAAAGTAAGCAAACAAATATTGTGGTTTAACCCCAGCTGGCAACTAAGCCCCACTTAACCAACCATTCACCCCCTCAATGGAATAGGGGAGAGAATCAGAAGGTTAAAAGTAAGAAAACTCATGGGTTGAGACAAGAACAGTTTAAGCACTGAAATAATTTAATAATAACAATAGTAATAGTAACAGTAATGAAAAGAAAAATAACAAACGAAGAAAGAAGTAAAACCCCAAGAAAAGCAAGTGATGCAAATGAAACCAATTGTTTGCCAACCAATGCCCAGCCAGTTCCCAAACAGTGGCCCTCCACCAGCTTTCCCCTGGTTTATATGCTGAGCATGACCCCATAGGGTGTGGGATATCCCTGTGGCCAGTTTGGGTCAGGTGTCCTGGCTCTGTCCCCTCCCAGCTTCTCATGCCCCCCCAGCCTCCTCACTGGCAGGGCACCACGAGAAGCTGAAAAGTCCCTGACTTAGTGCAAGCCCTGCTCAGAAACAACTAAATCATCAGTGTGTTATCAACATTATTCTCAATCTAAATCTAAGACATAGCACTGTACCAGCTACTAGGAAGAAAATTAACTCTATCCCAGCTGAAACCAGGACAATGAATATTAAAAGGATTTAAGAGGGAAACATATGATGATCCTTCAAGGAATTTTCTCCCCCAAAATATTACTAATACCTTTTCATTTGTATTTGAATTCCTTCTTTTTGCTAGCATGATACATCCATATTAATCCATCTCTGTTATGACAAATTCTACCTGAACACCTCTAGCAGTTCACCCCTGTTTTTCATTGGCTTACTGTCTGACCTATTTTATTTTTCAGGCTACACAACCACGTTTTACTCTCTTCTGAATTGCACCTGGATCAGATCTACTTGTAGAAACTTTGTTCCACCGGAAATTGTGGAATAAGGAAAACATATTGATCAAGAAAAGGTGGAGAAAAAGGGAAACTTAAGGCTACATGTAAGGGAGAAAACTGAGAAGACTAGAGACAGTAAGGGAAGAGACAGAACTTGGAAAAGGCAAGCAGCAAGAAATCAGAGCTTGGTGTTACTGCCTCCAGTGTTGGACAATAACCACAAACCAGGCGTCCCTGGCTGATTGAGAGCTAACAGCTGCTTCATATTGTTCAGCTGAAAGTAGCCAAAGCTCACAGACAAAAAATGAACTTCAGAGAAAGAACAGATTAGAAAGAAATGGACATAGATAAAAGGAGGCAAACAGAAGATATACAAGAAAAAAAAGGAAGGGAAATGAAAAGCAAGAAGAAAAAGTTTTGATCCCATCTGCGGTTCTTTTTTTTTTAAGGAATAGAAGTAAAAAATATAATGAAAACCATACTTGATCATAAAAATGAGCACTGAAGTGAATAAAATTTCAGTTTCCAGTCAATGTAAGTAAAGGTAAGGACTGTTTCAGTGTTCCCAAAGGATTCTGGCATTTTTAGGTCAAATCTGGTATGCAAAAAATTATAAGTGATATACAAATCAATATGAGAACTTACTTTGCTACTGACAAAGTATTAGTGTGTAAATAAACAGCAGGTAAAATTACTTTAAAATTGAAATTCTTTAAAACAATTAAAACTTTTTACCAGCATAAAATTGTACCTGCTTTTCCATATCAGTTTTGGGACTCAGAACTTGTGGGCTAAACCATTTCATTGTGTGAAAAAAAGAGAATCAGGTGGCTACCAACTGAAGCCTGGAAATGACCCTGGGTGTAGCAGCAGGGTCACAACTGCACTGCAATTCCTGGCTCCTCAGCCAGCACCCTCCAAGACGGGGAGATGGAGTTGCCATAAATTCCACTACCACAGTAGTCCGGGAGTGACTTCATACTGCACAAAGGTGACTTCCATTCTTCCTATCACACACAAACAACTAAGAAATGGAAAAATCCCTTGTATTCTATGACAAAAATACCTTCTGTTACAAACACACCCGTCCTCTTATCACTCTCCTCTGCAAATGATTAATTCCAAAGCTACCATTGCTTACCTCTGGAATACCTCAACTTTTTAACTATTAATGGTTTCAAGCTCATAGAAAAGGTCAAGATAGACCTCTTCGGAGAGGACAACAAGAAAAACCAGAAAATTTGGGCAAAATCACTTCATTATCTAGACAAAACTGAAAAAAGAAACAGTAACTCTTCATTTTCATTCTATGCTTTATATACAGTCGTTCTGCTCCCTAAAACAACCTCCTAAGTCCACTTGCTCTTATTTAAAATAGCTTCAAAGACAAATGGAAATAAGTCAGATGTTGGAGGAAGGCAATGAAATTTCCCAGGCAAAGTGAGTAACATTTATCACATGTATTAAAGAATAAAAGAAAAAAAATCACTTTGGCTCTTGCAAAAGAGCCTCTTATTTTATTTTCCATATCAGGTATGTAGAAGCTTTCTTTTCAGAATTTCCCCTCTGCATTTTTATGCAATTATTACTTGCCTAGCATCTCACTCCAGCTTAAACATTTCAGCTGTATTTCAACTTCTACAGACTGCACTACATTCAGCTAAGAATTTTATCTCTTAAGTACTCTCATCTCTTTTACACTTGGTCCTGAAGAATGTGTTTACACTGAGTTAGCAGCAACACAGGATGGGATAGCAGGCTGAGCAGGACATAACAGCAAAATGTATTCTTATGCTTTAAGTTAAATTTACAACCAATCTTGTGCTCAAGAAAGGGCAGAGGCCAGTCTGGGCAAAGGGTTCTAGCAAGAGTTTATGATTACATGGGATCTCACTTGTCATTAGATACCATGACAAGGGAATAGGCCTGAGAGCAGAGATTTTTAGGCCACCTGGTAAATACATGTTAGGAATAGTCTGGTTGACCTGAGGCTGAAATTTTCTTTATGGGCCCTGTCCAACTTCACTTGTGGACAAAAGGTATTCTTGAACAAAACAACAAAAGCAGGGAGGAGAGGGGGAAGAAAGTTTTTTGTAGTAGAACCATCTTAAATATGAAAAAAATCCCATTCCCACCTTTGTATGAGGATTTATGACCACTCATACTGGACCTGTACCAGAGGCTGAAAATCTGACTTCAGCACTCTTCATTAATGCATCTTGCATTAGCACTTTTCATTAATGTATCCTTCATTACCAGACACAGGCTTAACAAGGGGTAGTAGCAGGACACATATATTAGTCTCAGTCTCCTTTAATAACGCTACAAAGATGTATTTCCCAGATAAATCATGGCTTGAGACATCCTCTACTATATCTACTACATTCAACTTGATTTACTCAATATTCCTAAAATTGAGCATTTGTATTAATACCTCAGGAATATGGAGCTCCCTTAACTGGTCGGTAATTTCACTCAGCTCTCGAAATGTCATTGTGAAATCAGCCCTTGTATCTTCCATAAGCTAGGGAAATAAAGATGCTTCTTTCAGTGCTGCTCAGGTATGGGCTATCAGTTCAGATGTTTGCCAACAAAATTAGCAAGGTAAACTCACTTTTAAGAGGACAGCAATCAAATAGTTATCATTCTCATTCTCCCCAAGAAGACCCAATTTTTCTTTGAATAGTTCTGTGAAACTGAAAATAGTAACAAAGTAAGGAAATTGTTACATGATCTCATTTATAGTATTGTGACGAGGAGGTTTGAATTCCGAAACTGCTTACCGGCTGTAATAGCGCTCACCGTACCCCTCCAAAATCTGGGAGGCTCTGTGAAAACAGAAGAAATGCCAAGTTGTAGGGAACTAAAATGCTACTGTGGGTATAATCCTACTGTACACTAAACAACAAAAACTTCTGACTGGTATCTCAGAAACACTGATACTCTGAATCATTTGGGATCTGTTCTTCGTATACGAATCTTTACAACAGGCTATTAAAATACTACCTTATCACTTCAGGGGGATGCATGCTCTTCATAAGTAAGCATCTTAAAGAACAAGCTAGACAAATTTTGACCAGAAAACTAGAGGCAAAAATCCTTCCTTAGTGAAAGGAAAATTGATCACAGAACATCTAGTATCTCCTTGTGGTCCTATTTTGCTATTATTTATGACCAGTAAACACCTTTCTCCCCTCTCTCCAACCTTATTCTGGCCAATAATTAATCCAGAATCAATTTCCACTTAAAAAAAAATCAAAAAATTTTAAAAGCTAATCCCTTTCTTTCCTATGCATATAGTGATTAGAGGGTCTCCCATCTCACTAGTTCTTTCAAGCATTAATATATTTTAAGGATTACTTACAGCTGCTTTTGCCTGGGATCCAATAAAGGTTTTAGAGCTTGTAACAGCTTGCTCAGATTAAACAGCCCAACATTTGCCTGATTTCCTATTTTATACCTCCTTTCGTCATCAGATGTGTTTGGAACGAAATCTGTTTCAAACAAAACATTCTCCACAGCAATTACAATAAACCATCAATGTTAAAATCTTGAAGTACAGTCATTTTTATACTTACACAGCAAACTCATAAAAGACCTAAAGCTACTAGCTAAATATTTAAAATCAGAGCACAAGGATACTTATTTACAGTGAATTAACTCAAGATCTATTATTGGCAAATCTAAGGAATACATTCTTCATAGACAAGTTCCCATGTGTCAACAAGTGACATTTTCCTAATTGAAGACACAAAAGAAACCTAGATGTTTAAACAAAAAAACCCTATTTTTACATTAAAAGCAATGTCTTTTACACTTAAAACCAATTTTTTACTACATATAGTGCCTACTATTTAGCACACAGATTAAGCAAACAAATATCTTACTAGATTCAGGATTTTTAAGTGTTTCTTTAAAAGTCACATATAAACATGTATTTAACAGGCCACTTAAGCAGTATTTGTTTCAGTTGTACAAGCAAGCTTTATGTATTCACAAAAAAATTAGGGCTAATATGTTCCAGTACACAAATCCATTATTTGGGAGATAATAAATATCTGTTATGCAAGTTAGAGATATCCAGAAGTAAAATGTCTGCACAAGTCTGAGTGGATGCAGCACTAACCCCTTGCTCAGATCAAATGCAGATAAGCTGATCAATGCACACAACACTGCCTGAGCCCTCAGAGGACACTGACAACAAACAGGGCACTAAGGACGAGACCTGTGACACATCTGTCAGATCTGGAGGGTGGTTCAAATCTGAATTTTAACTCTGCAGCCTTTCATCTGGCTGGGACAGAGATGATTTCCTCCACAGCAGCCTGTATGGCACCGTGCTTTAGACTCGTGCCTGAGAGTGTTGATAACACAGCAATGTTTCACACATTGATGAGCAGTGCTGGCACAGCACCAAGGCCTTCCCCGTTCTCAGCCTGCACCCACACACAGTTAGGCTAGGGCTGGGTGAGAGGCTTGGAGGGACAGCTGACCCACCTGACCAAAGGGATATTCCATACCATATAACAACATGCTCAGCAATAAAAACTGGGGGTAGTTTTCCCCAGGTGATTGTTCCCTGGGGACCGAATCAGCACCAGTCTGGTGGTGGGAGGTGGTGAGTGACTGGCCTTGCAACTGATTGGTCATCCCTGCTCCTTCTTTTCCCTTTGCTTATTCAACTATCTTTTTCTTGATCCATAAGCTTTTTCTCATCCCTGCTTTTCCAAGTCTCTCCTTCACTCTGGAGCAGGGGGGAGTGAATGGCTAGTGGGTCCTTAATTGCCATCTGGGGTCAACCCATCATATAAAGATCTAAAATCAGAAAAGCCCCATTTTTTTCAGTACAATAGAAACAATATGACATTTATTCTCACGAGGTTTCCTTAATTTGAGGCTGCAGGCTCATGAAAACACATAGTGAGACAACCACTGCTGGTTCTGAAGCCTACTCAGATGCAAGCTCTAAAACATAATCTAATAATATGCATTTATGTACATACTTGACCTGTATACATCAATCCCAGACCAAGTTTATATTTTCAAAGAAAGGTTGCCATGACTGTATAGGTTTGATTTGTTTTTTTCCAACATATAATTAGCTGCTGTTATTATAAAGCTAGAGCTTGATGCATGCAAAATTACTGTATTCCACTTTTGCTTTTGGCTGCTTCCAGCAATACATAATTTTTAGTTTTCTAAGGTTCTGTTGTACTATCTATTCAATTGATGAAGTTCAAGTGGAAACATTCTCATGAAAATGGATTTAACAGTAAGATTTCATTAAAAAAACTTCCAGCCCTCAAAAGGCAACCTGTATAGAGTATCATAAAATTGGCCACTGATACAATTTTTTTCCCTAAAGCTCTTCAAACAATAGATATGCTTAGGATTTTTCTGCTAATAATTTTAGTCACTTTCATGAGCATAGAAACTACATAATTTAAAAAAGAATTGATTTTAAATAAAATAAAATAAATTAAAAGCAGGTGCTACACTCACTTGGGTCATAGGAATCCATAAATCCAAACGGACCATAATCTATTGTTATGGATAACAAACTGAAGTTATCTGTATTGCACACACCTACAATCAACCAAAAAGGAGAAACAAAAGTTAACAATCCATCTGAACCCCATGGTCTCTAGGAAATCTGCTGTGAAATAGATCCACTAAATTTAGGGATCTTCAGAGCAGCTGCCTTTCAGAGATCAAGACTCTGGAAAACAGCTTCTCCCTGTGACCCTGGGCTGTTTCATGCAGGGAAAGGAGGAGCCCAGTGCGTTCCCTCGCTCCCCACGCCGGGAGGACCCATCCCGTTCACCAGGGCTGCACCAGCATTTATCTTTAATGATACAAATCAAAGGTGAACAGCACTGTACCCTACACACTATAAAAGGTCAGGTTTTTATGTAGAGGCATCAAATTCAGAGCAGTTAAACTTGTACATGACATTGACATGTTGTCTGTACATGCAACTGTTGCAACAGTTCCGAGAATCCTTGCTCCCAGTCTTGGCTCCTGTCACACTCGTGCTCCTAACACAGAGCATGATCCTGACAGAAGTGATCCTGAGAGATCAGAAGTACTCCTAACTGTTACAGAAAAAGCCTGTATATCAATGCATAACAGCTACAGTTGTAGGTGAAGACACCAGCAGAACTGAAGACCAAAGTTTGAAATAAAAGCCATTTTTAAGTATATGACTATAAACCATCCCTCCTGTAGAGACACTGCAGCTTACCATGTGCAAACCCCACAGACATCCACAATGCAATCAGATTTGCAGTCTCTGACACAACTGTAGAGAAAAATTCCTAAAATCAAATACATCTTTTACTTCAAGTCCTCGGTATCAAAAATAGTAAATGACAAACATTTTATTCACTTTAGAAAAAAGTAACACATTCTATTTTTAAAATTTATATCTCTTTCAGGACATTTCATTCACATTCTAGAGTGCATATTAACCTTATCCAGCAAAGACTACAATTAAAAAAGTATATACAGATGCCCTAAAAGAAAGTAGGAAGTAAAATAAAAAAAAAGAAACAAAGACGCTATATAGACTAGTCTGTATATTAGAATATACTATATATACACTACATTTGTACTAGAAAAACTTCATGACCACTGCTCATTGAAAATCTGAGCAGAAAGAGAACAAAAAATAACTGAAAATGGAAGTTTCACAACCATTTCCATAATGAAAAGTGGTGAAGAATGTTTATATTTGACTTTGCGAAAACAAAAAAATCAAGAAGTGGATTTTTACTGCAGAGAATTAACAAATTTTTGCTAATAAAATCTGTAAGCTTAGTTCAAATTTTAAAACCATTTAAAACTTGAAAATCTGAAGAGCTTTGTGTAATTTTTGTTCACATCCTTGTGGAAATTTAAAATAACATTTAAAAAAGACTTACCAGATATCTATTTGAATCATTCACAGCTATTGATGGAAAATGTTCCTGGATGATAAAGTCCAGCAATTTTCTGTAATAGGAGAGGCAGAATTCTTTAAACAAAACTGGTACTTTTAGAACTGATCATTCAAAATTCTTGTTTTCAAAAAACAAAATGCTGATCTACAGCTTGCCAAAAATAGTTACTAAAAAACTCAGTCTATTTATTCCAGTGATTATTGGATTAAGCTCTTCCAAATGCTTAGAGATAAAACCTAAGGTTCCAGTCATAAACATGACTGGAAACTGCCACAGAGAGTAAAAATTATTCCCACACATTAAACCTCCAGAGCACACCAGGATCTGGTTTTGCATGAAGCAATATCCATTTTTTAGCAAAAAAAGTTTGCGTATTAAAAAAAAAAAAAGTTACAGGATTATAAGGAATCATTTCAAGGAATAATTGCTCACAAAGAAGATCTTATGGCTGAATTATTTAACCAAAAAAATACTTTAGCAAAAAATAAAAACCAACCCAAAACTTAAAACTAGTTTCCTAATTCAGTTTTTCAGTTTTACGATTAAAATCTGCTGAGATTAAAAAAATCAAACAACCAAAACCCCCCCCAAAACCCAACAACAGTAGCTGTGCAGAGTGATGTGAAAAATTAAACTGACTTATCAGTTACCACAATGTAAACTGCTGTTATGAGCTCTTGCTCATTTGTCAGCATCCCAGAACAACTTCTATTGCTCCTGAGATGACCCAACTTTTAAACATTTACAGTAGATCTAAAAATTTGTCATTCTGAGAGGCTTAAAACCATGCAATGTTTTCTTACCTAGTATGCTTCTCTGGTTCTGCATGTTTCTGGAGAACATACTTTACACAACAAACTTATGATAGTAATTTATTTCATATTTCTGTTAATTTAGCTTTACAGACAACTATGAGAAATGTAGCAACTTATACTTCCAATTTACAAATCTTTCCAAAACAAGCAATTCTTCCCTTGTGCTTAGCTACTAGAACTTTCAGGTATAAAACTTTTCTCATTTTGTAAGATCCAGGCCTTCAAAAACATGTAGGAAGTTTTACCCTTGTGAGATAAGGTCTTTTGTATGCCTGTATTAAAAATAGCAGGTTACCTTTCTAAATTATGTCATCTTACTTCCTAAATAATTTATGTCTAAATTCCAACTGTATACATTCATTCTAATATATACTCAACTGTTGAGAAAACCATCATAGTTACCATGAAGATTAAATTCAAACCTTTGTAAGTCCAGTTCCCCAGAATGAGCCAAGATTTCTATGGATCCGATACGAAACCAGGATTTGGCAAGACGTAGCACTATTGCACCTTAAATAGAGACATATGTGTTTAAATGTAAACAGAGTATCAGCAAAATAAAATAGTTCCATACTAAAAGCCATCATGTGTTGTTTCTATAGACACAGAATTTATACAAGCACAGTTAAAATGGTATTTTTGTAAGTATGCTCAACACATAACAGATGAATATGTATAATGTATAGTATTACTTTACTACACATACATTTTAACGATAAAACTTAATGTGCTATACTGGCAACCATAGGCAGAGATGCCAGGAATGGAGAAAGAACCAACATAAACAGATGTTTCCCCCATGCTCTGCCATACAACTCTTTTTCAGACCAGGTGTAGATAATGTAGCAATGGCATAGCCACTGTAGAATTCCCAGCATCCTAATATTGCTAACAAAACAATGGAAAATTTTCCTATATCATTCTTGTAATAGCAAGTACAAATACAAATTATATTCCTGCAATATAATCCTGCCACGATCACAGAAGACCTGTTCATATGGCTTTGCTTCTTCAACCAAGATGTGTTTCAGACCGATTTTCCCAAGATAGGCTTTATATCTCAATAAGTGAAACTAAAAGTACTAAATAGGATTATTTAGTATTTTTATTTCACATTTTTTGCATGGAGAATGAAGCTACAGTGCTGTAATATTATTTTGAAACATGTTCATTACCTCTTTCTTTCTTAATATTTCCATTGTAAAACTGGTCTCTCCACACATCATCATCACTTACAACTAAGCTGAAACAAACAAGAAATGAACATTAAAAACTTATCTCAGCAAAAATAATTTACAATGAAGACCAAGCCATATTTCATATAAATTCACTTTGTTCATAAAAAGGTATCTTTTTGGTGGCATAGCTTTATATTTACAAATAGTTGAGAGGCATGCTATTTGATATTTCCTGCAGCTACTTATATCTGCTACCTATTAAGGAGTTGAAAACAGCACAGAAAATAGAATCAAACTTTTTTTGGAGGTACACAGCAAAGAATAAGAAGCAAACCTAATATTCCATCCATAAATATGGCTGAAGACGGTCACAGTGTTAAAATAACTCCCAAGAGTTATTTTAGAGAGTACACTAGATTCTGGGTTTACATACTTAAGCATCAACATTTTAGAAAGAATTCAGTTGGACCAAAAATGTGGGGTATGCATATAAACATAAATATGTACTAAAAAGCACGAAAAGAAATTTTCTGAATTCTTGCACATTGCAGTTGCTTGCAACAGTAACTGTGGCTTTGAAACTCAGTTATTGCTATCATATTCAATATTTTTTAAGGTATCTAGTAGATATACAAACTGAATGTTCTGTTAACTGCAAAGAACAGGCTGTGAATTGTTTCAGAAGGTGGGAAAAAGTATATAGAAATCGATCTGTTCCCATTACTGGAGATGTACTGATACAAGGAGCATTAAGGTGGTTTTTTTTTCCCAAATTACTCATTTGGAACCAATTGGTATGTCTGTAGGATCAAGTACAAAAAGCTGTGACATAAATGAGATGGAAGAAGAAAATCTTAATCCTTCAAGAGAAAACAAAAAAAAATCAAAATCAGGGAAGGAAAATTATTGTGTGCATCAGAGCATGAGGGGATAGGACTCAATACAGTAATGACACTAAATTTTCCTATTTTGAACAGACCTCTGTCAGAAGGGTTTTTGACTATGTAACTTTTAGCAGGCTCTCTGCAAAATTCCTGTAGAAAACTGGTACTTCTTTTATTCCTGACAAAAAATCCATGGCATCAACATTTAGTTAGTTACCTGTACAAGTTAATGGACATGTAACACCCAGGATCTGGCCAGGCAGCTGAGAAGCCACATAAAGACATGTTCCCACTGCAAAAGTAGTTTTCAAATGGTCCCTGTAGTTTGTAAGTATCATTACTGGAGAGAAGACAGCAGCAGAACAGATGCACACTCAACCATAGGAAATGGGGCAAATGGGGCACTGAAACATGTATTAAAACAAAGAAGCTGGAACAGCACTCACAGAAGGATTATATCCCTTCCTAGCCAGCTCTCACTTAAGGGCTGGACTTTACACTCCAAAGTGCTCTGTCTGCTCTTTTGCATGAACATCAAGCCCTGTGCAAGTAAAGGCCACTCTGAAAACTGCATATTGGCTCACTTTTTTGACCTAATGCATAACCTGTTCAGTGGTAGTCCCAGTATGTGACTAAAATGGTACTGTATGAAGTGTTCTTTATCTAGCAGTACAGTCATAAACCATAGCACCCCATTGGGAACACAATACTTAAAATTAATAGAGCAAATCAACCTGCTGGGTGTTCTGGGAAAAGCCATAAGGCTTTTCCTCCCACTTCTGCCAAGACTTGACAAGACCTCTGTAAGTGCATCCCACCACCTTCAGTATAACAGCTCCCCATTGGGAAGAATATGGCTGTCAGCTGGGGTTTTTCCAAATTAGGTCTTGCCAACAGTCTGGAGATCTTGTACAGCAGTTAAGAGAGCCAGGCATTTAACCAATCTGCCAGCAGAGAGCTAAAGCACACTGTGTGCTCAATAGAATTTGTGCACAGTTACCAAGTACTTTCACACTGGCTTTGCACTGAACAATTTGTTGAGACGACAGCAAAGAGAGGCTATAACCTGCCAGACGCTTTCCTGCTGATATTCAAACAGATTTTAAAGTTTTGCATTAAAAGCCAACAGCAACGGGTCTTAAGGTAGAGTCAGTGAATAAATCATCAAAAATGTAATTTACAAACACTGCACTTTAACAGAGCAAATGTGTTAGAACTAATGCTAGAGAGATTTGCAGACACTTTGCAAATACAGACACCTAGCCATGTGGCAGCTGAGTACAGGCCTTTTTCTGCAGAACATTTACTTTCTTTGAAGCTCAAGTGCTGGAGTAGAGATATGAGACTACTTGGAACACAAAAATGCACACAAAATGAACCTGACATTTTAAACACAATCATCCAAAAATCTTCCGTTCCATTCAAATGAGTGAATGTGTTAGTCTCCTTTGGTTCAAACAGATTTAATTTTAAATTGTTATTTTGCAAAATCTCCCTCTCTTCTCAAGGGTGTTTGCATAAATAAAGAATTGAGAGGAATTGCCTACATTCAGTACTACATCCAGTATTAATGTTTGTTCATATGACTGACAATTTTTCCCACCAATCTTAAAAACTGCAACTGGGTGATTATGACAGTACAAAAATAGCAACTTCCAACATTTTCCTAGTCAGCTGGAGTCTAGAAAAATTCATTCAAATGCTTAACTTTAGTGTAATAAAAGATTCATTTATTAATCATGTAAAATGTATTAATAGTCTCATTAATTATCCACATAAACTAAAGGTACTATTATTATCTACAGGACAGGAATCTAGCCCTGCTGGTTTTGCAGCTTGTTTGGTAAGAGAAGAATTTTGGGTTTTTTTAAGGAGAACAAACTTAATTTAAATATCATAAAAGCTGGAAGGGCGAGTTAATGTCAGACACAATCACTCACTCTAACCTTCACTTTTTACTTTCTTTACAAGATGAACCACGTTTTAAATTAAGGCAATTCACTTAAGACAGTCTTAAGAGTGAACAACAGCTGTTTACCATGAGACACAGACAGTATACAATATTGTTTTCAAATAAAGTAGTATTTTAAAGCATACCAAAGACAAAAGTGACACAATTAATTGATGGAGTTTATTATTATTGGAAAGTTTTACCCAAAAATCTAGAGAATTGGAGGGGTACATTTTGTTCTGATTGCACAGATATAAAAAGACCTTTTGTCTTGGGAACCAACTGTTCTGCTTTATTGACGCTCAGCAAAACTCAGTCACAAAATTACCTGTATATTAAGATGCTGTGAAAAAGAAAAGAAAAATACCTAGCAGCTCTGCTTGTAGGAATTCCAAGATAGTGCATGGCCTCACTACATAAAAATTCTCGAACAGAAGAGCGAAGCACAGCTCTTCCGTCGCCATTCCTATGGAGAACACAGAAACAAGGAATAGGCCACACAATCAAAGCAAATTTCAAAATCAAAACATTCAGTTTTAAAGTACACAGAATAATTGCAACTTACCTGGAGTATGGGGTCTTCCCTGACCCTTTTAACTGTAGTTCCCACCTCTCACCATGCCTGAAAAATACCATTAGTATTTCTAACAGTACACCTCAGGCTATTCATGAATCAGATAAAATGAACATGGAGGTGAATCGGACACTTAAAAAAATGTCACACCTGTTTGTATATACTCCGATCAAGTGGGCTCTTCCATCCCCCAGCTGACCTGCCCAGCTACCAAACTGACAAAAATGAAAATCAGGTTATTTTCTTCTACCATTTATAGCAGTTACACTTGAAACAAAACAAATTACTTGTAGGTTCTCTGTTTTCTACGCAATATAATGGCACATTTGCTCACACAGTCATTAAGAGGTTGATCCCTAAAGCTGTATTTCCACACTCAACCAATAATTAATGAGAAAACCACAGAAAAAGAGTAACGCCAGTAAGCCCCTTTTTTTTTACCTTCCAGCTACAACGTACAGCTACTGTCTCTTTTGTATAATGAACCTTTAAACTCACTTGGCTTGTCTTGGATTCTTTAACTGGAAATTACAAATTAAATTCTACAATTCTCCATGAATAACCATACCCATCTCAATGCAACTTTCATAATAGCAATCATGGTATTGCAGTGAGGCTCTGTCCTCCTTCACTCCCCTGAGCTGATAACACCTATCACAAATCCGAGCTGGCCAGGCTGCAGAGGTGCTAAGCAGACTCAGCAGCTAACAGAAGTTAGAAAAATAATTTACTTCACACATGAACAGAAGCAAAAAAAGTAAACATGGTACTGTGAAAGAATATTATCATTTTCTTCCATCTGCAGCCCCTTATGAAGAACAAATCTGCAATCAAAATATTATTTAGTTTCATGTATTTAAACATATTATCAAGGTATAATTCACATGAAAAGACCTACATAACTCCACTTGGAAGAAACGAGTGCCATAGTTACCTGGTGACCCCCATACCTATGGGCCAATGGAACAGTCCCAAGTAGAACTTTCCCACCACTGACAAACTCAAGAAAATCAGATGTTCCTTTGACAGACATATCAAGATCCAAAATATTTTCAAGAACTTCCTGGAGACAAAAATAATACAGATGGTACTTGAACATGATTGAATTTTCAGTGGTAATGAACATGTTTTCTCTACAGGCTTCATTACTAAAAGACAGCTCACAATATGTTTTAAATATGTTTCAAGTATATATTGATGAGCTGCTTTCACAATAAATGGCATATGAATATTAAAATATATTTTAAAATATATCTTAGTACATGTCTTAAGAATCTCTACTAATTAGAGAGGAAGAAAAAACAATAACCAACCTTTGAAACAGCTACAAGATGAACTCTAGATTTAAAAGGTGTAGGATAGACAACTGAAAAAATGCAGTTTTTCACATTACGGACATAATTTTCCTGGATCACATCAACTGGAAAAGCATCTGTAGGCATGAAACAGACAGAAAATCTCCTTCAAACGAAATTAATCATACTATTTCTAATACCTTTCATCTTAAATCAAAATACTTCAGAAACAATTAAAACTCATCTTTACTGCAATATATATTAAGCGTGCATGAAAAGCAGCTCAAATAAACTCACGTTTTTATTCTGTTTGGAAATTTTGAAAAGGACTGAATTCTGCAGTTAAAGAATCTGTCAGGGCATGCTGTTTTTAAGATCTAAACCGTATCTCAGCACAGACTGAATTAACTGTGATTTGAACAGTCTCAGAGCAGTTTCACGTTGCAGTAAATTATATACAACCCTGAAAGATATTTGCATGAGACAGAGGAGTTCGGCTACTCCCACAATTGAACAATACAGTGCAAACTAATTTAAGTAATTGTGTACCAGTAACTGCAGCATGCAGTACATACACAGCAATGATCACCAAGTAACATAAGAAACCAGATTAAGTCTTTTCTGAGCAATGTAAATATTGAATGAAAGGGTCAGATGTAGTTCTTGCTGTACCATAATGTATGTACTCAGATGTGCTTCATTCTTCCCTCAGACCTACTCTGTGCCCTGATCCATGGTAACGAAGGGCAAATACTGTTTTAAAACACTGAACTGATACTGTGTGGTTTACCATCTTTATGGATCTTTGCTTGCAACAATCTTACACTAATTATACAATCCCAGCACCTTATGGTCACTGTTCTGTAAAAATTTTAAGTTTGCATCTCTGGAGCCTTACTGTTAGCCATGCTTCTCAATACCTCTAATGACAAACCCTGTTACAGCCAGCTGACACAGGACTTGTCACTATTATTTCTTAATGCTCACAAGCAGTTGTGTCACCTGATGAAATTAGTTCTCTGATGTTATCATAAAATTACCATAATGATTACAAGCAATTCTGTGTGCCTGGGAGCTATAACACTTTGGGTAGTTCCAGTCAGGTGTCAGGTTATCAGTTTTTCCTTAACACGTAATTAGGACTCAAAAAAACCCAAAAAAATCCCCCCCAAAGCTCCTTACTGACAATCTAGTGTTAATTTTAGAAGTGCTATTTGACTCTCTGCATCAGGTCTTCACTTAGTTACTGCTTTAGTAGCTGCTACAACCTAACAACCAAGACCTTCAGGGCAGGGCAGGGGTGCACAGCTCGGGGCAGGGCAGGGCAGGGGTGCACAGCTCGGGGCAGGGCAGGGCAGGGGTGCACAGGCCGTACCTCGGAGGCTGTCGGAGGACAGGGCCCACCCGCAGAGCTCCGTCGCCCCCCGGCGCCGCGGGCACTGACCCGGCTCGGGGCGGGAGGCGTTCGGGGCCGGGCAGAGCCCGCGGGAG
>WEIV01024883.1:151330-192950 GCA_013390005.1 Calyptomena viridis
CGGGCGGGGCGGAGGGTCGGGCGGTCGCCCCGGGGCCGCCGCTCCCTCGCCATTCCGCAGCCTCCCGCCCGGGAAGCGCGAAGCCCCGGGACCGATTCCCTGCCGGGGGGTCCTTGCTGGGGGCAGGAGGGCGCTCGGTGCGAGGTTAAATAACTGGGCTAAGGGTTTTCGAGGCAGCATTGGTTAGTGTTGCTAACGTTCCTTAGGTGACAGCAGGGAAAGCGGTTCTCGTTATTGTGAGGTTTTGAACGCGTTTGTGTGTGAGTTAGCGTTGTGAGTGATAATGGGGGCAGTTCTCTCACTGCGTTCGTTTACAGCTTCTCCACAAGGCCAGGCTGCTGTTCTGACCCGGGTAAAATCCTCTGGCTGTTGTGTCCAGCATCCTACACGAGCCAGTCTTACCGTGTTGAGCAGCAGTGCAAAGGAGAGAGTCTGTGTGCCCTCATCGAAGGAAGATTAGCAGGAGTTCAGCTCGTTTTTAACAACAGAACACGGTGAGAGGTACGAGAGAGCAGCTTAGGAAGGTCTCAGCCATGGGGCTGGACGCTGAAGTCGGACAGCAGTGAGTGGCACATCTGTAAGTTAGGCTTCCAGCCCTTCCCTTGTCACCTTGCATGGCCTTTTTTCATCCTGTACACCAGGAGGATGGAAGGGAGTCTTTGAGCCATTACAGTGCTTTAGTTTGGCTCCCTGTGTCCAAGGAGAGAGATACTTAAATCTGCATAGAAGGAGATCCTGAGGCATGAGAAGCAGGTTTTGTAGTTCTAGGTCTTCTTGAGCATTCCTTTTCAGGCTTTTCCAGAGGCACTTTAGTGAGCACGTGGATTGCAGTGATTTCAGGGTGGCTCAGCCCAGCAAGGCCCTTGGGTCAGTGTGTGTTTGAGGGCAGGGCTGGGTAGTCCTGGCGGCACTGACAGGGATGAAGCAAAAGCTGTCTTTCCTTTCTTAGCCTCTGTCTTCTGGAGTCATGTACCCGGACCTGGGACTGTGCCTTACCCCAGGCTCCTGGGCTCTGTCTGCAGTGAGAGATCATTGGAGAGGTTGCTGGGTTTGGAAGTTAGGTTATGGACATCTACCCGGGAAGATGGGCAGGTGTAAATTATCATAATCGGCAAACTGAATTGAAATTGCTTCAAGGGAAAACAAGGACATGTTCTTCTTCTGTTAGCCTACTGGTTTATTGAAATAGCTTTTGTCCTTTTATTTGTGCCTGGACTGGTGCACTCCAGATTTATCCGCCAGGCAAGGAATGTTTGAAAATTGCACCTTGCAAAAGCAAGGTTTCATTAGAGCAGTTTTGGTAATTTAACTGATAAGACTCTTGGGCTGGTCCTGTGAGGGGAGAAAGTCCAACTCTCCTGAGAGGAAGAATCAGTTTAATGTGCCTATTGGCGCTCATGTCTCATGTGATATGGAAGGAGATTATGAGATTCCCTTTGCTGCTGGGTTGTTAAAATGGAGAAATAGAGCAGTGAACAGATACGTGTTTTTTGTAGTTCAATGTTTTCTATCAGTCTAAAGCTCTGTTAAATTGACCTTGGTTTTATTTTGTGCAGATGTGTCACTTTACCCAAAGAAGTTCAGCTTTGTCGTTTCCAAAAATATGTAATATATTTTGGCGGTAAGTTGGAGAGTCATATTGCTGTGTAATGGGTAAAGACTTAGTTATTGGTGAACTGGGTTGTTACACCTGTGAGCTGTAAACACAGAAAATAAGGTTGTTCACTCTAGTACACAGCTGGATAATTCTGTGTAGGCTGCTGCTGTAGTGCTGAGTCTGATTGTAGGTCCTCTATCCTGGAGAGTAGCAGACAAAGCAAGAATGCTGCAAGAAAATGCATATGGCTCACTTTGGAAAAGGAAATATAATAAGAAATATAAACTTCAGGAAACAAAACAAAAAAAGTCAGGCCTACACTTAATGTATACAGATGGAGCTTTCACCCTTTTCTGATAAACTTTCATAGCATCACCATGCTACCTGGAAGTATTGATTTAATTTCCAATGTAGTTGGGTGTGCAGATGAAAAAATTATAAATTCAAGTCAGGAATATTTTTCCAGGAGTTTACAAGAGAGGGAAGAAAGTAACAGAACACTTGTATACCAGAAGATGAAGGCTTTATCTCCAAACGTAGGCTATACTATCCACAGTGTAATATCCAAAAGTAATATATTGAGAGCAATGTAGTTTTATGTATCTCAGAAGACTTCTGTAGTCTGTTAAGGGCGGGGTATGGGTGTGTGTTTCCTGTTTGCCAAATGCACTTTGCCAGCTCCTAAAGGTCATCAGTACATAGATCATCATACATAAATCATCAATGCATAGCTGTGCTGTCCTTGCACCTTATTTTCTGGCTGAAAAGAGTGTTTTGATGACTTAGCCATTTGGTTAAATCTTGTGTGAGAGAAGAGGATGAAATGCTTTCAAATGTTTATACTTGGGGAATCGGGGGAAGTTTCCTTTTAACAATACTACTGTCATAAACACTGTCACCAGGTTTCATCATACAAGTACATCTCACCTGTGCAGCTGCAGTAAGACAGTTAGTGATGAAAAATACCAAGACCCTTTTCAACTTGGTAGAAAAGACTTGAAGAATCTCTATGAAGATATTAAAAAGGTAAGGGATTTTGGTGACTGTTTGGGGATGTTGTGATGGTTGTTTTTAATAGCAGCCATCCATTTGGAGGACATTTATTGAAAGAATATTATTTATGTTTATGAACAACCGTTTGAAGCTTAAACTGAAGGCAAAAGGAGCATTCCTCATATTTTACAGAACCAAAATGCAATTTTTTTTCTCCTGATTTGCAGTGATGAAATAAATTTACATTTCAGATTACTCATAGTAATTTTAAAAACAACTTCAGCTTACACTGGGTGGAATGAATGCAGGCAGTAACCTTATACACGCATAATGTTTTACTCACACTAAACAGATGGACTTTGTGACTTCTATGCTGAAATGTTCTTGCTGTTTTTGTAGGAATTACTTGTTTCTGCAGCAGAATTTAAGGAAATGTGTGATTATTACTTTGATGGGAAAGGAAAGGCCTTTCGACCAATGATTGTGGTGCTAATGGCTCGGGCTTGCAACATTCACCATAATAATTCCAAGTGAGTTGGTCTCTTCTAGATACATACGTCATACCTGAAAGTTACCATGTTTGTGTTTCCAAAAAAATACGTCTAGTAACTTTATGAAAATAAAATGCTTCTCAGTAAAACCTGAATTTAAGTTCCATCTTGAAGCTGTATTTTTGTAGTTACCAGTAAAAAAGGAACTGCTGGGTTTACTGCATGTTTCCATGTGTTAAATTGTGGACTATACTGCACTAGTAACTGGTGATGGATGAATAATGTTGTCACATTATGATATTTGTAAGGCTTTTAGTCAATTCTGGCTTCTTATATAAATTATTAGAACCTTTAATACTCCTTGAAACTATATGAATTAAAAGTATTTTCCATTTTTAACCACTCCTGTTCTATTAAACTCTTGTCACAGGCAAGAACTTTGCTGCAAGAAGAGACTTTCACAGGTTCTTTTGGTAATTGTGCAGGAAAGCCATTAAGCAAGTGGTATGATTGTAGTCGGAGCTGTGAGACATTCAAAACAGTCAAGAGGGTTTTTTTCACCCTCTAGGAGCAAGTTTTTACACTTCTAAGCTTAGCGCTGGCATAATCCTTCTGATATGATCCAAGTTACTTGTCTTTTGGAAGCACCTTTATCTGAGCAGAGCATCATGCTCGCCTGTACTCTCTATTCCTCCTTGCTCTGGCTCATAGCAAGCAACATAGCTCCACACATTCCTGTCAGCTCCTATGTTTGCATTTTGAGGAAGGACGTTGGCTGGGATGTTCTCTGCCTTCCAGCTACGCTTCCAGTCTTGCCTTGTATAGAATTTCAAATAGAAAATCTTTGGTCCCTTTCCAGAGGTGTTTCTAGACTAATTTGCCAGTGTTAAGGGATTTCTCTGAGCTCTTGCATCAGTTTTCCTGTAGTGGTAGTTTAAGGCCTTGTTGGACTTGATTACTACCTCGGAGCATGGCATATATTTTGCTGCCTGGCACGGCACCTCTTTGTGTACCCCCTCCTATGTGAATATGTTTTTGAAGAAGAAAGCAAAACCTAGTTGGCAGTGTCCCATTCTGTGTGTGCCAATTCCCCTTGTTTTACAAAAACATTGTCCAGGATTAATGAACTTTGCTCCAGCCTGATTCTGTTCTCCACTCAGGACTGCTCTTTGTCATTGTCTTAGAGACAGCAAAAGGAACAATATTGGTTGGGGAACTCCTCAGGGAAGTCCCTTCACCACAGCACTGATTTGCTTAGTATTTTCACAGGTGACCTTGACATGAAAAACAGGAGCATGATGATGGCACTTTTTGATAACAGAGTCATTCTTGATGATAGCCCATCCATGGTGGCATGCAAGGAAGCACGATAAACAAAAAATTTCTGCTTAAGCTTGCAGGCTCATTGGTGTCCTCTTGGGGCATAATCTCAGTGTGGTTTGCAGTCACCTTGTCTATGAAAAACCTTAAAGTTATCCTAGCATGCATCAACCATAGTATATCCAGTTCAGCTGTGGGAGTGTATATCACACTTTCTGCAATCATCAGTGTGTCTGATCTCTCTGTTCCAAGTAAGTTAAGTCCAGTTAGCTTCAGGCATAGTCTGCAAAGATAATTAGGGAGATTGAAGACTTGTGGTCTACAAATTTATCAGGAAGAGGGTGAAAGAGCTATTTAAGACAAAGCATGATGTTGCTAAGAGGATGGAAACTTAGGAGACTTTTAACAGCTGGGTTAACAGTGAGCTTTTGGAACATTTTTCTAATCAGAATTGCAGGAAAAAGTAGTTTTAGCTCATTCTAGTGTGTGCTTCTCATAAGCATGAGAAGCTTATGAACGAAATTATGCTTGCAGTACTGAGAAGGCTGGAACTGATGTCATACAGTGTGGGAGTTGAACAGTGAATCAAAGAGAAACAGCAGTAGAAAGACTGAATTTGCCTTTATGCTCTAAGCATATTTGCTGTCTTTTGACATATGTATATGTCATGGACATACTCTTATCTCCATATGTCTTGAAACCATCAAGACCAGTTTTGAGACCTGCCCTATGCCAGTGAGAGAGAGTGATCTCAGGCTTCAAGTGCCACATATGCCTGGGACAAGTGTTTGCTTTGCAGTAGCCAATCCTCAGCATAACTCCTCTGATTTATACGTGTCTGTGTCATTTGGCAGCTTTTGTACATCTGTTGCAGTTTTTATCAGCACCTCCTAAATGTGTTCAGTGTTTTAAAAGCCTCCTCAATAATCCTTGTTTAAGACAGACTGAGTCACTATCTCTGTCATGTTGTTTTTAAAATTAAATTCTGAGTGGGGAGAACAAATGTTTTAGCAGAGAAATAGAATGAAATTTCAGGGTATTTACTTTCCTCTTTTTTGGCTCATGCCAATTTTTCTAAGCCTGTGATTATAATTAAAGACCAGGTATGTTGATAAAAGTCTTCCCTGTACTGCTTTTTGGTTCATGCATGATGACTAATATTTTTTGGGGGTTGGCTAGGCCATGCCAAAAGAATGTACATTCATACTGTGGATACCCACTTCGTGTGAGCTGATGAAGTTTTATGGGCATTTTCTTCTCTCTTGCTTTCAAGCTTCTTGAAGCAGGCTGTGTTACACCTGCTCTGCACATACATATACTTCCAGTTCACACTCATACTGGTTTCATTATTGTTGTGTCTTAAAGCAGCATTGTTTCCAAGTGACAAATTGTTCTTAAAACTTTTTAATGTTTGTTAGAAAAATTCGTATGTGTAGAGAAGGAAACACTCTGTATCTGTAAGTCTCCTACTCTTCTATAAACCTGAGGGGAAAAATACTTGTCTTCTATTCTGCTTCTCCCAACACTTTTTTTTTTTTTTAAGATGTTTTTCCTCTCTCAACTTGTCATTTCCCTTAAAGTATTTTCTCATTCTTTTCCTCAGTTAATATTGATTTTTCTTCTGTTTTTCTTTGTTGAAGCTTTGATTCCCACACATGTAATCAAAGACACTGACCACAGTATATATAGACTTGCAGAGTGAGCCAATATCCTGTGCTGTTCATCCCTAGCATTTTTTGTTTTCAATCCTGCCCCTGGGGTTTGTGTTAGTGATGTTGAGTTTCTGCTTCATCTTGCTACCATTCTTAACTGTCATATAACTTGCTGGACCCAGCATGCCTTTGCTTGCTCTTTCATTTGTTATGAGGTTTTTTTTCTCTTTTGTGCAATACTTATATAAAAGATAATACTTTTCTTTGTATGGCTTTTAAAATAACAGGACTCAACTTTAGTAAGGTTATAGGTCCTGATCTAAGGAGGCAGTCAGAGAGACCTCTTTATCTTCACAGAGTCCCACCAGAGTAGCTGAGATTTCTCAAGAGAATGGAATGGAATGGAATGCCCAGGTAGCTCTGTTTATAGGTTAGGTGGCATGACCATTTACATTTAGATTTGCAGAAGACAAGGTATTTAGAATAAACTCAGCAGGTTAATTTTTTTTTTTAGAGTGAAGTCACTTTATTATAGTCAGGAAAATGACAGTTGTACAAAGAATTATCTGAACTATTATCAAAAATATAAGTGGCTGAAGCATTCAAATTGTTCCATGTTGGTATGTCATCCCTTTTCTTGTGAAGTTCAAAGTGTCAGAAGTCCAACCTTGAGTCTTTAAGTCCCTTGAGCAGTGGCCTTTTGCTTATTGATAGCAACTTGGCTTTGTGTGAATGAGAATTTTTGTAAATAGTTTAAGCTGAGGTCATGCAAACCCTCAGTTTCACACATCCACTGCCATTTCTTCACATACCCGTGTGCAAAATCTCACTTAGCCTGGCAGGACCTAATGTTTCTCTTTAGAGTATTTTCTCCAGAGGTGTTTGCAAATAGGAGTTTTCAGTTTTATTTCTGCAACCAAAATAAGAGAGACAAATAAGAGAGGGCCAAAGAAGTACATGGACATCTCAGTAAAGAAAATAGCAAGATTTAGGAGGGAGAAGAGAAATAAATGCATCAGAATAGTGTGAAAAACACTTACATATATGACCTGGCTAAACTCAATAGAATAATATTTCCTAAATATATGAGGACCTGCCAGTGACCTCAGTCCTCTTCTCTGTCACTCCCCCAAACTGTGGTTGTCAGGAGCCTGTACTGAATGCTGTTTTTCAGCTGCTATGCAGTTTGATCCCATGTTAACACTTCATTATTTGTGCTTCACCTCATTTTTAGTGTCCTTCCATGTCACATGCTGTGTTTCTGAGATTGTTGTTTCTTTCAGCCACAGGGGCTTAACAGCAGAAATGTAGTTGGAGGAGTGTGGTCATAACACAGGAATTTTGCAAGTTCTTTTGCTCATTTCCTATCTTTCAACTTGCAATATTTCCTTACTGGAAAACACACTTCTAAGCTCTTTGTTGCAGAGTGTAAATACTGATTTGTGTCATTTTTAGTTCCCCCCCTCATCATTTGTGGGGTTTTGTCCTTTTTTGAAGAGGGATATTTGTAGGGAGAGATATATTTGGGATTTTTTTTTACTTGTAAGGTCAGCCTTGGTCTTGTTCAGTGTCCATGAAACAAGTTCTGTAATGGAAAATACCTCAAGGTACTGTAAGTGTATAAAACCTTATCACAGAATCAGGCAGGGGAGTACTATTGAAAAATAGAACATGATCAAGGATTTAAATAATATATCACATGTGTTAAAAGATAAACTTACAGTTGTACAAAAAATTGTGTGAATACCTATCATCTTGGGGTGCCTTTACTTTGAGAATGACCTAAAAATGGCATCTTTCCACCTACTGGATTTGTGGGGACCCAGTTATTTATTGGGTGGAGTTACTGCCACTTGTTGCTTTTGTTTTACAGGCAAAGCTGAATGAAAAGTGTCAGGGAATGAGAAGGATCCTGTTTCTTGTGTGTTTTCTCCTAAAATAGGCATGCTGTGATTCAGGATTACTCTCACAAGATGGTTGTAGGAAACTATTGCAGACTTTTTTGCCAGCGATGGAAAGAATCTTGATTGAGACTTTGTGGAAATAGTAGTTTAAAAAAAACCTTTCAGATTAAATTATCACATGTGATAAAACATTCTGGAAACCAGACACATGAACCATGAGCATTCCTATGCCATTTTTAGTCATTGTCAGAGATGAAATACACTAAAATGCAGAACTTTTCAAAACCTGTTTTTGAAATACCTGGTTTTGTGTTGTCTTCATACTACTGAAAGATTTTGGTGTGTGAGTTGAGTGTTGCCATTTACTGCTGCTTCCCAGCAGGAAGTCCAGTCTGCTGACATAATTAATGAAAAAGGGAATCCCCAAAAGGAGACCAGTGCATGAAAGAGCCTGGAGACCTTTACGGTTTATTGAAGGTAAGTTTTCTCCTATTTAGTAAGAATAGTTTATTTTTGAAAACTTTTTACACTAAACTAGCATTTGACTAAATTATTAGTCCACAGTAAAACTTGCCTTCAAACAACCATGAAGGTTTCCAGCTCTTATTTTCTGTTGTGTAAAAGCCATATTTTCACAGCCTGTGAGCTACCCATTCATTCTGCTTTTGTTCAGGATGTAGAACTCCCACTGACAGCAATGCAGAATTCTGTCTAGAGGTAGGTGTCAGAACATAGTGTTATGTCAGCAGACTGCAAGATGTTCTTCCATTTTATGATTAATCACTGCATTTTAATAGACATAAGCAGTGCAGGAAGGTTTCAAATTCCCTCCAGCTGAGCTGAAATTACTGTCTTTTGTTTCCATTCTTTTTCTGTTCTGTTGGAAAATAGTGTGATTTTCTCTGTTGTCTATATACCAGAAGTAGGGTATCTATATATCAGAAGTAATTTTTGTTATGTTTTTTTTTGTTATTGGTTGTGTGGGGGTTTTTTGGTTGCTGTTTTGTATCCATTTGGGCTTGTTACACCTGTGAGGCAAGGCTGACTGGGATAGCCATTTCTGGGATCCTGCATGAAACCCGTGATGATGGATACAGAACAAGACAGTGGTAGTTGTAGACTAGAGTAAGATGGTCCTTTGTGTGAGCTAGGTTGGCTCTTTTATGTTCATTTTGCCAGTCTTGTTCCCTAGATAATTACTCCTATGTTCTTCCATTACCTTCTTTTCACTTAGTTTAAAAAATAAAGTAGGTGTGAACTACTGAGAGTTGAATCATCAGTGTCGGATCTTCCCAAAGGCTGAATTCCAGTAAGTGTTAGGTAGTTGGAGTTTACAGTCCTAAAGTGATTGCAGTTTAATTCCAGTTAATTCCTTAGGCTTTTGAAGAACCGCTGAGGTTTTAAGGCAATCAGATAACATAAAGGATAAGATCCATGAGTTATGTCTTTCAAATGTAGAAAACAGGTTTCTGTGCCTTCCATCTCCAGCTTGCTGGTTAGTAGAGTTAACCAGCTATGGAGTTTGTGATGTGTGTTTATAGGTAGAGCAACACAGAGATGAGGAAAACAACTCAAATACAAAGGTACTGGCATTCTTTGCTGTTTTCCAGATTTCCATCTCCTGGGAACCAAGCATCCTTGATGCTGTGCTATTTATTGCAGTCTGTATTTCAAGAATTAGAGGGCTTAGAGTCAGCAAGGCAGGAGTTTTGTAGTATTGTTAATGCAGCAAGGTAGAAACAGTCCTAATAAGGATGGAAACATCCCATTGCACTTGCTGTATTAATGTGATCTTAACTTCTCTTGTCTTCCCAATTCCAGGTTTGAAAATGGGGTTTGAACCATGGAAAAGCTGCAACAGCTGTTTTCACAGAAATGTTTTTTGGTTTTAATAGAGCTTTCTTTTAGTGTATTGCAGCATATATAATTGATTTGTTTGAGAGTTCTTGTTTTTTATTTTAGGGAGGTGCAAGCAAGCCAGCGCTCTGTGGCCATAATTGCTGAGATGATCCACACAGCCAGTCTAGTTCATGATGATGTTATTGATGATGCAAATTCTCGCAGAGGAAAAAGGACACTTAATCAAATCTGGGGAGAGAGGAAGGTGAGTTTGCTAGAAAGTGCAAGACTTGCCTTTGAATTTCAGCAGAGCACAGCACAAACATGTAGGGTTTTGCAACATTACTATCCCTAGGTCTTAGGATATGCCAGAAAAAGTATGAAGAGGTGCACCCAGTTTGTAGGTGAGACAAATGTGTGTTCCTTTTCTGAACTGTTGAAAGCATTAGATAATGAATGATTGTAGTGTGTTGTGATGGGCCTGTTCAGCCTTGAGAAGAGATGACTGAGAGGAGACCTCATCAGTATCTGTAAGTATCTGACTGAAGGGCGTCCAGAGGATGGAGCCGGCATCTTCTCAGTGATGCCAAGCAATAGAACAAGAGGCAACTGGCAGAATCTTGAGGAACATGAAGGAAGAACGTGAGGAAGAGCTTCTTTACTGTGTGTGTGACTGTACGCTGGAACAGATTGTCCAGAGTGCTTGTGGAGCCTCCCTCACTGGAGATATTCAAGAATCATCTGGACAAAATCCTGTGCAATGTGCTCTAGGATGGCCCTGCTTGAGCAGGGAGGTTGGACCAGGTGACCCACTGTGGTCCCTTCCAACCTGACCCACTCTGTGATTCTTACTGATTTTACATTCCCTTTGCAGTGCTGTTGGAATACTTTGAACTTGCACCTCATCCTGAATGCTGTATGTTACTCTGATTCAGTAGGGAAAGCAAAAATGTTTTCAATCAGCAGGAAATTTTTTTGGGAGTGGTGTTTCTTCATAGAGCATTACAAGGAAGGTCTTAACTAGAAAATGCAAGGAAGGAAATACTCTGCTGACACCTCAGAACTTAAGGCAATTCAGAGTTCACGTGGTGTAACAGTCACAACAGAATGGTCAAATAGAGAACTACTGTTAAAAAAACTTTACAGGCAACGTGTTCAGGTATTGCCTACAGGGAGGACAGTGCTTACATAGAAAAATATAAACAGCACTATTATGACAGGGATTCAAAAATTATTCAGATTTAAATATTTGGTTATCTTTTGTTGAGAATGAGATATTTGTGGTTTATGTAGGAAAGTTACGTGATGTTAGTAGATCTGCCAAATAATGGAAATTGTATTGTCTTTACTAATACAGGAAAAGACTTGAGGGATCAATTTTTTTTTTTTATTCTTAGGCAGTTCTAGCTGGTGACTTCATCCTCTCAGCTGCCTCTGTAGCTTTAGCAAGAATTGGAAATACTACTATCATCTCTGTTCTAACTCAGGTGATTGAAGATCTGGTGCGTGGTAAGACCTTTTTCTATCTTATTCTTCAGATTTGCTTGCCTAAGCAGTAAACCCACAAATAAAACCTCCCATCTGTGCATCTCTTTAGGTGAATTCCTCCAGTTGGGTTCCAAGGAAAATGAGAATGAGAGATTTACTCACTACCTCGAGAAGACTTTCAAGAAGACCGCGAGTCTTATAGCAAACAGTTGTAAAGCAGTATGTACGTCTGTCTCTTCTCAAGTTAACACACCATACTGTAAGCTTCACAGCTAAACTCCTAGTTAATGCTGTTCTCTCTGGAGGCCCTCCAAAGCAAGCCCTTTAAATGGTGTTCTGCCAGAATGTGAACGGGTTTGAGATTGTGAATTTTATCACAGTTCAGCTGTGTAGCCTCCAATATTGGTTCTCACTTTTCCTTGTCTGTTTTTCATTCATGCACAGATTTATTGTTATCCTCACTTGAATCAAAGTAAGGTTCACAGTGGCAGCCTTTAATTTGGGAAATTCTGCAACCTTGAGGCAGTGGTTTTCATCTTAGTTGATCATTCTTGATCTTACAATTTGATTTTAAGTTGTCTTTGACCTCTGTCCCTGCACATTGGTGCTTTTCTTCCAGTGGCTGGTCTGAGTTGTTCCTTTGAATTGCTGGAATTTTACATGCCATAAGATTTGTGTTATAAAGGAAAAACAGGTGAGAGGTCTGTCTTTATGGTAAAACCATATTGCTGCACACAGTAACAATAAGTTGTATATATATGTGTGTCTCCCTCAGTTTCTTTCTGCATGGATTAGGAGATTTCCATTGATAGGAGAGAAAAGGGATGTTTTTTGTTTAGAACATCAGTTACAACCAGGCTAGTGTGCCATCAAAAGCAGTTCAGTTCCTGTTAATGATAGGAAAAAACTGATTTATTGCCATACATAAATAAAAGCATCAACTGGAAAGATGTCAAACAAGTTCAGGTGGCATCTTAGAATTCTACATTCCTAGAGATGGAAGAGTAGAGTATTCCTGGAAAAATGCCTAAACAGGATTACAGAGAGTCTGTCAACACCAATCTAGTCACTGTATTAGATACCTTCTGCACTGCCAAAGCATTACTGCATTTAAATCAAAGTCCTTTAAGTTAGCAAAATACTTTTTTTATGGACAGAACAGTCTGTCCAAGATGTTAGAGCCATCCCAGTCTCCAGTTTCTTTCTACAATAGTTCTGCATGGGGGAATGTTTCCAACATTTCAGTCAAAGTAATAAATTGTAAAAGGAAATGGTGGCAGATGGCCCAGATGGTCATTGAAGCCTTAGTTACTGAAAGGCATTTTTCAGAGAAACATGAGAGGTGACTTTGGTTCAAGAATTCAGAATAAAGCTGAAGTGGAATTTCTGTTTAGTCATCAGGCAAGCCAGAGATGGCAAAATAACTTGAGCAGGTTCTCTTTCTGCATTATTTTTACCCTGCTGTAATGTGAATTCCTAAGCCTCATAAGGCTGTTTATATTTTGCACAGCATACTTTCAGGAGAGGGATTAAGTCATGCTTTTGCATTGAGATAAGTGTAAAGTTGCACTAGAGATTCTTGATTCCTGTATTAGGAGAAGGCATGCAGCCTCCTGGTGTAAGGCAAGGCTGTGTGTCCTAAGTGCCTTAGGGACTGAAGAAAACATAGTCTGCAGCTCTGGAGCTCCTGCTGTAACTAGTTCATAGTTTGGTGTATGCACAGGTCTCCATCAGAAGACTTACAAGGGTGTGGAACTGGTGTCTGGGAAAATAAGACCTCTGATCCCCACCAACAGAATTGATCCCCCTACTCCAAGTAGGCACACAGGCTTCAATAATATTCTTTGACAGATGTAGGGTAATAGCATCAGTAGTATCAGGTATTGTGGTCAGCTAGTAAATTTCCTTATTATTTAAAATACAGTAAGTCCTTTGGGGATATCTCTTCTTTATAATATTTGCTATGAAAAAGATATTATCACAGATATGCAGGCAGATAATCTTCATTTCTTTTAAAGTACAATTCTTCATAAACAAATACTTGGTTAACATGTTAAAATATTAGTTACTTGAGAAAAGGTCAAATGCATGAAAATGCAGATTCAGGATAAGGTAATTGTCTGCAATGTGTGGGAGCTTCTGCTGGGGAGACATTTCCCTCTCCCAGGGAGGCCCTCACCACCCCCTTTGCAAGAGCAGTTACCAAACAGGATTTGAAGGGCCTGGAGGAAGTCAGTGGTGTGCCTGCAGCAGGGAGGGAAGAGCACACTTTGGGTGCACTGCTGCCAGCACAGCACATCCAGGGCAGTGACTCTTCTCCTCTGGCTCAGCACATGTGAGACCACAGGGCTGGGCTCCCTCATCCAGGAGAGAGGGGGACACTGTGGAGGGCCACCATGACAGCAGGGGCTGAAGCAAAGGACATGCCAAGAGCTGGTTTTAGTCTGGAATAGAGAAGGCAAAGGAGGAATCCTCCTGCTGTCTCCAGCCTTGTAATGGGAGGGCACAGAGAGGATAAAGAGATGCGCAGTGAAAGGACAGTTTGTACCACAGAAAAATTTATTAGCTGTTAGGAAAAATTTCTCCATGAAAGTGGTCAAACACTGCAACAGGTAGCCCAGGCAAAGTGTGGGATTTTTTGTCCTTGGAGATGCTCAGAAGTCAACTGGACATAGCCCTGAGAAACTTGATCTAACTGTGAAAACTCTGCTTTGAGCAGATGACTGGACCAAACAATTTTCAGAGTTCCCTTCCAACCTGAACTATTCTGTGGTTCTGCTGGAAAGAGGAACAGTGCCCTTGTCTAGAAGAACAGCAGTGGATGAGTGACGAATGATAAGGCAGGAACCTGACTGCTTCTGGAAATGGGCACAGAGAAGAAAGGCTCGAAAAGGGGAAGATTTTAGAGCTTTTTCCTTTTCACAAATCTAGGAGTACAAGAACAAACATCTCTTCTGCTGTTTATACAAGCATATCCTGGCCCAGCAGGAGGTTTTTCTCTCTGACATACACTGGTAGAGATGTGCAAGTGCTCTCAACTCCAGCTGCCTTATTATCACGTATCAGAGGAGGATCTATCTACCCAGATGATGATGTATTTTATGGATGTGAAATTCAGTAAAAAAGCAAGATTGGTTTATAGTCTCTCATGTAATGTAATAGAAACAACTTTTTATTGCAAGAAATGTGTTTGAAATAATACTAAACCAATTGACTTGCTTTGTTGAATCTAAAGAACATTTCTAAAGAATTTGTGCCACTTGGTATATTAGGATTTTTCATCATGATTTAGTGGAAGACATGTCTGAATTCTTTCAAGATTAAATTTGTCATAAACAAGTCATATCTACTAGGGGAATATAGCTTGTTTTCAAAGGGTGAGCTTTATTATCTAAACACGTCGTTGTATTGTCTTTGCATTTGCCTGCTGTTATCCCAGTGTGGCTTCAGTTATACTTCATCTGGGATTGAAAAGATGCCTGGCTGCATCCCAGTGAGTGTCCAGGTGGGGGCAATAACCTACAAGAGCATTTTGTTCTCAAAATGCTCTTGTAGGTTATTGCCCAAATGGCATCCTGAAGGAACTCCCTGGTAGACACGGCCCAGTCATGTTGCAGGTTTATGGTCACAGTCAGATGGTTGCTTGCTCACTTGAGGATGACTGGCAAATCAATATCCTGGATTTATTAATTTTTTTTTCTTTTTTTTGGTTTATGAACAAGAAATGTTCATAACCTGAAAAGGAGCTATGAACGTCTTCTCTTGAGAAGATGCAACAGTTAATTTTGCATTGATGAATTTTGATTATTACATGCTGTATCTAAGGCTTTTGGTTTTTGAATGTACATCCACTGGTGTGATTCTTTGTAGAGGTGATGTCTGTGCCCCCCGAAAACTGTCCACCGACAGGAATAGCTCTGTTCTGACATTTCAGATTAAATGAGGAAGCTCTTCTCTTTACATGCCACTTCCTCTCCCCCTTTGCCAACTAGTGCCCGCTCTGACCATTAACCAGGATTTTGTCACTGTTCCACTGAATTCCATATTTTAATCCTCCACGTGAAATGAAATGTGGTAAGTAAAGATTTCATGGAACCAGGGTAGATGCAGTCCCCCTGTCTTGCTGATGTGATTTATATTACAGAAGGAAACAAAAGCTTGTTGGGCATGGTACAGCAGTAGATGTTAGGTCTTTGGGGAAAATACAGCTATTTAAGAGACAAGCATCAAAAGGAGGATAAAAGGCCATAATACTCTAGTTTGATAGTCCCTAGCAACGCCTATTTAAATAGCTCACATTTGCAGTTCACTCTGTTGAATAGCCTTCAGGATTCTGTATGATTGTTAGACATAAGCATTGTTATTTTCCTGCTATACTATCCTCCTCTTTTAAATAAAATTCAGAAATGTGAGATGCCATTAATGCCTTAGGCATCCAGATTTCTCTGGGTTTTAGTTATTATCCACAGATGCAGATTATGACTGGAAAGCGTTCTGATGTTCGGTTATGAAGTACACTGATGCATGAAATAATCTTTAATCTTGTGCCATCACAGTTATTAAGATATGTTGTTGTTTCTTATTTCCTTCTTCATATTTCCATCTTCATATTCACCTTCAAAGCTACTACTGAACTTGCTTTTAATTTGGGATTTTTTTTTTTNAGTTTTGTGTTAAGTAAAATGTATCTTCACTCCTTCAATTAGTCACAGCAGATCTGGAATCCCTGCAATAAACCAGGATGGATTTTTGCCCCCTGTTCCTAATTGCTTTGCTGAAGGATGAAATATGTCTGAGTATTTAAATATAACCAACCTCATTTTGCGAAGTGTGTAATCAATACATAAATGCAAAAGCATAAGCTCCGTTACTTTGAGGCAAGATAGTAGTTCTCAAACCTTAGTTTATGCCCTGTATTTTAGTTTTGTGGAGTTTATTCAACAAAATATCTGTCTCTCAAGTAGTTGATTCCTATATCTGTACTCAAAATGTTTTATCTCAGTTTAGTGGTACTTTTGTCAGCTTGGTGTGCTTTCTTCATCTGCTGTATTTTCTTTGCCACTAATTACCCCTCTGTACCTTTGCCTGCAAGCTAATTAACTCATCTTCCTGAGCAAGTCAGTTACAGTTAACCTCACCTTAAAAATAATCTTATCTCAACTGCTCCTCCTGTACTGAGTTCAACACATTCAGCTTTGTGATCTTTTATGAGACATTTAATGTCCATTTATGTGTTATTTGACCTCCAGTTATCCCTTGGCTGATTACCCTGTCACTGGACTGTATATGACCACTAGCTCGCTCGTGCAGTGCATCCACATCTCTCTTTATTCTTGCATTATAATTTCTAAGTTTGATAAATATTTAATAAAGCTAATCTCTTTCCAGACTTGAATATAGTTTTAATACCACACTGCTGTTCAGCCTCGTTTTCTAGTAAGCCTGGCTAGTTGTGTGTCTCCATGAACAGAGATAAGCAAGAATGTGCCTGTGAGTCAGCTTTTTCTCCCTTTCCCAGATCCCTCCTGCCTGTGCTGGCTATGTCACACCTATGGTCAGGGACTAAAAGTGCATGCTAACTAAAGCTTTCTATTCACTTGGGTTTCTTTTGTCTTTTCAGGTTTCAATTCTAGGCTGCCCTGATCCCAAAGTTCATGAGATTGCATACCAGTATGGAAAAAATGTTGGCATAGCTTTTCAGGTAGTGCTTTGGTTGAACTAAAGAGAGTCTAAAATCTAAACTTCTCCAAACTGCTTTAGAAATCAAAGTGGGCTGTCTTAATCCTTTCCACAAATCTTCTCATTAACAAGGATTATTTTGTATTTAGTTCACATTTTTAAAAAAGGAAGTTTCTAAATAATCTTCATGTTTATTTTTTCCAGCTCATAGATGATGTGCTGGATTTTACATCATGTGCTGACCGTCTGGGGAAACCAACAGCAGCAGATCTCAAGCTTGGATTGGCCACAGGCCCTGTCTTGTTTGCTTGTCAACAGGTAAGTCAACAGGAATCTGTTTTCCTCAAAACAAAAAGTATGAACTGCTCCTCACAGCACACACCAAGGTCCAGCTCAAGCACATCAAGTCTACAGCATCAGTGATAAGCGTGGCCTGGACACATGTGAAAAATCAGTGTATTTAAGGTCAAATGGATTCTGTGTGCACAGACATGTTCTGTCAGGCTGAGAAACACCTTCCTGTGCAGCAACTCTTACTATTAGGCCCTTGTAGGTATTAAGAAGAGTTTTGCATGTTTTTTGTAGGTTATCCCAAAGTAGCTTCTTGCTTATGTTTTCTCCTGAGACATCTTGTTCTTCCCAGGCTTGACTATGTATGTAGGTTTTTTTGCCAGCTTCTGAGTTCGTGTCCATCCTGGGGGCAAGAATATCTAGGCAATCCCTGCCTAGCTTTTAGGTGGGTAACTATTGGATTTGATCTCTCTGTCCTCAAGTATTGCCCAGTTATAAACATAGGAAGCTTTCCCTTCTGAAGGTTGAGTAAGAGGAAAAGGAGTGTCATGAATAAAACAAGCTTAAAATTGGCCAAGATTTTTAGTGCCTTAAAAAATATTTGGAGGAGTCTGAAGAAAGCAATAGTGTGAGCAGCACCAAAAGAAATGTTAGAATTGGTGCTAATCCAGAAATAAGGAAGAAACATTAAAATTGGGGCTAATGCATAAATGGGGAAGTTTAATGCACCTTGATCATGTTTCTGGTTCACCAGAGGAAAGATGATGGGGGACTTACCAAGCAGTCCTTCCAACCAAACTTCACAGCGTGATACAAAATCTGGCACAACTCGTTCCAGCAGAGCTCTGGTCTGTGATCTCAGTGGAATTGCTTAGAGCTTGACAGGGGAAAAGTTTTAAATCATTAAAAAAAACCAACTCAACTCTGACATTTAGTTCCCCCTCTTTCTTAAAGAGCCTGGGGTGGGGGCAAGTGGAACATATGCATGTGTTTGCTTCCTTATCCTTTGGGCATTTACAAGGACTCATATCTCAGAAAAGACAGGAAGGCACAGACTATGGGCCAATTAACACTGCAGATGAATGCATGTTGAGAACAACCTTCTCCATGTTCTCAGTTCCTCCCGACATACTCATCTGGGGGATTCACAAGCATGTCCTTGAATCATTATTTCAGAACTGTTAGTCATCAGCAACTGGAGTCTAAAGACCAGTGAGAGACTTAGGCAGAGAAAGGGGATGCAATTGTGAAACACTTTGTTTTTGTGTGTGCTAAAGTTACACAGGGAGAAACAAGGCATGTTGAAAATACTTTTGATTTTGGCAGAGAATGGGTGACACTGATTGTCTTTGGGTGCTAATATTCCATTTTTTTTAATTAAAATTATTCTTTTATTGATTTGTTTGGGTTGTCTGTCTCTGACTTCCAGCTTACAAAGCTAGTCTTATATAGCTGAAGCTATAATTAGTTTTATAAGATAAATTAATTCATCGTCAAGAAATACAAGAAAAGAAAATCTGTCAGTTCTATTTTAAAATATTGTTCTTTATAGGTCAATTTTAAATGCTTTTTCTCATTTATATCTTTGATAGATGGGAAACATATTTTTGCACTGAAATACAACTTGACCATCTTCTAGTTTTCTGCATTAACTTCATTTTCTGCTTAAAATTTCCTGCTGTTTTCAAGAAACTGGAAGAACAGCACTACAGACTTAACTGATATATAAAAAGGCCTAAGTGCCAAAAAAAAATGTGGAGCTTCAACAGACATTTATCTGTGCTGCTTCTAAAAGACGTTTCATCTATTTGTATCTGAGAATTAAAACTCCTGAGTCAGGACTTGAAGAAGTCCAAAGTGTAATTGTTAATTATAGGCTGTCTTTTCTCTTTAAATTAATATTATCATTATCCTGCAAACCCTTTCATATAGCTGTCTTCCTGACAAACATTCTTTAGTTTTTAACATACTCCTGATCATCAGTGACAGCTGCCTTTTCTTCTCATCCTCTCCCCTCCCTCTGAAATACATCTTTGTGCATTAGAATATTGAGAGGCCTTTATAGAAAAAAAAAATGTTTAGCTTGATGGCTACTTTCAAATTTGGTATTTAAAGTTAATTCACTTGGTAAAAAAAAACCCACCCCATTTATTTTTTAAGGAAATACACAAGTATATTCTAATTCTAAAGCCACTCCTAAACTAGTACAGCTGAAGCATGAAGGGTTTATTTTTATTTTAAGCATTCCTCTCCAATGCTTACATACTGCCCACTAAATCTGCAGAGTTGCTAATAACAGCTTTGCCTTACAGGTTTGGGGATTTTCATATCCTTTAGTGCTTAAACATAAAAAGTGATCCCATATGCACCTTATATAATTGTAAATATGAATAATGTGAAAACTTTTTATATGAGCACTAATTAAATTGTCATTACCTGAGAAGAAAGCTAGGATCTAGAGAAAGTCGAGACTTTTTTTCTAGAGAAAATATGAGTCACCAATGAACTTCTAAGTGTATCTCCAAGAAGATACATTATTATAGGGAATGTCACAACACTTGAGGGATGATGCTGTGTTTGTACCCGAACAAGGTTGTACAACTGCAGTTCCAGGACTAAAGGTGTGCAAAGAAAGCAGATCACTGTTTACAAACGTATGGAAATAGAATCATCTTTGATTCTAATCCTTTCAAACAAGATGAAGCAACACCTCTTTCCTTTAAAATGAATTTTGCAGAGTAGGTGCCTTGAGTTGTGGCCAGTTTTTGTTAAGCACCAGGTTTTTCTGTTTCTAGGCTACCTGAAGACAGAACCTGCATGTTTTAGATCAGTGATGTGACTTTCTCAATTGACTTGAGTTACCTACTTGATTTGTATGGAATTGAGTGTGCACTGCCAACTATACCTGCTACATGACTGAAAACAAAATACCTTATAGTTGTTGTTTTAGTAAAAAAAAAACACCTGTCCTGAGCTTTCCACATGCAGAACCTGTGTATATAAAATACAACAGAAAGTCTAAGTCAATGTAACAGCTGAAGTTATTGTGAGGGGTTTTTACAGGTTGAACTGTGCAATATTGCAACAACAAACCTCCTGGGTTCTCTTGGACACGGGGAAAGACGTGCTTCTTCAAGGTTTGGCAACACTAATTGTCATTTATGACTGAAGAATACCTGAAGCAAATTATACACCAGGGAGTAGCCATATCAGAAATTACCACACTGGAGCATCTGCTCAACGTGGTGAAATGACAGGTGCTACCTTTTGTAAGAACTGGCTACAGCCAGCACAGCCGGTTTTAAATGCTTGGGCTTTGCTGTACTACAGTCATAGGCAGACTGCAAGTATGAACCTAAAGCTCTATGTGTAAAAACAGAGTGGCAGGGGAAGAGGTCTGTTCTTTGGTGTCATTTTGACCTTGGCACAGCAGGCAGCCACATGAAAAACAACTCAAACGCAGTACAAAACCTTCTCCCTTTGTGCTTAGTTTCCAGAAATGAATGCTATGATAATGAGGAGATTCAGTAAGCCAGGAGATGTTGAACGTGCTTGGAAGTATGTTTTGCAGGTAAGACTGATACCAACTATTTCTGCTGTCCCTGCTGAAGTCAGTCTGAAATTGTCTCCAAAGTAAAAGAGCAGGGCTGCATTGTCAAATACCTGCTAATTAGCATGCAATGGACAATGCCAAGTTAGAACTCTTCAGGTGTCTTACTGGCACAGTGTTTTAGAAGAAATGCTAAGTACTGAAGAGCTTTTTTTTCTTCTTTTTGTTTCTTTCCCTCCCCCTTCAAATAGCATAAAATCTACATAATAAAAGTAAAAAGCTCATGCATGAACTCAGTTCTTCAGCTGAGGAGTAGCTGTATCCAACACCTGGTGTAAATGGCACATAAAATAACCAGTCAGTCTTGTAACTGCAATGCATACCCTGTATCAGTTTTAATTGACTCTGGTCTGAAAAGAGAGTAATTGTCTGTGCAAAGTTGATGCCTGTTTTTTCAGAATAGCATGAAGTTCTTGTACATCCCTATTTAGGGCAGATGGGGAGGGGTTAAACCATTAGTTTCTAGTATCAATACCAGTGCTATTTTTTATGTATACTTACAGTTAGCATGCATAAATTTTAGTATTTTGACACTTTGGGGAAGGTATGTATGAATATAGAATGAATCCTCTTCCTTCCCCCTCCAGTATATAATTGAGTGTTCAGGGCACATACTGACCTTAAAACTCCCACCTGTAACTGAAGAGGCAGAAGGCCAGGAGGGAGGCTGATCCCTTATCCATCTCCTTTCGCTGTCTCCCATCAGAGTGATGGTGTGCAGCAGACAACCTACCTCGCCCAGCGCTACTGCCACGCGGCCACGCGCGAGATCCGCAAACTGCGGCCGTCCCCCGAGAGAGACGCCCTCGTCCACCTGACAGAAATGGTTCTCCTGCGAGACAAGTGAGACAACTCCTTCCACTCGTTCTGGCAGCTACTTACCAGACTGTGCCTACATTTATTTCAAAAGTTACTTGCTTCCAACACAGGCTACCAAAAAATATTTTTTTAAAAAACTTTTTTTTTTCCAAGTTGTTTTTTTTTAAACAAAAATTAAAAGTATTTTACTGCAGGAAGCAATGCAATTCAGAGCAAATCAAACTGTGCTGTACAATTGTTTTAGTGGGGGCTATTGATTGTGGGGGATGGGGAAGATGTTTACATGTTGATGCACAAAGGCCACAATAAGAATAAATACAAATCAGTGTATGAGAACTGAAGTTGTTCCAAATTTCACTTGTTTATACTAATAAAGAGAGCATGCATACACAGGAGGTGGTAAACTCTGAAGAGAGATTGCTTGAATGCTTCCCTGACTGTTTAACAACAGAAGCACCTGGAATTGTATATATGTATACTGGTTTACTGTAAAAGACTATATATAGACTTTAATTGGTTATATAGATGAATGAGTTCCAATTCATAATACATACATAGAGGTGGCTACTTGCTAACAGTGAACAAGATGCAGAATTTGAGATTGCTATACTTCAGAAAATGAAAAGCTTAGTATTTCTAACTCACACTAAAAATTAATGATTCACCAGCCAGTCAAACCTGCAACTCCATCACCTTCCATCACTCATTTATGGAGTATATTCAGTACACTTCTAGAAGCCTGCTTTGAAGTGCCAGACACATTCCTCTCACAGTAATTATCCAGTACTACCACATTCCTTTTTAGGTTATTTCAGCCACAGAATTTGTAGAACGGGGAAGCACAGGATCTCTATCTCTGCCTGTGATCCCTTAACACAATGGCCAAGTTCCTGTTGTGTGTATTCCCCCTGGGTGTGCTCTGGAGGACACCCTGCTGTCTCTGCTCAGCGGGGCACATCACCAAGCCACACAATTTCCACAGAGAACTGTAAGTTACAGATGGTGTCCAACTTACTGCAGCCAGATAACTAGATTCAATCAAGAATCTTTGCTATAATTAAATGTTGGAAGAAGAAAACTTTTAAGAGTATGTATGTCTGTAATTCAGGTTTCAGATCTAATTTATTTCCCTCTGTCACTGATAAATTCACGTTACAAACATTTGGTTTTTAGTACATTGCCTGGGATAACACAGCCATGATTCTGCTACCTTAGCATTCCAAACTTCTTTGCCAAGCCAACCAACAAAGTAATGGGACAAGACCTTTGGTTCACTTATATATTTATGAATGGAAAAAGTCATAATGTAAATTTACTCATTAAAAAAACTTGGGTACAAATTACACATACATAAGACCACCCATTTTTTGATTCACATGGACACCTTAGACCCAAACAACTCATTGTAATAGACTTTAGTGAGAATACTCCAGGTAAAGATTACAACAATTGGAAGCATCTTGGATTTTTAAAAAAGTATATTTCAATACATAAGTTTGTATGCATGCTTTAAACAAATATAGTTCAAGAATGAGCAAAGAGTCTAAACAAAAAGTAATATGACCAGCACTAACATTAAACTTCTCATCCAGATTTTAATATGTTAGTCTAACGTAGTGTTAGTTACCATGCTGTACTGAAAAATGTAATGGCACAATCTGATCATGGTTCATTAAATATTATACCCTACTTCCCCATAATATTTAGGCTGGTCATAAAATTAACAATGCATAAGTAAATAAGTATAACCAGTTATAGACAGTTGCTTGTTTTACAAATTGCCATCAGGTAAGACATACTGTCCCCAGAGACTCAGAGATGGACATTCAATCATACCATTAAAACAGTATGGCCTGAAGAAATGGGCACAATTTTTTGAAAGTATATTAAGACAATTCTGTTAGTTTTTAGTTACCCCTTGTAAATAATCATGGTATGACTGAATACAAGACCAAACTTTGAAAAGCAAAGGATTTTAATCGGCATAGTGCATGATTGATTCAACGTAATTCCCAGGAAATAAGCCAGTTACTCGATTGCAAACTCCTTCATACCAGCCGTCATCGTTCTTCTTTATCACATAAATGATTGCACCCTCCATAAACGACAGCTCATCGTCTTTGTCCTTTGTATAGTCATATATAGCAACAACTGTGGATTGAACAGGGACACATTTAGCATATTATTTATAGCACCAGTATTAAAAAACAATTGTACATCAAAAAATGTTAAAACACTATAGTTTACTCTCCTGGGATTTTCCATAATGAATTCACATGCTTTCCCTGTTGAATATTAAGTCCAGAAAATGAAATTTCACTTTCCTTGCAACATTATCTACCAGTAAGAAGTGGGTGGTGACTACACTGAATGCTCAGCTAAGCTGCTGACAGAGGGGTACATCTGACTGCAACACAGTAAAGCAGAGCATATGGACACTCAAAGCTGAACTATGAAATAACTGACTCCATGAGTGTGGCAGCCATTTCTAGTCAGACTGCCTCAGAAAAAAGATTTTTTTTAAAAATCATTCCACTAGGGCCCCTGCAGTTACACAGCCTGTATTCAGTGTGTGACCCTGTACGTGTGGCTGTGTAAAGCTGCTGCACATAAATGGATGGTCTTTCCTACAGAGCTTCTATGTTCTGGCATCACTTTTCAAGGAGCTGCAATGCGTGCAGGTGGAAAAGTTACTGTAGGAGAAAGTAGTGAATTTGCAGCAACATCTGTTATTTTTCAGTACATGCTTGGTGAATACTCTTACTGACCTCCAACTCACTGTGTGCCACTAACAAAGCAGAGATCTCCCCAAGGAAAGTAAATGTCACCACCAGCAATACTGGAGTTAAAAACTACCACTGTGAACATACAGACTTCAGGCATCACAGCCTTACCCTTCAAAACTGTTAATACGGATTTATGCAATTGATCAGCTTTATGAATTCCAAGAATCTTCTATTTTACACCTATATGTATTCTCAGAAATCTGATGTCTAATGCCTAGAAGATAATGATGCGGTGCATCAGTGATTTTTCATCCCACAGATACGTCCTGCACAGTCCAGCTCCAAGTGAAAATGGAACACAGGAGCTCTGCCACAACAAGTATCACAGGTACCGGGCCCCATTTCATACACACTACAGCACCAGCCAGCTCATGAGAAAACTGGCAGCACTGCTGTTGACAAAATGGTCAGTGCCAGAACACAGACAACTCCACAGGCAGGAAATCAGCATCTCCATTATTCATGAGAAGAGACCTTTACTACATGAGTTCTTAGTCTGCTGATCTGGAGTCACCGATAAGTTTCCAAGGAAGCCTCAACACATTTTACTGTTGAAAGTCTAATGATCTATTCTATTTATCTAGACTGATGGGATAAATACAGCTCAGAATTTCTGGCCATTTTGCAACAGTTTGCAGATGACTGCACAGCAATCCTGAGGTAGGTGCAGACATGTCCAGCTCAGCAAAGATGAAAGCCATCCAATTTACATCTGATCCTCCTAAAGCAGCTTTTTTTTTTATCCATTCTGCACTAAAGCAGTTGCAACACTTCTCTTACCTTTCTCTATATAGTTCTTAGGTGCCCAAGCAGGATCTCCATCTGCATAGGGATCGCTGTACTGCACAACAGCAGCCTCCTCATCCTCATAATCAACAGGAGGTGGGGGTGGAGGAGGAGGGGAGTCATCAAACATCGGCATCTCATCGGGGGGCGGAGGTGGGGGAGGAGTCGGGCTATCAGCAACTAGAAACGTTTGGAGATTATTTTTTTTCTTAAAACTGTGAAGATGCAAACAAATCTGAGGCTGTGCACTGTAGATAAAAGGGCTGGGGGGACAACACACATAGCATGCACTACAATACCATGCACTGAATTAGATACAGAGGCTTTGTATTAACAGCTACAACACAAAACTATATTTGTTATTAGTGGTCAAATCTACATATAAATGCTACTAGAGTCAAAGCACATGCTGCGGGGCATAAGCTGAAAATCAGCAGAGAGGAAAGCTTCCTGCTCCGACATCCATGCGCTGCAGCATTAGCTATGGGAGGACTCCGAGTGGCACCCTCTGAGCCAGGCAGCAACAGGCCTCTGGACTGGGCCAGCAGCTCCATCGTTTTTTAACAAATCCTCTGTCTATAACAATGACTTCAATTTATTTCTGAACACTGCTTCCTTGGATTCCTTCTCTCTAAGACCTAGCATTAAGGGGACAAAAGATATGGTGTGGATCATAAAAAAGGGAAGAGACCAAGATTTAAACAGGTAAGAAAAAGCCAAGTAATCCTTCTGAAGAAAAGCTTTGTATAGATCTTTATCTTGCAGACTAGACTGTGTGTGTGCAAACATTCAGGATTCAATTAATAAATGGAAAACTACAACGGGCAGCTGCTGCTCTTGAGGGGAAAGTGCTCAAGGAATTAAGTGTATAATCCAAAATGTCAAATCCCTGCCCTGAGATTCTCCAATCGGCACAATTACAAGTTGCATTGAGAAAAGGAAAAAAAGAGAAAGGCATTATGGTACAAATCACTTTTAAAATCAGTTCATCACATTAGTTTCCAGTAATGTTCACAGCAGCTGGCAGCAAAGGAGAGAGACAGCACACTCAGATGCAAGACATCAAGTCACTTATCCTGTTCCTTGGGAGCTGTGGTCCACTGGACATGGACCTAGGTGTAAGCACTAAGAAGCCAGAAATTACTGAAAAGAAGCTACTGTCACTAAAATCAACTTTGTTACATAGCAATACAGATTCATTTGCAAGAGATTTGGGATTCCGCACATGGAAACAGGCTGAAAACCACTGCTCTAGGCAGGGTTTGACAGAACTAGCCATCAGGCTCCAGAACATGCAGCTCCAGCACACAAATTTTGAGAAGAAAGCCAAGCTACAGAGCAAGGGAAAAACAACATTGCATTGAGTGAAGCTTTAGCTACTGCTATTTAAAATAGCACTGGAGATTAGAAATAGGATTTGTTTGCTTGAGCACCCTTTACTTTTGCCTGGTCACTACTCCATTGGTGACAAACCTTTGCTCTTCATCCCCATGCCCCTGACAAAAGGCTTGAGCACAGCTCCCATGTCCTAGCTGGGTCAGACTGGCTGTGCTGGTACAGGGGAAGCCAGATCTGCTGCCAGGGGGCAGAAGCCAGCAGGAGCTGCTGGTGCAGAGGTTGGGCAGCCCTGGCATCCAGCCCACTCCCTACCACTGAAGGGCCAATGCTATTCTCCACCTGCAAGCCCAGCTACTCTTCAACTTGACCAGCTGAGCTGCACAACCCACAGTTCTCTCCATCAGTAAGACTGGCTGCCACTGTGTTAGTGATTCCTCTTCCATACAGAAGCCCATTTATGTCCCTTGGAGACAGACTAACAAAGTCTTTGGTGAAGTGAGTGCTATGTCTTGCCCATGCTACTGAATAGCACTCACAGGCAGGATTCATTAATCCACCACAGGCACATGACAACACCATTTATGAATGGAATGGTTTTGTGCAGTAGTTGCAGCATGGCTTTCACAAAATTTATTTCTCCTCTTAATTTATGTCTGTAGCCAGGAAAAAAAACAGTATTAAAACACTAATCCTTTGTGATCTTGAGAAATCCTTACCTTAAGAAATTAAAAATAATTAAAAATAGAAAAAAAAGTTGTATTTATTCAACAATGAAGAAAAGAGGGCAGGAAATGCAAGTGTAAAAGTGCCAACACATACTCTAACTGAGATGCAGTAGAGAAACTGCAAGCTTTACGGGAAACATTTAAAACAATTCAACTTCACATTTAAACAAGGATAGAAAATGGAACAGGAAAGTAGACAAATGCCACCCCACTGAAGTATCCCCTTGCCTCTTGGACTTTAACCTAGACTTGAACTGATTCTAAACTTAGGTAGTCTCTAGGACAGGATCACTTCTCCTAGGGGAGGGGGGAAAAAAAAACACACAAAAAGCCAGGCTAAATGAGAAAGGGTAAAAAGATGAGTATTTTTACAGCTCCAAGTTGAGACATCTCTTGTATATATTCCCACCCCTGTTCTTTAAATGGGGACCAGCAGATTCCTTTTGAAAGGACTGGGTGTGACAGTACAGCAATTTACATCCAATCAGTTGTCCCCAGACCCAGTGGAAAACCTCTCTGAAGGAAATACCCACAGTTTAGGCACAGGGCACAGGAAAAAAGAAAAGTCCACAGAGCAGAGGATGTTGCTCTGTGATAACAAAAAGACAAGTCTACCCACATGTCTCCCTAACTCCACTCCCCCAGAGACTTGTTGCAGAAAACAAGGCAGATGAAAATCTAGCACACAATGCCAAAACTCAACAACAGCCTCTACAGCCAGTTTTGCTGAGCATATGCACAGACTGCCACACGCGCCCCTGCCTCCAAAATGAGGCAGCAGCAGCTCAAAGCCACACTTGTTATATAACTTTCAAACCTGAGGGACTATTAAAAGGAAGAAAATAAAAAGAACAATTCTTAAGGCCAGATTTCAAGCTTCAGCTATTGTGCTGCAATCTCATTCACAAGTCAGCCTGCATTTTGTTGCTGCGCACACAAAGAAGTCTGTCCCTTTCACCTCCACTCTCCCAAGGGCTGTGTTATTTCCAAGATGACAATACTTGCAACAATTCAGAAGTAGGTGTCAATTTTCTCAAGTTTTATCTGCAAGTGAAGACATTCTGTAATCTTCATCTTCAGCAGGTTTCTCTCCACACTTTGAATTTTGAAAAGGTTTGTCAACACAATTCTGTAGCATACTATTCTACATCAACATGATTCTTACTACATATCGAGCACAACACCAAAATACCCTTTTGAATGAGCACTAGAGATGCCTCTTATTTCTGGTGGAATGCTCAGAACATGACCACTTAAAACCTTTAATGGGAGCTCACACCTGGGAGCCCCTAAATGGATGCTGGAGTTATATAGCTAATGCATAGTAGTAGCTGCTGAGATCCTAGCAAACCTCAAAATGGCTCCCAAACACTTTAAAAACATTTTTTATTTACTTCATGCCCTATCTACATCACATTCAGTCTATTGTTTACAGAACTGCAACATACTCCTAGAGAAAAGATATCCTCAGATCAGGAACATGACTTTACACCTGCACTAGCACTTGAGACAGTGACACTCACCTGAAAGGAATCAAGCAGTAATGGTAAAAGCAGTTACCATTAGCACACCTTGCAGTACTGGTGATAGCTAGGGAGCATCTGTCTCTCAAACCTCACAAGCAGAGCTATGCTACAAGAAGTGCAGCAGGGAAATCAGACTAGAGAACACAGAGAAATGGAGAATGAAAGGCTGCCGAGGAGAGATGCCTTACAATGGCATTAGATCCTTTGCAATGGCATTTCCTGTTGAGACTGCATATTTCAACTGACTGTACAGCTTCGTGCAAAGTACTAGTTATTGGAATCAGTGGTTACACAGTACGTATTTAGACATCCTACATAAGCCTGTCTAATAAAAACTAATCAATTATCACAAGTGAAAAAGGCAGGATGAGTCAACATGAAATTAATATTTTCAATTAAGATACATTTTTATATTCAGATGAAACATATGCCACTTTTCACATTGTATTTCTACAATAAATTTGCAGTTCAGAACTTAAACGGGTCAGTAATAATCATGCACATGTTATAAAATATTGAAGAGTGTGCCCTTCAGCTCCAATAGCATATTGACACTAGAATGCAAGATGGTATTAGCTTCTGGAAAAGGAAAAAAAAGAGTCTGACTTGCCAGCCATGCATGCTAGAAGAGAGTAGGCTCTACCCTTTAACAGCTCAGCTTGTCCAAACTTACTGTTTTCCTGCACCCTGGCCACGAAGCCTGTGAGAGGTATCTGTGGAGTCAACTGAGGCATAGGGGGAGGGGGTGGAGCAATAGAAACTGGTAGCAACACACACACACCATATCGGGGAAGTCAAATGGACAAAGGAAAAAAAAAAGGAAACAAACAAAAGCAGCCGTCAGTAACCAGGACCACAAAACAAAGTATGTAAAGAACAATAAGAACACACACACAAGAACCTTCTTCAAGCTTGTGTTTCCAACAAGGCTGAATTCATGGTTAGCCAACTGAGGATCAAAAATGCCCAGGTTTAGCAGGATAGCAGCTGAGTGCAGGCTGAGCGTGTGAAAGCTCACAGGGGGGGTGTGTGAAGGTTCTTGCTCTTTCACACATTTTGTGTGCTTCACCTGAGGAGCGCATAAAACTGAGCTTTTGTCTTGCTGCTAAATAAGGATTACTCCTATTTAGTAGTTGTCCTTTCAAAGTACACTACTAGGAACAAAGGTGATGTTTCTCAGGTTTCTGGACTCCTTCTCTAAAATAAGAGTTGCTTCAAGTGCAGAAAAGAAGCAAAGACAATGATTTTGCAAGGAGAACAGTGTTCCAACATCAATACTTCACATTCATAAAGAGCACCTCCCATAATTTTGTTCTGCTGGGATGGGGGCAATGGGCTAGCTTACTATGCTTTTGGTTTTCACAGAAAAAAAGGGCCATGTTACTTGCTGGTAGAAAAAAACCAGGTGGGTTTAGAGCAGAATGGAGCTTTACAAAGTCTTCTGTGCTTAGAGGGCACTCAGCAACCTAAAATGCTGGCAAAGGCTTCGACAGCTACAAGTGGCTACACTAATGCACAGAGCTCCCCAGGAAGCACTTGCAAACACATCTTTCAATATGCACCTATATGGTGAGCAATGAGATGTGACACACAGCACCACTGAGTGCTCAGAGATGCTGTGCTGACAGCCCAGGTGTTCAACTCTTCCCCGCACAGGTAGGAAAGAGGAATGGGAGCAGTAGGGCAGGACAGTCCAAGTATCAGCTCTGGCAGGACACCTCCCTATGAAGTGCAGGGAATGAAAAAAACAAAATAAAACTACACCCAGAAACCAACAAAACTTCAACTCATTTGTTTCTACTGTCCCCCTTCTCAGTGGAATTTCTCTTGCACTGAAGCACAGAAATTCCTGTGAAGGTGTGAATTCAGCAGGATAATCCAGTTGGAACCAAATTTGAAAGAGGTTCTGTACTTCCAAGTAAGCAACAGTTTTAAATAAAGCCATAACTAAGATTAATGTTCGATGAATTAAAATGAAGCATTTAGTTCATTGCAAAACCAATAATCAAATAAAGTGTATGGGATAAATGATCAATACAAGAGGAAAAACAAACAGGTGTCTCACAAAATCGAAGTAAACATCTAAGAAAAACCAGAGTATTTGTTAGCATGAAAAGTAAAACCTCAAGGAAACATGGAACCTAAATTTAATGTCAAAACAGCTGCATTAAAAAAATAATCACCATTACAGAAACAGAAGAAAACAGTTTCAAGTAGAAAAACACACCCATCAAAATACTGTTTAAAAAATGTTAACAATCAGTATTTTGAAAACACCAGAGAGGCTAGATTAAGAAACAGTACCTGCATTTGAGCAAAAAATTGCTTTAGACAAATGTAAATATTCAGAAACATTTAAGACAACTGAACTATTCCCAGAAGGAAAACCCCGTTTATTCAATAGAACAAAATTCTTCAAGCAGTAGGGAGTTTCTGTTGTTATGGTGAATTAATTTGGAGTAACAAGAGTGTGGAAGAAAATGAAGGGCCAGTATGTGTGAGAGTGAGCAGGAAGAAAATCAAGATTGGAAAAAAAAGAAGAAATAGGTACTGTGTCTGTATATAAAAATGCTTTCTGATAAACACTTCTAAACCACTCAGGAAACTCTTCACCTCAGTGTCTCAAATATTTTATAAGCATTCTTTCCTTAAGAGTAAGTACACAACTCAAACATCAACATTTCTTTTTAAAAGAAATATCCCTCTGAAGTTGGAAGAGTTGGCATGCTGAACAGTACCAGTAGAAGCCATAATATGACTATCACTCACTCCTCCATGTGTATTTAGTCAAAATTTATGGAAATAGCAAGGAAGAAGTTTCTTGATACAGCTTTCTACCAACTCTCAAGTAGATCCTTATTTTGCACACCTTTCTGCAGCAAACCTAGCTTGTCCTGTTGGGTAGGTAGGCAGGAGGCTGCTGAATAAAACCTGCTCGCTTGCCCATGGCAGATTCATTTCCCCCTATATTCCTACTGGTGTGAAAGCACAGAGGAATCATCAGCTAAAAGAAAGACTGAGCTCTTTAACAGTCAAGCTTAAAACTAAGAACAAAGAAGAAACTTGATATCAAGAAAGGATTTAGGAAACAGACAGAGACAGGGAGGAACTGTGTAATGGGAACATGAGCACTGTGCTCTGACAATACTCTTTTGCCACTAGTCCAGTAATTGGGGGACTGTACTACTACAACCATATTAGGTCTCCTGCAAAAAAAATCCTGATTTTAGTTTGTGTTCTCCAAGCACACCTGAAATGCCAAATATAATGTGCCTATAATTAGACAGGCAATCATAATAATTTCTTGTCATGAGTAACAGCAAACAAGTCAGAAGGGAAAACAGTATAATTACATATACTGCAATCACTGTACAACTTCAATATGGTTTTTCTTGTTTGTTTTTCCTTCTATTTTAGGAAAGAAAGCAGTAATCTCATTGATGCTCTTCATAAATTAATTAAAATGCCATGCATGCTTTTACAATAATTTTGCTCAAAACAGTTTGTGATTTCAGAGCTCAGCTGCTTACTTGAATTTTGAGAATAAAGAGGCCCGCCATTAACATGAGGTTGAGCAGAAAATGGGGCAGTCACAGAAGGATTCCGTCTGTATCCACCAGAAGATGCTGAAGAAGTGGTAGAGTTGTGCCGTGAGATTTGCCTGGTCATTGTGCCATACTGGGAACCAGGAGCTGAACCAGGAGCAGCTGAAAAGCATTAGCCAGAGGAACCAAGGAAAAGACTTAAGCAGAGCATTACTTGTGATAGAATGCAGAAAATAGAAAAGTCCAGAACACGGGAAATATTTGATTACAGTTCTCCAATAACTTAAGGTCCGTAACAGGAGATTAACAGAAAAACAAACATCCTTGTTAAAAACAATGAGAAAAACCACACAGGACATAAACCAACACTCATATAAAGAAAGGGCACTGAGAAATACCGAGAACTACTTTGAAAGACTGGATTGGACTGGAAAATTGAATCAGCTTCCAACTCCTAAGTGTATCTCAATAATGCAATATACCCTTTATTAAAAAGCACACAGAAAAAAAATCCACATTCTGCTCAAAACAAATGTTTTCCATCATGAACCCGAACTTTTCTCCAATCTAATATACAGCAATACTCTAACAAAACAGTAAAATAAATGTCATGAGCTTGAGACACTTGGCACATTTATCGATCATACTTGCTTGGTGTGCTTTTATATTGATGGAATTTACACTAACAAATCAGAATCACCAATGTCAACTGACAAAGATATGTCACTCATCCTTCAATGGATAAACACCCATATTTACCTTCCACGTGCTTGCTGCACAAACTTCAAGGTTAATAAAACAATTTCAGTTTTCTTTCAGATTAACCTCTGACAGATACAAGAATCATACCTTACAAATTAATGACTCTCACACATTGTGGTCATATGAGTCAAAGCAATTCTTAAATGCAAAAACTGTTTTGCAATGTTTTGTGCTTCTATACACATATATGATATACAAAAAAATGCACACACACACAAACAGCAAGTGATCAGAAGTCTGCAGTCCTCTAATGCCATCCAAAGTCACTTCCACTTAACATTTCAGTAACAGAAAGTGCAAAAGGTTATGTGGGTCAATGCCTCCAAAGCTAATTTCATAACTCAATCAATTAATTTTGTCATCAACCTGTGACAGGAAAGGATGCAGTATTTTTTCCCCTTCTGAAAAGTGCTACCTTTAGATTCAAACCTAACTGCTACATGTAGTGCTTGAAACAATTTTTCATGCATTGTTAGTTCATATCCTCAAGTCTTCCAGCTTGATGCCTGCCTGCAGCATTACAGAATCAAACCCAGCCACTTGTGCTTTCCAGTTACTTTACACCCACAGATCAGGATACAGGCATCACCCTACACATAAGTTACCATTTTTAAACCAGAGTGCAACTGTTGTGGCTTAGCTGCTGGAGGGACACAGCCAAATACCAATATTCAAGTTGATTCTGAGATCTTATAGATCAGATTAATTGGGAACAGATTTCAAGCAACTACCAGCCTTTTTCACATACCTTGTGCATTTAGCTTTAGAGGCTTTAACCACAGAAAATTAGTGAAGATTAGATTTGTTTAAAAACAAAAAAAAATCCCAGAACTGATTTTTATATTAAAATCATGTAGGTCCCACAACAGAAGAAAAAATACCCTCACTAAGTCCATTAGGAAGAGATGATTACTGATTATGCAGCATGACTGCAATCACTTCAGCATTGACACAAGTCTCACCTATCAGACTGCCCATCGGGAGAGGTGGTGGCAGTGGTGGTGCTGGCAGGGCTCCAGGAGGAACAGAAATGTGTGCTAATAAAATAGTTTATATTCCCAGTTAGGCCATATTATTAAAAAACAAAAACCCAAAGAAGGCATGGACACTTGACAGGCCTCCCAAACAAATAAAAAAATTCAATTTGAGTTAACTGATACAAAATCAAACCCTGATCCTACCCAGGGTTCTGTTCCTGCCAATCTTTATTCTCATTGATTTTTACGGGATGCCAGATGATAATAAGATTTTGTGCCTATTTGTAGCACTGCAAGCTCAGAAACACCTGGGAAAGAAAAGCCTACATATGTACAAGGAAGTGAAGACTTGTCATCTGAGGAACAGAGCGATTTCTGCAATAACAAAATTACACTACACCAAAACTCCACTCTTTTCTTGTGCAAATTAGCTTTATGGGCTTGCAAAATACACCACATACAAGTGATTGAGTTGGTTTATTACCAACATAATAATTCTGCCAACTTTTAATAAAGAAGGACCTTACCCATTCTCACCAAGACAAAGGAGTATGCTTTCAACACTGAGAGACCTTGCCAGGTTCTTTTCCATTGCAGATGGCAAAGTTAGAAGGGTATTTCAGAAGACAACATTTACCATTAAACATGTACATAGCTATAGCTGCTGCAGCTTACCAGGGCATCCAGAAATGCCAAACTGCAGACAGACACTTAAAAATATATTTTAAGTTTTAAAAGGATACACTTGCCTTCTATTCCCACTGCACTCCCTTTATTGTCTCGTAAAAACATGGACCAACATAGGTGTTTTAACCATCCACTATTTTAGAAGTGATTGTCCTGCAAGTACTATTGGTAAAGAATTAAAACTTCAGATGTCTCTCAGCACTCATAAGAGATTTCCTGAGTAGGACTGTGCTTTAGGACACTTTTTACCTCATCATATGCTGTCAAAATCCCTCTGCAAACACAAGCAAGTAAGAAGCAGCCTTAAGTGGCCGTGGGAAGAGCCCCACACACCTACCTGGCCCGATGGTTGGCGGTGAAGGTGTAGGCACGGCAATGGGAATGCCAATACTGCTGCTTCCACTGTTCTCTCGACTGCCGCTTCCGCCACTGCTACCACTACAAAAGAAAAAGCACAACTATTAGCACAGCATTTCCTACAAAAGCTTATCAACAGTTACACTTCTTGTGCGAGCTCTGCTAGGCTAAACCAATTACAGACTGCTAAAAAATACCCTATAAAATGCCTCTGTCTTTATCTACAATTGCATACAGCTAATCAAGTCTGGATGTATTACACTCCTAATAAATTGAATTAGCTAAGCCAATAAATATCTCTATGAATAAAATGTGGTTTTTTTGTTCAAAAAAACAAAAAGGTGATCAACCATACAAGTTCTAGGCAATGGAGTAACAACCACAGGAGTAGTTTGGGGGCCTTTTAATAATTGAAAGTAGTGTGCTGGGGCTGGAAGAGTTCATGTCTAAACTCAAAATAATTATTTAAGATTATTTATGCTGTCAGCTGAAGGAACATTTCCTCTACTCAGAATAGCAGCTTAGACTGGGAAGGTTTTAACTGAAAAAAACATTTGGGGTTGGGTGTGGGGTATGGTGTGCACAATTTTCAGTATATCTAACACTCCTCCTTGCTCATGCACACACTTCCAGTGTTTGAGAAGTTTGTTTCTAAGACCATCTGAAAGGTGACAGTATTGTCAACTCACAATTTGTCTAACTAATGTTATATGATATACAAATCAGAGGCCAGCAATGCAGAACATATTTATAGTGAACTACTAGATAACATTTCTACACACGCCTTTGGAGAATATAAGATTTATTTTCCTTGAGGGAGATGAAAAAGAATCAAAATTCAGACAGAATGTACCCTTATTCTTATCCAAGAGCACCCCTTAGTTCAAGTTTTGAATTTACATGGATTAAAAGGATAATTTAAAGGACAAGATGTTTTGAAGCGAAAACAGCACTTTAACTCATCCATGTTATTTAAGAAGTACACAGTGATGTTAATTTTATTTACCACTCATGGATAGCTACAAATCAGTCAGGAGTCAAGTGCAAATCATTCAAATATATCCTAAGAAAATAACACTGTTAAAAAAAGAAAATCAGTAATCTGACATGGAAGCCAAGACAATTCCTTCAAAATTAGTCTTCTGTCTGCTGAAGACCTCGATCTTGTCACCATGGTTGCGGCTGAATTTCTGACTGCAGTCTACATAAAAGAAGATCTTCTGAGACAAGAGTAAGGAGCATTCACAGTAGCTGAACGGACAAGACTTTTGATGCAGCAACATTTAGAAGTTACTTAATTCTGACAGTATTTCATCAATGACTGTTTCCAAAATAGTCTCAGTCCCTGTTAGTGAACTACCATGTTTAACTGCCTATTGGGAATTAAAAGAAAAAAGAAAATTGAGGAAGAAGCTCTCTAAAAAATAAGCTAACACTTACTTCTAACTAAATTGAATTCTTCTGTTTGCTTTTTCCCTGCAGTGTGAAACCCATGATAAAAATCAAACTGAAAAAAAAAATGAACTCAAGAGGCTCAAAGAAAGATCTAGCCTTGTAATTCAAGGAAAACCCTACATTTTAAGAAATGTACACTCAGAACATTGAGTATGAAGACACTTCCTTGTGTTAGGGAAGTCAACAATGCAGTGAAGTTCTGTTGATGCAGTGGTAGAATAACTCACCTTTTTGCCTTTCAAGAAAAAGCCAACAGGCACAGAGCTTCAAAGCTTTTCTGTGACTTTAGTAAGCATCAGCTTGCCAGGCAAGAAAGAGTTACTGTGAGAAAACCCTCTACCTGTGTGTTCGTGGTCTCTGGTTCAAGGAAGCTGTCCTTCCTGGACTGTGCTGACTTCCCAGCCTGGCAGGACTGGTCATGTAGTCATTGGGGACTGTTGGCGGTTTGACTGGCTCCAAGGTTTTGTAAGGAGTATTTCGTCTGGTCATGGAAAAAAGATTTGAAAACAAAGATACAGGATCAGAAGATCAAAAGGAAAAATAAATGGAATAGTAAAGTCATCTGTTTTCTTAAGTTTTCATGAGAGATCACTGCACAGTGACCCACATTACACTATATTAAACAAATTCCACTGGTTGGGGCAGACAGGTCACAGTCAAATGTCTGAAATACTCTTATGTAGGCAGATCCATCAAGTCAGCTGACAGCATATGAACTGACCAAAAAAGACTAAATTAAATATACTACATAACATACACCACATCCACATAACATTCTGGGGTTACCTTTCAGTACACTGCACATGACAAATCTTCACTGTAACAATTTCCTCTTCCCCTCCCTTCTGAATGCTTTCCAAAGTAATCATCTCATTAAGACAGGAGTAAGGCTGAATCAAGATTCTCAGAACAAGTGACATTTGCAATCACCAGTGCTTTTCCTAGGAGCACTGTTTCACACAATAATCAAGCAATCTCATCTCACATAAGGAAATCTAAAAGTGCCCCACAGATGAGCTTCATTGTCTCCATTTTGCAGGCCAAGAAAGCGAAGCCCAGAGACCTCCAAAGTCACACTGCACTGAGTCAGAAATATAACAGGGATCTTTCAAGATCTATTTTCCAGACCCATTACTGCCTTAGGAACAGTGCATTTATTGTACTGAATCGCAGAGCTCTTTGGTTTTCACCAGTAACTAAGAGATCCCTTGCAAAACATGGAATTTGGCAATGCACCAGTTAGGCAAAATCAAAAACACTAAACTACTGGCATTTAATCATTTGTCCGATTACTGGTTATAACTGAATTGGTAAGTTATACAGCTTCCTGATATTTTAAGAAACTCAGACTTCCTTTTTACAGTATGAAATGCAACAGTACTAAACAAACTATAACAATTTATTATTAAAACCTCTCAAAGAAATAAGTGGAAATACTATAATTGTTTTCATGTACTGTGGTGTTTGTAAATTAGTTTGTCTACATAAAGACCTCTAGATGATTTTAATATGCAAGCTGCCACTACCTACGGAACTGCCAACTGAGATCAGCTGTAGAAAAAACAAAGAAATTTTGCATTCCACTTGTAAGAGAGAGATCTAAAGACTACCACATAAAATGATAAGCAGGGAAGACTGTTAATATGCTTCCAACAGAAATAACCTTGAAAAGTAGTGTTTTAAAGTACTCTATCTTGAAATACATTGGCAATAGGAACAACTGTTGAGCTCTGCAGCACCAACTATTTTGCCTGTACAATTTAGAAATATTGTCAAAAGCAAAACCCCACCACATCCTCATCAGCCATGCCTCAGCTTCTCCTTTATCCTACTCAGCTTCATTGAAGAACTCAAACTCCTAAGCACCAAAGAACCCAAAACCTATTTCTTTCCATCTCTCAAATCCAATTCTTTCCTTTGCTTTTCTGCCAGCCTTACATAGAGGACAAAAGCACTCTTTCCTGACACTGCCCAGAGCTCTGTACCTCACTGTTCCCCTATGTTTTCCGTGTGATCCTGATAGCCCCTGCCAACAGGGAGAGCTACAGGGAGTCCAAGGCCTTGCTCTGCTCCAGGACCCTCAAGGAACAACTTCAATTACTCCCACCATCCAGCTCCACCAACTCACTCGTTCTTACATGGTACTTCCAACCTCAGCATCCAAGGTTTTCCAGTCTTTCCCTGGTCCTATGAAGAGACCTCTGCTTGCTTCAGTCCTTTTCCTTTTCGCTCCATGCGATTTCTGTGTAGGACTCCTTCCCCACCATGTTCCTTTAGATAGTCCTGCCTTGGAGGGACAAGCTGCACAATAGGTACCATGTACTTAAAGACCTGTGTTACACACTAAGCTCATTCTGATTTTACAGGCTTATCTCTGCTTTCTGGATCAAAGAGAGAAGGGTAGTATCCTTGCGGTTTCTAGTGATTTTTTCTACATAAATTAGGGTAAGTCATGCCTATGATATTTCATGCTTTGGCAGAACACGGCTGCTCAAGACAAGAACTGCACTTCCTCAACAAGAAGGGCAGATAGAGATCTCTTACAAACCCACATGATTCCTCCCCCTCAGCCAACTGCTGCCTCTTGTCAAGCTCATCTGGAAATGACATTCAGCTGATTAATCCTTATCAGGCATCAGCTAAGGCAACCAAACAGCTCTGGCTTGTTCAGGGGAGAACGTTAAAGAGAGGCAGCTCCCCAGTACATCAATGCTGCTGTTTCACTAGCAAACACCAAGGGGACATGAAAGCACTACCCAGGTTCCCAGGGCTGATAAACAGCTCTTTCTCAGCTGGGATAAGAGACAATTGGAATACTGATTTCATGCCCTTGAGCAATGGGAATTTTCACAAAACATGCTGAAGAAACCTCTAGGGTAATTTCTCTGTGGAATACGCAACAAACAACACAATCAAAGCATCAAATCAGGATTAAAAATAACTCAGTCTTCAATAAAAGAAGTTGCTGCTTCTAATTTTCCTTGACCACTGCTCCTGATCCCCATCCTGTTCTGTCTCATTATTCTCCATTTTTCCACCCTTCTGCCCCTCCCAGGCAACATACCTGGAGCCAACACAATCACAGCAGCCAGCTTAACAGTGCCTCAGTCCCCCACAGAATAAAGGAAAGGCTGAGAGTGACAAATAGGTAGAAAGTCATTTAGGATGCCTTTTGGAAGCTGTTGCACAGTTGGACAGACAAAACCATATGGCACATGCACTGAGCTTCTTAAGTATTAGTTTTCGTCTCTAGCAACAACTACTTGCTGGCACACCAAGATAAGCAGATTTCACTCCCCACAGGTCCATAGCAGCAAAATAGATGCAAGGAACTCTGCTCGTTGTGGGATTTGGGAATAGCAAAATCCTTCCTCATTTAAGCATAAAAATAAAAATGCACAAACCTGTAAGAATCAATGTTGCCACTGTGTTCACAATGCCACAAACTGTGCTTAGAGAATGCAATGAATACAGCACCAACATCCATTTCATAGCTTGTCTAGTATTGAGAAATTAGTAGACAAAAACTTTACCATGAGGTCTTTCCTCCACTGAAGCTAAAACCTTACTGAGATTCTTTTGTGCCACTTTCTCCCCAAAAACCAGGACTAACAACAGTCCCCGCATTTACCCATATCTATAATAAATCTCCATGAAAAAGCACTCTTTCAAAAGGTCATCATGAAAATAAGAGTTAATGCAGCTGAAAGGTTTATACAGAAAACATAATTGTGATTTTTTTGCTAAAGACAATCAAAATTGTCATCTATCCATCAATTTAAGAAACATCAACACTGGCACAATTAAAAATTTCTATTACACAGGCAGGACCAGGCAGTCCATTCTTACCCCAGAGTTCCCCGGCCTGACATGGGAGGACTTGGTGGTTTTTGTGTAGGCGGGTTTGTTCTTGACAAGGTGCCAGTTCTTGCAGGCTGGTTATTTCCATGCTGAAATAAGGGAAAACATGATTTTATTTTTATAGCAGAGCAGTCCTATTACTGACAGCTTTTTTTTTTTTAAGTGTAAGAATATGAAGTGAGAATTCCCAGACAGCTGTCAAACAGCAAGTTTTCAGCTATACACAAGACAGACACCAGTAAATACAAAGAGTCTAAATATAAGCTTGATGTTATTTTTTGCTATTAATTTACAACAGACATCAGAAAGGCCATTGACAGGTTCATGCACAAATATCTTTTTTTTTTCTTTAAAGGGAAGCCACATTTGTATTCATTGCCATTCAGGTGTTAATAATTTAAATCAAACTTTAACACTGACAGTACAATACAGCCAGCACGGCCCAGAATTTCTCAATTTGCCCCTGCTATTTGACTGACAGAGTCATTCAGGTTGTCTGGGAAGTCTCTGCAAAAAATGTAAGTGAAGGGAATCAAGGCATCTACTGAATTCAGAGCAAAGCACTATATGTGTTAGAGAAATTAATGTATCTATGTATAAATGCAGATGTCAATGTATCACAGATATATTGACACACGCTAAATGCTGTAAATAAAAAAAAGTATAGCATGTTTAATCTAAATATCCTATGGAAAGCAGAGAAGAGTGTAAGAGAGCACTAGTTTTCAGTTTTAATGGCTCTGCAGCCTCTACTGTCAGTCACATGAGGCACTGTGGGTCAAAGGAGAAATAACACTTCTTACCTTGGCTTTTAGCCACTTAACGTTGGCAAAGAAAGGGGGGAAAAAGGTAGAAATTAATGGCAGATCCATCACAACTGATAGGACAGGTTAAACTACAGATAATCACATTTTTTAAAAAATCATTTGTGTCTACTGATAATTAGCTCGTCCCAGTACACTAACAGTGATTTTACTGTCTCAGTTACTTAAAGTTCTGTCTGACAAAGTGACCAGAGGAAAAGCACCGGTATCAAAATTAAGTTTAGTTAAGCTTTGCCATAGACATCTGCCAGGTTCCTCATGGACAGTAAAGGGCTGGAAAGCCCTTTAGTGACCATTCAAGTCCAAAT
>WEIV01024883.1:201525-226085 GCA_013390005.1 Calyptomena viridis
CACATTCCCAAAAGCCAACAGTCATATTGGAAAATGCAACTACTGCACCTTAACAACTTCAGCCTTCATGGATCAAGCTTTTGAGCCTGCACAACCCAAGTAGTTCAGCAAAACATCAATTTTAGAGACTAACAGTAATTATTCTAATTTTAATAAGTCTTCTACAGCACTTGATTCCTGAAGCACTTAAATGCAGAAACCAATAACCTGACATTGAATTCCTGTATTCTCTATGCATAGAACACTCTCCTCAAATGCAGGCTGTACTGAAAAATCATCCCTTTCTCTGACTCCAGTGTTTCTATTTTACAGCAATTCAGAGCACATCTTTCAGGCATCTACACAAGATTGTTTTACACTGATAATTTAAGCCAGACTGGATGAAAAACAATCCTAAGAGTTACCGGTTTAATACAGGTTTAGTTAAAAAAAAAAAAAAAAATCAGGGAGTCTAAATCCATCACACTAATTCATAGTCTAGAGTTGTTATGGTATAGAACTGCTTCCTAACTTGTGTTGGAATTAAGACTCCTCCGCTAGAAAGCAGGAGGTACTCCGGTATTCTTTTGTGTCAAGTAATTCCTGAAAGAGCTGTTCCTTGAGCTCAGCAGTTCAAAGGGCACATGATGTTGTTCAAAGGCCACAACTGACTGACCAGAGCACATCAAGCTTTAGAGGATACATGGGTGTTGAATAATGCCATCCAAGGGAAGACTGTTGGAAACCATGTACCTGGAAGGCCTGCTCTAGAGGTGTACACAGGTACTTATAATAGAAAGATGTCCGGGGAGCAAATGATGTTATATTAATTCACTTCCACTATGACCATTTCAAGAGAGGCAGACAATTTATGAAGGCTTTTATTCAGAGAAAAGAAAAATGAGGCTGTTCAAAAGCACTAACAGGAGTGAAGCATCAAATGCCACAGATTTAAATGCAAACTAGCTGACCCCCTTTCTCCTGTCCACCCTCCAAAAAACCCCAACCTACCAGTTAGTTTCCCTGTAAGACAGGACTTTACTTCTTTAGTTATGGAGAAAAATTAAGGGAGTGGCAGTAACGATTCAATCAGGAGGAGGAAGAAGTCAGTCATGGCTTTTTTGACAAGTCATTAACCTAAGATCATGAGCCATTATTTCCTGACACTGTGACTTCACTGACAGTCACAAGGTTATGGCAAACATTGCTCAAAAAACCCTCACTGCAAAACGATCCACTTTGTTACTGAAATGTTTGTATGTGGGAGTACATCAAACCCATAATACTTCCTATCATAAAGGAACTAAACATTTTAATACCAGTAACATTCTGCACTGACCCTATCTTCTGGTCTGTTACTTGGAGTCCTCAAGTGTCCAGGTATTCTTACCTTTACGCCATGGCCAACATCATCCAGCACCGTGTAGTCTATAGGTTTTCGAATATACCTTACAGGACGTTCCATGTTCGCTGGTGCTATAATTTTGTGAGTTCTTGATGTGTTCTTATTGGTCGTCAAAATGCCTATCTCTCTGCGAGCGACCTTTTCTTTATGGATGTCCACAGTCTAGATTAAAAACAAGAAAGTATGGGTTTCTTTAGGCATTTGCTGGTTTGGTTTATTTTTTTTAACAGAGCTAGCTACATGTTTAGGCTTCACTTTTAGATAAAGAGTCTGAACTAAGTTAATGCTGCTGGAAGGATGCCAGTTTATTGATGAAATGAGCTTAATCTACATGTTAGAAAATTACACCTTAATGAAATAACCAATATTGATAATAAAATTACAATTATACATTACTGCTTTGACACTCTAAAGACACTTTGCAGATACAGTTCTTGCAGATTAACTCTCAGTGTTCTTATGACTGGCACTAGTAGTAAATTACTCCAACTCCACAGCTGGGAAACCAGGACAGACAAGCTAAGCAATTTGCTCACAGCCCCAGAGGGGGACTAAGCTTGGGAAGTCTGTGTGGTAATTTCTTTCAGGAAAGCCATCAGTGCATATCAGAGTAAGAGTCTGCATAAAGAAGAACTAATTTCAGCACTGAGGCTAGTTTCAGTCATACTGTTTACAGCAGCTTCATTAAAAGAATAAAACAAAGCCTTAAAAATGCAAGTAAAGGAATATAAAATGTGGTGGGTACCATAATTTTATTAGAAAAATACCTAAAGAGACAAAGAAATGTCAGTCCAGTAGTCCATGAAAAATCAAGCTAAGCTTCACATAACAGACACATTTCTACATGCAATATAAACACTGCTTAAACCCTGGCTGAAGGAGAACAAGAGCAAATCGAGCATCGGATGTCACAGAAGTCTCATCTCTAGGAAGCCTATTTCAAGATTAAGGGATTGAATCTACTGGTTTAGGTACCTTCAGGATCTCATTGCAGGAGATGGTATCTGACAAAAAACACCACTTGGAGCAAAACCTATCAAACCACCACTTTTTCCACTGAAGAAAATAATTCTTACTCTGTAAGCATCAATTCCTCCTAAAGAGACTGTCAGGAAAAAATAGTCCCTGTCCATCAGTACCCCTTTGGTACATCTCTAGAAATTGTCTAACCTAAAATTAATGTTGTGATGTGCAAGGCTTTGTTTAGTAAAGCAGAGTCAAAGATGAAGCACAACATTAGTTTATATTTTGCTCTACTTCTACATGAGGCAAGCTGAAAAAAGCAAGATCAATATCCAGGAAATGACCATTTCTAGGAAAGCCAGCATTCAGTGTTCACTGTGAAATATCTTCAGCTGAACTGTTTTTTTAATTAACTGGTGCACATCCTCAGTCTTAAATTCTCCTGACTACAGAGAGACAAAACCTTCCTTACCAGTTTTGTTAGATGACATTGCAGATTGTAACTGGGAACACAAGTGGAGAAACACCTAAAAGCGGGGACACCAAGCAAACTTGTTTTCACAGCTCAGAGCTAAATGACAGACTACTTGTAACATCACAAAAAGTTCTTTTATTTTGGAAGCACACAGAATCTTAATACAAGTAACAGTTGTCATCTTCCAGAGCAATGCAAGACATTAAATGTTACGTCTGCATTAGCTTATTTGGAGTAAGCTAATTAAATATTTCAATAAAACTCTGAAACAAGCTTTATTGTTCTAAATGCTCATGCTCGAAAAAATTCCCAAATAAGGAATGAAAAAAACCACCTTTCCAAATGAGACAATCCCATATATCAAGCATTTACCACTATATCAGTATCCAATATCACCCACTGCAGCCACATTTGCTCTGGCAGCTAATTTCACGGATGACAGAGTGAAGACTAAAGAAGGAGACTACTCTTATTTTTTCAAATCCAGATCTTACTTGGGTTTTTTTCCTTTTAGAGGCTGAAATATACATGCTAGTTCTGCCTTTAGTTTGTTTCTTGATCTTGCTGAAGGGATTATATGAGTGCTGTGCTACATGTTCTTGGATCATCTCTCTTCCAATTTCTATGTATAACCTGAGCCTTTCTGTTCAACAACAGCAGGACTCAAACTACCTTTTAAAACTCTTTAATAATAAGCACCTCTTCATATTTTGTAATATATAGCACTGCACAGGTGAGAAAAAGAATCAACTTTAGTTAGAGTCACCTGAACAACACTGCAATAAAAGAGGCTGAGAACAATCTAAGGATGACACTACAATGTTTCAAAATATGTTATTTTAAAATACTGCTATGTCCTTTGAAATAAACCCATGCTTCTACTTCATTTTCACAAAACAAATCTGTTGTTACTAATAAATTCATTTTTTGTTCAGTGGATGGACAAAAATGCCCTTTTATACCAAGAGTCCTCTTAACATTTATAGAAAAAGAACAGAGAAACAAAACTAAGCCCTTCACAGTGCAGGGCTGAGATGCATTTTTTTCCTAGCAGATAGTCCATAAAGACTGATTTTTCTCCCTAAAACAAACAATGAAAATTCCATAAGTTACTGTAGCAGAGGATAAGAAATTCCAGGAACAGATGCTTTGGAAACTGACTTAAGTAATATCGTAACAAATTGTTGTTAATGGAAAAAACTCTTAGGACAGGAAAAGGGCATATTTTAATTTTACCAGATAGCTTATCCAAAATAAAACATCTAGCAGTGACTTGCAAAGTCTCTGCACAGATTTCAGTAAGGTAAACCAAGCAAAGAGAAGACTATCTGTATTATAGTGCAGGGCCAGCAACAGGGCACATATGCAAACTTTGAATGGCATTCAGGCATGCCTGTGCAAGAGACTAATTTGCTGTTCAAAGCAAATGAGACTGCAAATCCTACCACATCTGGTGCACCGGAAAAGCACGGTGGGATTTTAGCCCAAGCAAAGCAAAGGCTCACAACATATGCTTTGCCCAGAGCAATAGGCTGCCCATCAGAGCTCCTAGACAGCATCTTATTTCAAGAAACTATTTTTTAAAATCTGTGTATTATTAAGTATTATGTGAACATTATACAAAACAAAGAACACACCAATTGTTAATTTTCCTGGTTTTATTTATATCTACTTGCTTGGCCTTCACATGGAAGCTTATCACAGGCAATGTTTTTCCCTTCCAAAAAGCAAAATGCTCAACATAGAAGCAATTTTCAGTAGGACAGCATAGTCATCCAGCCAGATGAGTTAATATCCAAGAGAGAGAAGCCACATATACTTGGTAACAGCCAAATCAGACCATTCTCAAAACTCTGGTCACACTTGACATCTGTAGCTACAAGTGTTTGCTCTGATATGGTAACAAGACAGCTGAACAGTAGTTGGTTTGTGATTTCATGCACAGAATCTACTTTTAAACATCAAAGACAGAGAGAAGCAAAGCATGACTAATTGTCTCGGGTTAACAGAGGTTAATAAGCATTAGCAAAGAGCCAGACCAGCTTCAACTATGTTTGGCTTATGCTGAAACATAAATATGTAGCCTAACTTAAAACTCAGAGTATAAGAATGTCACTTGTAGACAACACAATCCAGTGAGAACAAGTCCAGCATTATACTGATTTGGAGAAGAAGAAAAAGTACATGTTTCCTTTGGGAAGCAAACTTATCTCAAACAAACTCCTTTGCCATTACAATTGGGGCTAAAGACTATGCCAGCTAATCCAGAAGCAAAGTTAAGTTTGGAGGTTGAAGGAACTGTTAATTATTAGCTGCCTCCACCGTCTTCTTCAAATTATATGAAAAAACACCCCCGTTGAACAACAGGATGTAAAGTTAAATTTTAACTGTTTGCTTCCTCAGGAGTAGCCTCAAGGCCAAGTGCCGCACAGCAACGATAAAGCAAATAGTTGATCTTTTATTATTCTGTGCTGCAGATACCACTCTACCCATGTGCTAGAGTGTGTAAACCCAGATAAAAACAATTTACAAAAACCAGAGCTGCACTGCATCTGGCCAAGCTAATGAGGATATCTAAATATTTTAATACAACTCACATATAGCAATATGGAAGGAAAAAGCTAAATGATTCAAGCTTCTACAATCTTTTTAATCCTGAACCACTGCAAGTCAAATTTATGAACCAGATACTCACACAGCCACCATTTCTCTCACTAAATGCATGCACAGCTGGTAAAGAGCAGGGAATAAAAGAAAAACAATCTCTATCAAAGCAACTCCACCAATCAGGCACTGCCAACTTCTGGGTGTCAAAGGCAAGGCAACTTATTACACTAATACCACAAAGCAAATACACCAAGCAAATCAAATACCCTTTAGATTTGTGTTGACTGACATTCCAGAAATATTTTGCAGGAAAACTCCACTTCAGGTTTTCTACTTTGCTCCTCCCTAGATTTTCAGGAATGAAGGTGTAACAGCACACACAGTGACCTGACAGAGGGGACAGGAAAAGCACTGTGTGGTGCTGCACAGCCATCTCGCCAGCAAGCTGGAAAAAGCTGCCAGGCCTTTGGGAAGAGTGGAATAATGATTAGGGCAGAGAACAGCTCACCATTCCTCAACAGTGAAAATGGTAGCTATTAGGCAGAAAGAGTGGACAAATTAAACTCTCCAAAACAGAGTAAGATACAGTGTAGAAAGTTACAAATTAAAAAACAAACTAAACACAACCAAAAAAACCCCAAGCAAACCAAACAACCCCACTCACCAAACATTTCCCCTCTTCTCCCACCCAAAGCCCCAAAACCCAAACCACTACATGAGTTTGAGGAAGAGCAAAAAGTCACTTCAAGATTTCCTTTATTTAAAAAGCCTAATATCTAAACATAAGACCAAAAAAACCCCTAAAATTACACCACCAATTTTACTGATAGCTTTTCAGGCCACTTTATGCAATGGTTTATTTGATTTTCACATCATGAATGGCCTTCAAACAAATATCCTGTGCTGCACAGACCTACAAGTCAGTAATTTTTCAATTTGTCCATACACTCACTCAAACAAGACGGAATGTAGACTCAAAATCTACAGGCTTCCTTAAGCTGCTACGTTCTCCAAAGCCAGGAGACAAGGGAGGCCAAGCAGCTTGTTATCCGCAACAGTCTTCTGTAATTTTGACATATATATACACCTAAATGTTAACAGAATAGATCAGAAGTACTTTATACAAACAAAACCACAAACATAAGATGTATCAGCCACGCAGGCAGCAAGACCTGTCATCATTTCCCACCCCCATCTTCCTGGTGCACTTGCTGCAATCACACGTCCTGAGTCTCGGTAACCTGTGTTGCACAAACCTGGTGCTGTACTTCCCCAGGGTAATCTGTTCCACACCCCAAGTACTCAGTGCACTTTGGGGCACCTCAATGCAAGAAGGACATCAAACTGCTAAACTGTGTCCACAGGAGGGTGACCAAGATGGTGAAAGGTCACAAGGGAAAGCCATCTGAGGAGGGGCTGAGTTCACTTGGTTTGTTCAGCCCGGAGAAGAGAAGGCTGAGGGACACCCTACAACTTCCCCCAGGTGGCCACCACAGGGATGGTGCTGATCTCCTCTCTCTGGTGACCAGCAATAGGACATGAGGAAATGGAATGAAGCCATGTCAGGGGAAGTTCAACCTGGACAACAGGAAAAAGTTGTTCACCAAAAGGGTGGTTGGTACACTAGAGCAGGCTCCCTAGGGAAGTGCTCAGGGCCCTGAGAATGTCAGAGTTCAAGGAGCACCTGGATGACACACTTAGTCACAAGGGAGCCAGACTGGATGATCCCTATGGGTCCCTTCAAACTTGAAAGAATTCTATACTAAAGACAACATTATTGACTGGCAAATTAATAGAGAAAACAGTATTTCATTCATTCTAAACCTGAGCTCTGAAGTTTCCTTAATCAAAGGGCATTGCTGGCAATATAAGATAAAAAAAATGGCATGAGAAAAAAACCATCTAAGACCTCTAGTCAAAGACAAGCCAATTGAAACTCTAGATCTGACATATCCCATCAGGCTGGTAATCCATCAAATATAGTATCTCATTCCAGCAAAAACTGTGCCTGATGTGACACAAAATACTGAGCAAAGACACAGGTTTTACACTGAATCATGCCAATAAAACTATGGAATGCATAGGCCAGTAAGTGGTGCAGAGAAATATTAGTTTTCTTTCTCCAGCTCTCGGAGAACTATCTGGATTCCAAGCTTACTACTTTATACTTAAATATGAAAGGTAATATCTGTCCTACTACCTGTAAAAATCAGCCACAGCTTCAGATTTAGTTGGTAATAGCAGTAAAATACAATGTTAAAAGCATTGTAACACCAACAAGTATTTTCTACAAGTTCATACATCCAGACTATAAATTGTAGTGTTAACCAAAGGAAACATAACTTAAGAAACAAACACTAAGGTGCCTTTAGCATTCCTTAATCAATAAAAAACCCCCAAATCTTCACTCTTTGCAACCTGTTCCTAGACTCACCTTTCATATTAACCCTTATTGTCATTCTCCAATATTGTCATTCTCTGTCTTGCTATATGGTTTATAGAATAAGCTTCCCTGAAACGAAAATAAACTGATGAGACTAAGAACATTAACCCGTTTCAGTTTTAGAAATGCAGATTTATTCCACTGCTACTTCCACAAAGAAATCATATTTAATAAGATTCTAATAAATGATTTATGGATAACTGAGTAATGGCACTGAAGAGATCCTAGACAACGCACATTGTACAGGCCACTCACAAGGAAGTCTGTTTGACCTACAAAGAGAACAATAAAATCCTCAGCTTTAATGAGCTCAGCCAGACAGCTAACTTCTTCAGTGACAGCACCATTTTACGCTGTTATTTTGTAAAGAAAATTCAACAGAAAACTCAGTATATTCAATACAGGAAACGTGAACATATTTAAACTGCAAGAGAAATATTCTACAGAAAAGACCAATTACAGGTTCAAGGCACATCAGGCATGAAAAAGCACAAGTGAATAGTTTGGGGATTTATGACATCACATAAAACCAGATGTCTGCACAACACTACAAAGTATATCTTTCAGTAACTCTTGATGAAAGTGCTAGTAATTCAAGCATTTGACTTGATGACTGTTGCTTATGTATTGCACGATCCCCACCAAGATACTGTTTGAGAAACTTAAGAATTTACCTACAGAACTAAAATAAGTTATTTCCATCTCCCGTCCAGGAGAGTCTGAGCACTAAGCAAGCCTGGCCCCACGGGAGACACAGAGAGCAGAGTGTCAGCACAACTGGCATCGGTCACCCTTGTTTATTGCCATGCACATACTTGTTTAGTCCACAGGGATCTTCTGCAGAGTATGAGGCTGTACCAGCCTTTGGAATTAGAACTGTCAATTCCATTGACTACAAATTGTTTGAATACCCAAGCTGTGACTACAACAACCCAGTTACAGACAAAAACTGGCCAGTTTGGTGAGCATTTGCCTCTTCCCAGTTCTTCAGCACAGACATCTGGTTAAGTTAACCAACATCCCAGAAGCACACAAAAAACTGAAAGAAACTTGGACAGAAGTACTGCCCTTTATCAGTGACTGGTGGAGCCAATCCTGTCTCTAAGGCAGAAGACTGGTGCAACCTTTTATCACAACCAGGTAGCCACCAATTCTGTGAAATTCAAGTCCCTAATTAGCTTTGAACAAATCTTCATCTCAAGGTACTAGAAGCTTCATATTGGTTACCTTTTACTTTCACAATAAAAAGGGGAAAGGTCTTTCTTGCCATCTCCCCATTTATGAGATGAATTCAAGGCATCTTTAATAGCCCCTTGGACAGCCACCAGAATCAAGCCTGTTAAAGCACTGTCACCTTATCAGTCAGTCCACAGAAGAAAGTCAATGGCAGCAACAAGCAAGTTACTTGAGCAGAAAAAAAGGGAGATGTTTTTTTCAGCTGCCCAAATTCTTTTCAGAATATAATGATTTCAAGGCTTTATTATTTCAAATATACAATCCTTCAATTTTCACTAAGGCTAACAGTTGCCTCAACACCACTGTCTAATGTCATTTGAGAATCCTCAGAATATCCTGCCATGCCTTCTGAAGCTGCACCATGAAAGACAGGTCTCCTATCGCCTCCAAAGCATTTAGACATCCGAGTTTCACCTTGTGTGTTTGCTTTGTACATGGTGCTGGCAATGTAGGAGGCAACTGAAATAGATTTAAGAGCTGCAAATCCAGCCATGTTTTCTGGTAGGTTTATAGATAGAAGATTCTCACACATTCCCTTCAGCATGCAGACAAGACAATAGTAGGACAGCCTCTCTAGAAAGCTTCATTTCCTGAAGTCCTGGTAAATCCAGGCCTCTTAAGGTAAAAGGCTAGAGGAGCCAGATAAGCCATGCCTCATGTAATCTGATACGTCACCTTCCTTTTCCTGCTGACAGGGCTCACATTCAAGAGCTTTTACAGATTAACACAACGAACTAAGGCCATCAACACAGATATATACAGCAACTTGCACCATCCTTATAAAATATTTGCCACCAGCAGAGGAGGAAAGGCACTAGACAGATCAAAGGAAAAATAATGAAAGAAATACTAAGTCCTATTTCCAGAAGTAATTCAAATGTAAATGCACACTTTTAAAATATACATACATAAACTATATAGAGATACATATATAAATCACAATGCTAACAATGCATTTTACAAGTAATGGGGAAGAGGGTTTATAAAATGTTGGTTGTGGGCTTTATTTTGACAGTTTATCCCTGTATTTCTTCATTACATCTCAATACAGATTCTATGCGAGTTTAACCCTATGAAGCTGGCCCCTGACTTCAGAATTTAAATCTAAATTCTAGAAAAACTAGCAGTTTTTCTGATTCTCCAAGCAATTGCCACCATTATAAAGCAAACCAGATTTCAGCAAGCTTTGAAGATATTTTATACCTTCACATACACATTTTTTCTGGGGTATCAGGAAAAAAAAAGTTGTGGGGGGAAATTAGTCAGGGAGGAAGGCATACCATAGACATCCCATTTACTCAAGACAGCTTGCTTCCTGAATGGTTTTAGAATTCAGAAGCACAGAATGTAAAACAGTAAAGCACAGTTTCATAGCATGTTTCTTCAGCTATATTAATTTCAAAACACATTTACAAAAAAATTGATTCCTGACTAACAGAACACATGCTTTCAAGTGTTAAAAAAAACCCCAACTAACCAAACAAAAAACCCTCATTAAAATCAAGAAGCCAGAGAAACACGTTAGGATTCACTGAGAATTGGACCCCTATCTGGACCCCAAAACACAACCTGTAGAGTGGCACATATACCTATACAACAGCATTGAAAAGCAAGAAGAGAGGCCTGTTCAGCTAAAGAATTATTTATATGGATGCTTTTCAAGAGTACCCTATTGGCAAACCTAGTTTCATGTTCTGCTGGAGAAACTGAGCAGAAAGAGGACATCAGGGCAAGGACAGACCAGAGGGGCTGGGAGTGGGTACATGACATTCTAGGACAAGAATCAGAGCAAAGAAACCAGCCCACTCATCCAACAGCCAGACTTGAGTTCATGCCTGATTTTTCTTTTCTGGTGCCAAGTGCAAATGGAAGGACTGGTATGGAGGACCCATATTCATGCTTCAGACAGAACAGAAGGAAAGAAGCCTCTCACATTATTCTCTTTTATTTTCTCCAGAAAATGTTCATGCAAGATGCTGAGAACATAAAATGGGGCAGCTGACAGAAACCAGTAGATCTCACCTGTGAAATGCCTCCTCAGAGAATTAGGTTCTATAAATGAGAAATATCTATGGAGAGATACAAGGGTAACTCATCACGCCCTCACCCTCTGAACCCACCTTTCTCAACTGAAAGGAAGGTGATACCAACACAGAGCATAAGGAGGGGAGGTCTGCGGGAATATCTCTGGGAACAGGGAGAGAGATGTGGGAAGTAAGACTAGCAGATGGTAACTGAAGGCAAATGGAGTTTAAGTCCCACATAGGAAGAGATTTTTAACAGCTCTACAGAGGCCCTCGTTACAGACGGAAAACAGTAACGACAAAGTCCTCCCTCCTCCCCATTGCATTGGTGAAACGCCAGAAGCATTTTGCTAAAGTTCACATAAGCATGGAGGAAATGGAACTTCAAACATCTGGAGTATGGAGGTCAGACAGTGCTGCAGAGGCAGCTGGCCCTGCACGCAGGAGGCGGCTGTCTGCCAGGACGTCAGTCGAGTGAAGGGAAGAGGTAGGATGGGTCTGTGGCTAGAAGCAAGAGCCTGGAAAACAGCAGATTGAAGTTCTATTCCTGGCTCTGCCAGACTTCCTGTGCTTTGCCAAGCAAGTAGCTTTGCTGCTTGGGCCAGCTTCTTGGAGCTGTGCACCTGCAGCAGCACAAACTAGACAGCGTGTAGGTGGGCACAGGTACAGGCATTGCTGCCACAGCTGCCTGCTCTGAGCACAGTAAAACACAGATACCCCACATTTCCCTGTAAAACACCTTCCACCCATGCTTTTAATTGCTAATGAAAATGCACTAGCAAGTTATGGGTTATACTTCCTGTGCTTTGGCAAATCTTACCGCAGATTTTAACCATTTGGGCAAACCAAACATACACACTGTGCTTTAAGAAATGCATTATGAACACTACTAACTAAAAACCAGCAAGCTCTCTAATGACCTCTGTTATATGTTCAGAGGAGTACAACAATTTTTTGCATTCTAGATAACTTCTTTGTTCTTTCAAATTTAACTGATAGTTCAATACTTTCTTCAAGAGATTGAGTGTTACAGGCAGAAAAAAAAATGCATCACTAATGTAGATCTCTGTGGGAAGACACAGAGAAGGGGAGACAGGGAGATTATCTCTACCTGCCTTCTAAAGTCTAGTGCTTTTCAGCACCAAATGTTGGGAGTAGGGAGAGAGAAGTAGTTTCCATGGTGTTATTCCCTGTTGTAACACAAAATCCCCAATCACTCCAGAATATACCTTCCAGTATTTGCAGGAGATTCAGCTGTGGCTGAACCCCACAACCAACAACTTCACAACCACTGCACAACAGGAAATACAGACCCAGCTCTGCATCAGATCAAAACCACAGCACATGGCAAATTAACAAGTGGTAACCATCCACTTCAGTTTCACACTGTACAACAAACATCTCTTTGAAGGGCACTTCTCTAACTCAGTCCTCCCTCTCCCCTTCACTAAGGCAGGACTCCAGTAAGAGAAGTACCAAGGTACATCCTATCTCCTCTAGTTTTCTACACGGGGAACCAAACAGATATTTCAATGATTAACTAACACCAGTTCCTGATTAAAACCAGTCTTTAAAGCGGAAGACACTTCAAAAGAGAAGTATTTCAACTGCACAATTCTACTGATAGACTTTTGAAAGAACAACACTTGAGACGTGCAGTCAGTTATAACATGTTATGTTTGTATTTAGTCTTAAAAAGCAGAAGAATGCTTTTGATTATGCAAAGTCAAAATTCCAACTGCATATGACTGTATTTCAGCATATGAAATTAGATTTTAGTAACTTCAATTTTTTTTTTTTCTGGGTATTTCTGAAGATACGCATACATGAGTAGGCTTATTTAAAACAACAAAAAAAAAGACAAAAAGAAGAAACAAAATATGCTTATGCAAGCTCCCACATAAGAGTTGCAGCATTTTAAAGTGGCTGAATGAGTCTTTTCCTTACTGGAAGCAATGCACTTGCCTAGAAAACTAAATATATATTTTTGACTGAAAAAAAGCACATAAACAGAAAGGAAAAATTAAAACGGCTTCTTCAGTAGTCTGGAATCACTAAAGAACCACCATGGGAGTAGAATAAAATTGTATGTTGAACGAAAAGCATTTTGTGTGCCAAAAAAAGCAACTTCGTAGGAGATGAACATGTGCAATTGCAAAGAGCACTGCAGGTGGCTGAAAAGGAAACCATCTAAAAAAAGCATATAAAAATAAACTCAACAGAACAAGTAGGAATTTTTTGAAAGTTTGTCTGAGGTAATGAGCTGATAAAGCTATAACAACAAGTCAGAATGCTCATGCCTGAAAAAAAAAGAGCCCAAAGCCAAATCCCTCATATTTAATTGTAACTTGGCAAGTCAAATTGGGGAGGGGATAAGACAGAACCCACAACAACAAAAAGAAAGCTTATATTGCCTTAGCTTTAACGTATCCCTCTTTAGTGCTTTAGTTGATCATCTCTAATAGCAAAATAAAACACTTTCCAATAATAAAGGTTATCTTACATGGATGAGATAATGGATTTATTGTGTATCTCAAAATAATTATGTCACATGTATTTACTTGGATGTTTTCTGCAATAATTTTCAGACACGTACTTTTCTTAAAACAAAACAAAAAACCACCCAACAACCAAAAAATGTGAAACCAACAAAACCCACACATTACACGAAAATACATTAACCAAGCACCCCTGTTCTGCAAGTGACTTCAGGACCTACAAGATCAGAAGACACAGAACAGGGACAATATGCGTTGGAACGATGCTAAGAATCCTTTAACCACCTGCCAGTATAGTTATGATTACAAATCATCCAAGACACAATGTTATTTCTATACCTCTTTGACCATATGGGATCTGAAGGCAGTGATACAAGCCAGTGGGAGATATGAGCTAATTTTCAGTTGGGTCAGCACTGTACCAGGAGTAACTCATAAATACTAGTTAAACAGACATCACATGGCTAAAGGCCATACTATCTACAAAACACAAACACAGCTTACCATACATGAAATGTCTCTCTTCTTTTGTTTCCTAAATGTTCAAAGGTTGAAGATCGCATTTTGGCCAGAAGAGAATTACTGAAGTTCTGGATTTTTAAGATTTTTTACAAAGACATAAGGAAGCCTTTGTGACAAACAATTTAACTACAACACTATGAGATGCTACTCCAATAGAGAAATAACCATCAATGACCATGGTTTTCCTCTTGTCCCCATTTCAAGAGACTCTTTCTCACTCCTCATTGCAAGATAAGACTCAATGCCTGGAAGTCTTATCAGTAAAGTGGCAGGAACAGCCACCATAGATTCTACTTAACAAGTTTTCAGTATACTTATTCCACACTACCATTAACTTACTATCTATATGCTACTACCTTCAGCATATTATTGCAGCAAAGAGTTTGTCCATGTCACTTGAATATCAAAACAACTAAGATCTGACAAGCCCTTCACTTTTATTTTCAAAAACAGATACAGAACAAGACAGTTCAACTTTCTGATGCAGTCTTCCCCTTTCTCAAACCTCCTTTAGTAAGCAGCTATCCATTCTGAAGGTACATCACCACAGGCAGGACAAGCTTAGAAACATCATGAGCTTCCATTCCCTCAAACTTCTTCCAAAAAAACCCAGTTTCCACAGCATTGCAGATGGAAGCCTATTAAGATACTAGAGCAAAAGAAGCAGAGTTAACAAAAATTTCCTCACATGTTTCCTCAGAGTGCACTACTATTTTGGACTGAGTCTTACAGACTTCTTGTAATTTGGGATATATTGAGTAAAAGCAGAAGACATAATCAAATCACAAGCATGTATGACGTTTACCAGTTTAACAGGGTGGGGAGGAAGGGCAGAGATAGAACTGCTAAGACTGCTCTACTTCTCCATTGCCATTTTTATTTCCACACACAGCTCAAACAGGAAGTTGCACATTGTTTCTCTAAATGGATTTCCCTTGGCCTCCTACTCTTGGGCACAACTGATATGAAATACTGTAATTACATCTGCTGGTAACATTCAGATGGCTTCAACAGTCCCAGCAGCACTCAGCCACAACCTTATCCAGAAAAACTTTCTGTCTAAGGCAGGGCACTCTGGCAGAGGACCTTGGGCCAAGAAAAAACTGCCACCAGTCAATCCCTCCACCAGGAACACCTCAGACTTGTACATGCACACACCCAGAAGTGAGATATTAGCTCTGTCCTGTGCAAGTGCACCTGAACACAAACACTGCAGCCTGACAGCAGGCTGAAAGACAGTAGGAGTCCTGGAGAGAAAGTCTTGTGTGTAGACACAGAGGAGTACACCACTACGTTCCTGGTGAATGTGTTATCCTATTATTGCTACAGTAAATTCATTAGTTAGAGTGACCATGTGCTCAGAAATTAGCCATTTCCACTGTGCAGGTATTAGCATAATGATTAAATCCAATTGCAAATACTTGGAGATGACACACAGAAGGAAGCCAGTTGAAGAAAGCGGCCAGAAGTCTGCAGTTTTCAAGGCCTTGTCTTAGGACAATGGAGCCCACAAATTAGGGGGGAGAGAGCAGAGAACAAAATACTGTGTGGAACAAGAGAATGTCAGGAAAAAAAGAGACTAGCAATCTCCTACTGCCACTTTAGGCAAAAGTTACACACACACTATACCAACACTGACCAATGAAGGGTTTAAAGCTGAGGAAGGTCAACTGGTGCCCTGGTAAAGCTGCTCCAAACACCATGGTGGGTGACAAGACTCTGAACGGCACCCCAGTGTTTCAAGAGATGGCCTTACCAGTCCCCAACAACCACCAACACCGACGTGTGCAGTACTGCACAGCTAAACACACTCTGAAGAGTCACTGAACGTCCACAAGAAACCTGATTGCACAGGAAAGCGGTAGAGATCAATACACTGCTACAGCTACCTTAGTCAGGGAGGGAGCTGCTGGTGAGGAGAACAGTATCTCCCCAAGAGATGAAGGGGGACATCACAACACAATTTAATGGATTACAAAAAAGACAGCTGTGCAAACTTCTGTGGCCTACCTCCTCCCCACTGCTTTGGTAAAGTCTGGTTTTCTTAAGTGAGGTCAAAATGTGCCTTTTGGATTTAAACTGTATATATCCATGCAGCAATACAGAATGCGTTTACTCCCAGAAATATATGGCTAATATAAACAACTATGTGCTTGTTTTAAGAACTACCATGACAAAAAAACCTAAGCAAATGGGCAGGAGGGGAAGAATTCACAGTAAAATTATCTTTATCCGTGTAAGATCTGCAGACTGTTCACAATCGTTTTCCCAGGATGTTTGCTTAAGTCACATAATTGTTTGCAGAACCTCTGCTTTCTAAAAATGCATTTGGAAAAATTCACACCACATTTTCTTTATTCAGTTTCTACTGATGAGATGATGTTTTTGAATATTCTCAAACTAGGTGACCAGTCAGTAGCACTCTCTCAAATGTATTCTAGGCAAACATTTCACAGGGAAACCAGTATTTAAAAAGTTTTTCAAATAATTTCCAAAAGAATAAATATATTAGATACATTTATTCCAAGTAATTCAGCCAGGTCTAGTAAGGAGAACCTCTGAATAATTTCTGCATTGACTAAAGGACTACCCATCCAATGCAGCCCAAGGAAATACAATCCAAAGATGCTGAGTTGAAAATAAAATGCAAGTAACAGAGCTGTGGTCCCCTCGATCTCCTTTTTCTTCCAGGTCTGGAGGTCTGTAAGTAAGAAGCAGGCTAACTGGGACAGAAGCTTGATATCCTCTGTCAGCCCAGGGGCACGCTGCACTGCAGGAGGAGTGCTTCAAGCAGCAAAATCCTAAGTGATTGAACTTGAATTTCTCTCAGCCAGAGCTCACAGCAACTATCCCCCGCTTCCTGAGCTTTTTTTCATTTGTTAATGTGCCACAGCCTGTACTCAGAAAAGGGAAAAACTTTGGTTATTTAAACCAAAGCACCATGAACACCCCAGAAGTTCTCCAGTTTTAGCATCCAGATGCCAGAGTGCCATCAAATACTACCACATCAGAGGTACTTCAAAATCATAAAATATTAAGCATTTCTGTGGTCAGCCATCATGCTACTGTCAAAAAAAGGGACTAACAGACACACCTACAGGTCAGAAGGATGAACAGCATTTGTAACACAAAAACAGGTATGCTTAATTACACATCAGTTTAGGAGGAGGCTAAAACAGTGATAAGTGGTGAGCAGGCCATTCTCAGTTTGCAGAGTGGAACTGAAAAAATAAATGATCACCTAGTTCCTATCAGCTTACAGGCTTATAACCCTAACAGTGCTGGCTCTTAACATGACATTCAGGGTGTATGAAGAAACTAAACCAAAATATAGCAACACAGGTAAGAGATTAGATAGTTGAGAAAGTCTAATTTATTGTTTCAGGTGTTTTGAATGGATCTCTTTACCTTAATGACCCATAACTACATGAAGTTAGCACATTTCTGTTATGACTTGGAGGTTCCCCCATCTCCCAAATGGAGATTGTCCTCATTACTCTAGTATCTCACTCATCAGCACAGCAGGCAGAAAGTGTCCTGAGATGGACAACTGGAGTAACAATGTTTCTACTATTCTTCTGCTCTTAAATGCCATGTTTCATCTGCACATGCAGATCAACCACACAACTTCAAAATAAATTTGGCAGGGTTTTTTTTAATCTAGGTTTTAGTTAGAAGAAATTCAAGAACTATTTAAAGGAATAAACAAATTGCTAGTCCACGTGATCTGATATGTTATTACCTTACCATATACTACCTATGAGCTATTAGAGAGCAAAAATGCATACATTGCTCAGAAACTTCAGTTAACACCTTTTTCAGACCAGCTTAGGAAACAATCCTTATGCACAGTACAGCTCAGGTCTTTGAGTCCTGTACTACATCTGGCCATTGCTGCATCTTGCTCAATACTTAACAACACATGTAAGAAAATCCTGTAAATGGACAAAGAAGGATCAGCTTCCCAAAGACGATGTTTATCTCTTTTCCCGTCAGATAAATGTTGATTTGTGGTTTGAAGGCTTATTCTGAAACCTTATTCAGCCTAGTTTTGCATAAAGTTCAAAAATTTAACTTAAAATGAAGAAAAAATCATCCTATAAGATACTGAGTTCAACAAGGAAGCAGAATTTCCTACATTCAAATCAAGCCCTTCAGACATTATTCAATTTCCTCGCTCTTGTATTTTCAAATGATGGCCCAACTGACCTTTTCTGAAGCAAGGATATGTTTTACTATTTCCATCATAACTCCTTTTAACTCTAAGGTCTCTGTCCCACCTGTTCTTACTTCGTATAGAGAAGCCCAATAGCTTTTAGTCACACCCTTGGTTCCTCCTGGTTTTGCCACATACAGAAATTTGAGATAGCATGACAAGATCAGGCTGACAAGACCTTATTTCTCTCTTGCAAGCAAGGACAGAGAAGCCAGTTAGAGAAATAGCAAGGTATGCCTCCATCCTGGTGCAAGACCACACTGAACTGCACTGATGGATCCATTGCAAATAGCCATCCTAGGACAACATGCGAGGGGAAAACCAAGTGCTTTTAGGCATGAACAGGTAAAGCTACAAAACCACTGCACATTAGCACTCATACAGGGACACATTCAGCAAAAAGCCATAGCTATTCAGCAGATTCTCAAAGAGGAAGCAACAAGCATACAAGACTGGGATTCTAAGATCACATAGTACTTACATTTTTGTGCCCATAAGATATAATTAGGTACAATATTAGGCAAAGTCATTAAATAATTTAACTATTTGTTGGAACCAGAAACTAATGTTAGAAAGGAAAATGACTGCTTTAGTAATCTATTTTTTGGAATTAAGGAAGAGGCAGACATTTTTAAGGTGGTTACTTCTACAGGCATAGTGAGCATTCCAAATGGAAATGACTGCAAAAGCAAATCATGGCCTATTTGTCACTCATACTATGATAGTCCGAAATCTAGTCCTATTTTTCTCAAGAAAGAAAACCCCTACATGCAGTACAGCTTTTAAACAAACAAATTTACAATTTTATTTCCATTACAATCAGGATGCTCTCTCTGTGATGGCACTAGCAGCAGGATCAGGAAGACTCAACAATATTCTCCAGTGGAATAAGTGTTCTGAATAAATAATGTTCATGGAACCTATTTCTATTTAGGTGTTTAGCCACAAATTACATCAACTAATGCAATATCACACACACTTTTTTCCAATACAGTAAAGGGAAACTTCACCCTATGCTCTGTGACTGCACCTCTGTGATGCAGAGGTGATACTGTCCCAGGTGATATGGGAAAGGGAAGAGACACACACAAGGGCTCAGCAAGCATATGACAAGTGTTTAATACAATTAATACAGTTGGATAAATTTCCACACTTCATACACACTTTTTCCAAGTTACAACAGAACAACAGAAGTTGTCTTGTCTTTATAAGAACAGCTACTAAGTCATTCATAAGACCTCTCATGCACTAATAAATGTGTTCTCTGCATATATATGACTTGTAAGGGAGCTTTCACAAAATATGCACAACAGATATCAATGGGTCCCAAAAGAGGACCCTGCAAATAAAGAGAATAGAGTTAAACCCAGCAGCAGCATAAAAGCTGGCAGTGTTAGTGCTGGCTTACAAAACGCTCATGTGAATTGTTACTTGGTTTTCCATTTGCACATCAACATTAACTAAGCACTTATGTGCCCCCAGTTTAACCACCCAGCAGAAAGCACTAAGCAGTTCCCTTCTGAGCAGCACAAGAAGTCCAGTCACAAGTACCCAGCAGGACGTGCTTGTGTGCTTGAGTGGCAGATTTATGAAGAGGGGCAGCTTCAGTGATGCAGTACAACCAAGACTCAGCTGTTCCACAGTAAGCTTCTTGTACTTGCTTTTCGCTTCCCTTTCCCCAAATACAGTCAGCTCAAGCATAATTCTGCCCAGCTGTCACGAAAACCAATGTCCCAAATAGCTGCCCTGGATGGCACGGGCACAGTGACTGACGAAATGCTTTGGTAGCTGGTTGCCTCTTGCTGTATCAGCACAATGTTCTTATCGCCTCATACTCTGCCTTTATGCAGCTAAAACATTGTCAGAGATAACAAAACATTTGTTCAATGTAAACCATAAGCTATTCACATGTGAAGACTGCTGGTGAAGACTTGAAATAGAAGAAAAAATAATTTCAGGTAACAATCTAATCAGAGACATCTGAAGAAAAAAAAAACAGACTCCATGAAAAGTCCAATGTGTGGCTTTATAGCAGGTTTGTGACGCATTTCATCTATGTGGAATATCTTCCAGATATGAGAAGCTTTCATTAAAAAGACTGCACAAGCACGATGACTCCTTTGTTGCACAAAACTATCAAAAAAGGCCTTTCAGTGTAATGTTCAGAGTCCTGGGATTTTTGGCTTTGATTTCAGAACACAAGAGGATGCATCAGGCCTCTTAATTTAGTACTCAATGAACTATCTAGAGCTAATAGCCAAATACTCATTGAGCAGAAACAAACCTTTAATTGTCTAAAACACACTGAAAACGATGTATTTGGATTGCCTTTCCACCAAACTGTGGAATGGGAATAAACATATGAAGGAATTCATTACAGTCAATCAGTATGAAAGTTAGCAACTTCCCCCATTCCCCAAAAATATGTTCAAAACCTTGCATCCAAAATGAAAAAAAACAAAACCAAAAACAAACAAAAAAACACAAACAAACAAAAAAAAAAGCAGGAAACAAAAGTTTCTGGCTCAGTTTTCTTCTTCAAAGCAACTGTTCTTCCCTATCACAGAAAGGCTGACAAAGTGCTCTCTCATAGGTGTACATAACTAAGTATCATGGGCAGGTTTGCTTTGATTTTTTTGTTGGTCATGTGCTGGGGTTTTTTTGACTGCATCAGCTGAACTGCACAGGAATTACAGACAGATCCTATGTGTATTCATTTGTGGACATGAAGGGAATTTCTCAACAGAACAGCTGACAAGGCAACTCTTACACATTATACTACGTTCTGAGCCATTTATATATATCATGTAGAAGCTGATATGCACAAAGTTAACAATTTTCATAAGCAGACAGATAACCAGAGCAAGCACAGTACAACTTCTTGGAGCCTTGGCCTCTATCACAGAGAGAACAGGAAGAACAGGATGTGAAGCAAAGGCCACAGAGATAACTGTCAGCACTTTATTAGGAGAGGGAACATCACCCAAGGCAAGGTTAATCTAAACAAAAGGTACAAGTTTCTTCACCATATTTAGAATATTTGTGTCTGTCGAGAAGCACAGGCAATCCAAGGGAATCAGATAGAAGATCTTATCTTTCTAATGTATACAATGCAAGATGATGCTCTAGTTCCTGCAGATACTTTTGGTCTCTTCACATATTTTGGATGTGTGGAAAGGAAATTTTGTGTCAAAGTGGAGCTTTCAAGAATTTGTAGACACGTGGTGGCAGTTTCTTCCCTGACTTTGTAATTGTTTCCCTTGCTCACGGGTTAGTTCCTATAATTTAGGATGTGCCTTGCAAGGATACCAAGTCAGCTTTTAGGATATATCCAGGTAGTGCAGTGTAACACTGAAAACAGTCATGGCAGAGGGGTAACTTGTTCCAGTGCTGCACCACACTCCAAAATCAAAAGTATTTTCCCAACTCAAAGTACTAACCTGCCAAGCTTCAACTTGTGGCTAACAGTGCAACATTACACTGTCAGTACCAAGCAAATGAGTAACTGCAAAGACACAGACTTGAGTATTAGTAGGCTACCATAATGTCACTGTTTTGCTTTCTTCTTTGTCAGACCAAACAAGCACAATTCCACCAACCTCTCCTTGCAGACTGCAAGCTCCATGCCCCTGACCATCTCGGAATCCCTCTCTGCTGGACTAGCTCAGCTTTCCCTAAATCACTCCTGAACAAGACAGGGGTGACAAAAAAAAAAACCAGACACAGTGCTCCAGATAAAGTCTCATCACTGCAGAGCAGATCAATCACTGCCTTTCATCTGCCAGTCACACCCTTTCAAAGGCAGCCTCACCACACTGCTTCACTTATTCAGATGGCCTGGTGTTGTTGGCTCATGCTCAGCACAGCATTCCAGCACATCAGCTCCCTTCCAGCACATGGCTGTATACCATCATCTCCCAGCACATACAAATACATGGGGTTATCCCACCCAAGGTGGAGGGACTTGCACCTTGCCTGGTTTCCCAAGGTTTTTCCTGGTCCTATAAGGCGCCTCTGTACTGAAGCTCTGCCATTCAGCATATGAATCACCTTTCCTAATTTAGTTATTCTAGATTTGTTGAGGACATTCTTCATGTTCTGAATGGTCTCCAAAGAATGTTCTGAACAGCGTGGGCTCCAGTACTGACCCTATTTCTTAGCAGCAATCAACCATTTGCTTGTACTGGCTAATTTTCTTTCCAGTTAATAGTTCTTTCATCTAGCACATATGTTCTGGAGGGCAGAGAAAAGGTCAGGGTTTTAAGCATTCTCTTCTTTTTAAAGAGACAACTTCAGGATAAAAGTAACTGGACAGCTGTACTTTGGGAATATAGTCACCACTAAGAGGATCTGGAAAGGTCTTTTGCACCCATCCACAAATGTACTAAAGTACTTCACATAATTGCTTATTCCTAGGCATGACCACCCACATCCATCAGCAAAAGATTTGTTACATTTTCTACCCTCTTTCTACTTCTTGGCTTTCAAACAGGAAGTTAAACCATGTTGTGATCACACACCACAATCTGTAAATGCAGTGCCACATAAATCCAAATTCTGAAAGCTCTTTCCCACAAACTCAGAGTTCCCACTGTATGTGCATTGCCTTAAGCCTCTTCAAGCATCAGACTTGCTGAGGATCTAACAGCTCTTGTGCTCCTCTTCCCTGTCATCAGACACCAACTTGCTACTACTTAGGAGCTCACTCCTTCCAGCCCAAGAACATCTTCAGCAGAGCTTCTCTAAAACCTACCCCCACATCATTGGTTGCTCACGCAATGGAAAAGGCCTTGGTATTTGTGGGAGGTGTCTATGTGTGCCTCAACAAGCTGCAAGTTTCAGAAGACTTACAAGAGAATACCTGCATATCTGCACTGTTGCCCTGACTTTAGCTAGACAATCACACCATAGAAACAGAAGGCATTTGGCTTTCTGCTCACATACAGCACTTGAATTACGTGTGCAAGTAACTAGACATGGACGGTAACAAGTAAGATTCTTCTAAACTAATTTAGGGATTTTTAAATTTTTTTTTAGTTCTAAAAGCTTCCAACTTTTAATGGTAACAAAAGATGTGCATGTGTCTCTCCTATTTTGCTGAGAGTTAATCTTTCAGAACATACTGTTTTGCAATAGTCCCTATTTTGTACTAGAGGAGAGCTCCAGATGCAGAAGAAAATCTTAACACGATGTTTAAGGGAGGCAGTGTTTCCCTAGTGAAATTTATTTCTTAAAAAGGAGTCTATTGCTTTCTTCATGCTTGGATTTAAATACTGAGCTATTTAAAACTGTTTATGTAGAGGGGGAAAAAAAAAAGAATAGTTGCTACATCCAGTACTGCTGCTGCTCTGACACAAATGTGAGTGCTAAGCTGTTACTTTGTCAAAACTGAAAAATGACAGGATGTCCCTGTCAACTTTTCTCCTCTGATTGTCCCATCTTCATTCTCTTCAACTTTGTGGAAATGAAGCAGCAAAAACTTTATCTTGAAGTGCACGTTTAAGTCAGCTCTCATTTCCAAGAGGAGTGGAAGAGAGGAGTACAACCAAGAAAGAGTGCCAAGTACAAGGGGGATGATCACTTCCCTGGTCCTGATACAAATCAGGATGCCACTGGCCCTCCTGGCCTGTTGAGCACTCTGCTGGATCATTGTTCAGCCACAGCAGCACCCCTAGGTCCTTTTTTATTGAGCAGCCTTCCAGACACTTCTCCAAGCCTGAAGTCCTGCATCAAGCTGTTGCGACTTGAGTGCAAGACTCAGCACTTCACCCTGTTGAACCTCCTACTGCCACGGTGCCCCCTCAGATGGCTGTACCCCGACAAGCCCAGCCCAGCTCGCAGCCACCCCGAGGGGCTTAGGGCAGATTCGGGCACCAGGCGACCAATCGGCCCTTCACGGAAGGGCTCGGGACACCCGGCGACTCAGGGGCTGCCAACCAGGCGGTACGTCCTGCCTCACACCCCGCAAGGGGCTTCTTCAGTGAGGGCAGCTCACCTGACCCTGGCTGGTGTCCCTGGAGGAGGACCGGCGGACCAGCTGCCTGATGAAGGGACAAAAGATGACCCTTGTGGCTGGTGTAACAAGGAACCTTTATTAGAGGTCTGTGCCTCTAGAAGAACCAACCCACGAGAGCCAAGATGGTTCTCAAACATGGGTTTAAGTAGGGGGCATAAACAGGGGGTGGAAATGGG
>WEIV01024884.1:0-28691 GCA_013390005.1 Calyptomena viridis
ATGAGTGAGAGTCTGACAGCACTGATACCACTTTGTGGCATCTCCCCTGGGANAGTCAGTGTGATGGGCTGGCTCGTCTTGTTGTCCCCGTTCTTGTCATTCACTGCCTGCACGTAGTAACGTCCTGCGTCCGGGGCCACCGTGGAGAGGATGACGAGGGTGTTCTCCAGCGTGATGGCGCTGTGGGAGGAGGGGTTGGCATGTGATGGGGGTGTGAACCCAATGGGGACAGAGATGCAGGGAGCTGCCACCCTCAATCCCCACCCAGCACCTGCCTCTACCCAAGGTCACCCACATGGGACCCCCAGCCTTCCTCCCACCTACCCCAGGCACCCCCCAGGATGGGGGGACCAAGCCCCACACCCCCTGCTGCAAGCCCATGGGATGGTGCAGATTCATAGGACTTCTCTTTTTTTTTTTTTCATTTTTTTATTTAATGGAACGATCTAATCTGCTGGAAACATAAAATGCTTTGGGGAATATATTTTTTTACCATTAAATATGAGATAAAGGAGTTTTATCTCCTCAATCCCGCTTTGCAAATCGAAAGGAGACCAGTTCAATTCCTGCATAATGGGGGTTACAAATTCAATTCCCACATGCTGTGACTGCCAGTGCTGGGCTCTGGCAGCACCAGGATCTGCCACAGCCCCACAGGGACACCTGGCACACGTGTGTGTGCCTTGCTCAGCTCCATCACAGCCTTTTGCCCGCCTTCCTCCCTCTTATTTTCATTTTTTATTAAAAAATTCATTTCTCTGATGACAAACAGCCATTAGTCATCAAGTCTGTCCCCAGGCTTTAGCACGACGCACTCAAGACGTTGGTTAAACATCCTTAGTGCAGGGACAAGGGGAAATGCAGCCCCCTGGGTGTTGGGGGGGATGCTGGAGGATATTGGGGGGGTTCTGGGGGTACTCACATGCGGCTGCTGGGGGAGATCTTCCGTCCATCCCGAAACCAGGTGACCTGGGGCTGTGGGAAGCTGGCGATCCGGGGTGCACGGATAACGGCCGCCTCCCCGTGGGACACACTCTGCTGCATCTCGCTGTCCTCGAAGCTCCCCATGTCTGCAAAACATGGGGGAGAACCGTGTCAGGGGCTGGGGAGAAGCCAGGAATGTACCCAGGGATCCAGCCCCGGGTGTGGCTGTGGGGATGGGCTTCCCAGGGGATGCAGAGGGGCTGCTCTCCATCCCCTCCTCGGCTGGGGTGGCTTGGCTGGCTCAGGGGGTGGGATGGTGGGGGGTGGCTCAGGTCCCACTGGCTGCTCCTTGTGATCCATCCCTCCAGCAACTGGAACTGTGCAGCCCAACACCCACGTGCCAGAACAGAGACCCTTGTCCGTGTGTCCCCCGCCAAGGACGGGGTACAGCCACAGCAAGGAGGGCTCAGTCCCAGGACTCCCCGGCCTCTCTCCGTGATCCAGCACTGGAACCATCCCAGCACAACCTTGACTTCGTGGAAAAGGATGGGGCACAGCTGCCTCCATCCCACCCTGCTGTTCCCAGGCTGGAAGAACACAGCAGTTGAGGGAGACAGAGGGAAGAGGGGGGCATGGAGATGGGGGTGCAGGGGATTTTTATTGACTTCCCTTAATTGCTGTAATTAAAAACATGTAAAGAATCCTTTTTTAACGACTTTGCCATTATCATTAGTTGTTAGCACAGCTGCCTTATTAATTTCTCATTAGCTTCCTGATTTGTTACTGCTCCTCAGGAGGTGTTTAAAGGGATGGGATTGGGGACAAACTGGAAGGAAGGGGTGACAGAGAGGGGCAGGTCCCTTGAGGGGCCAGAGCCACCATCTCGGGTCTCAGGACTCTCATCTCCTCCTCAAATCTCTGCACATCCCTACCAGCATCACCCCAGGGATGCTCCAGGTTTGCCTGTGCTGGCTGTGAGTGGCACCAACACCAGAGCTGTCCCACAGTGCTGGGATCTGGGTGTCCCCATCGTGTCCCCATAGAGTGGGACAGTCACTTACAGGCCACCTGCACCTCAGTCTGGCGCTGCAGGAGGGCTCCCATCCGGTTGCGGACGATGCAGCGGTAGAACCCGGCGTGTGTGCGGTCCAGAGAGGTGATCATGTACCTGCAGGAGACAGGAGCCATCTCAGTGGTGGGGGGACACCCCCGGCACCATCACAGCCCCCGGGAGAGGCTGTAGGTTCTACACAAGCCCCCCATTTACTGCTGGGCAGCACCACCTGTGCCAGGTGCTGGCTCCTTCCCCGAGGATGTGTTTGTGCATGAACACATGCACACACACACACACGTGTGTGCACACTGGGGGGACACCCTGGTGTCCCTCACTGCCACAGAGGGACCCGTGGCCACGCACACAGAAGGTGCTTTTGCTGTGCCACACACACAGCATGAGCTGGTGCATGTCACCCTCCCGGTCCAGGGGGTGGATGTGACCCCACATGGGGGTGGTTCCTGGGGACTGGCACCTGCTGTCCTGACCCCTGTGCTGAGCCCCAGCAGTGACACTGGGGTCTACTGGTGTCACTCAGCCTGGAACCACGTGTGGCCAAGCCCAGCACTGCTCCGATGAGTCACAGCTGAACCCCCTTATCATCCCCACGCCTGCTCTTATCAGCCACCAGCACCAGCAGATGACGAGCAGATAAAGGAAATAACCACATCTCCACTTGCCCAGCCTCTGAGCATTGCCTTGGTCCCCAGGTCGGACCCTGCTGCCACCAGACCACCCAGAGAAGTCCCCACCCCCAGGAGCTCCTGCTCCATCACCCCCAAAACAGAAGGGTGAGTCCCTGGGGGGCCGGGCAGGTGGTGCAGCATTGCCATCCCCAACGGGGAGCTCTCCAAGATAAAGCAGAGAGGGAATAAATGAGCAAGCTCAGCCCTCCTCGCCCAAAATCTAATCTTGCATTAAAACACGCCGCAGGCTGTTCCGCCAGAGCTTTGTTTGTTCTTCTGAGAACTCAGTGTAAATTAAACTTTCATAAGACCTGAGGAGCAGGTTCCCTGTGCTGGGAAGTGCAGTGGGCCCCTCGCCCACCTCCCTGCACAGAAGATGGTGATGGGGACACAGGGCTCCCACCTTGCCCAGTGGCACCATGGAGATGGGGTGGGCACGGCAGGACTGGCATCAAACCCGCCGGTGACACCCACCCACGTGGCGTGCCGGGGTCACCCGTCCCCGCGGGAGGAGGGAGGGTGCCCTTTGGGAACGAGTCCTTGAGTGTCATGGCTGATATTTAAAAATGCTCCCCAGAGGCTTTAAATAAGATATTTCAATTCCACGGAGCTGTCAGGAACAGAGGCAGACGCCAGGAATAATGGGCCCGCTCTCCTTGTGGTGTCCTCGTTAATAAATCACACCGTGACTCCCGAACACACGCACACGGCTGGACGGACGGATGGACAGACACGAGGGGCACATGTGTCCCCAGACACATCCCTGAGCACCTGTGCCCTCCAGACCCTCATCCCGGGAGGGGGATGGTGCAAAGCCCCTGGCACCCCCATGGGACTCTGACTGCCCTCACCCTTGGAGTGCCTTTGGAGCACCCACAGCCCCTTGTTCCCACACACCGGGAGCCAGGACCCCTCTGTGGGCACGAGGAATTTTGCCCCCCGCCATGGGGGCACTCCTGCAGATCCAATTAAGGGGGCCAGGTCCCCACACACGGAGCTGGAGGAGCTATTAAGCAGCAGCACTTTCACACACACCTCAGCGGCTGAAAATAGCCCGGAGAAAGGAAATCAATTCCCGGCGCAGCCCAGCCCGCAGTCATCAACCAAACCAGCACAGGCTTCAGTCTCTCCCGCTCGCCTTCTGCAAAGGCTTTTATCCAACACCGTTTGGATTTCATTTCCTTCCCCCATCACACCTGGCTGGAAGGGGACGGGAATTGATTTCATCCCAATGTCACCCCCAGTGTCACCCCCTCGCAGGGGGATGTGCTGTGGGAAGGAGAAGGGGTGAATGTCACCCCACACAGCCCCCCCAGTTTGAGCCAAGGCCACAGTGGCTCCTCCATGGCCAGGAGCTCCCGGGCCTGCTGTGCCAAGCAGCTCCTCCACCTGGGACTGATCCTGGTGCCCTGACCAGGTGGCTTTGCCCATCCACCCCCGCTCCAGCCTGGATGGAGGTGAGGTCTGGCTGAGTTCTTGGCACAGCCCTTGCTGCTGACTCCACTGTTCCAGGGGTTTGTTTGGCTTCTCTGTGAAGACAGAGGTTGACAGGGCATCGTCCATGGGGAAAAGCCCTTTGGCAGCAAGGACTGACCCGCGCTGCAGAGGAACACACTGATGGAAAACAGCAGTGGCCTCCTGGCTCCGTCAGGAAGTGGCCGTGCCCTGCTCAGCCCCAGGGTCAGGAGGGGGCTCTGCAGCCAGGAACCCTGTGCTGGGAGACCTGTGGGTTTGCAGAAGCAGCTTTGGCACCGGATCAATCTGACAGATGGATGGCTGCACGTCAGGAATGACAACCTATCCATCCATCCATCCATCCATCCATCCATCCCTGATCCCATTGGCGAGGCAGGGCAGGGCACAGCAGCATGACCAGCTCCTGACTGTGCAATCCTGGCACGGCACCACCGACACGCACCGGCACTGCCGTGTTCCACTAGGATTGTCCCCAGCGCCGCTCCGGCACAGCGATGCCCCAGCCTTGGCTGCTGCCGTGGCTCTGTTATTGTAGGGTTGCTGAGGAGCGTGGGGCTGACGCTGCCGAATTATTCTTAGATTGAGGGGGTGGAGAGGGGCCGGGAAAAGCATCAGCCAAAGGATTTGATCCATCAAATTGAAAGCCAGAAGAGTGCAGAAATCTGTGAGGTTCTTCCAATGCCGCCCAGTAACAGCAACAGCTGGATCGGATTTTGGATAGAAGCACATTGGCACAGTCCCCTTTGATTAATATCCTGTATAACGACTAATTAATTCTGGAGGGGACGTGTATTTGAATAGTTACTGCAGGATAATGAAATGTCAAGTGAGCATTAAAACACACTTAGCAGAGGTTTAACGACTCGCAGCATCCGAGTGCACGTCCCGGCACCTCCACCCGTGCCGGGCCAACGCTCAATATGGCTTTAAACACCCCCCTGGTATTCCATCAGCCCCTGTTAACTGTGTTATTGGATCTCAATTAGCTCCTGATTGGAACGGCCTCTGTTTTGAAGCACGTGGCCATCGCCTCTCCGCTTGCCTGAAGTGTTTTCCCTTGGCCATGGGAATTGGGCGGGCGCCGGCAGCCCTGTAAATCGCTGCCTCAATTGGCCCTGCCAGAACAATGAGCCAGTTAATAATTAATGCCCGTGTATTAATCAGCTTCCTTCCTGTGGAGCAGGGATGGAGCGAGCGCACGAGCCTCGATCCGTGTTGCGGCATCCGGGGGACTCCGGTGCATCCCCAGCCAGGAGCTCGGCCATCACCCAGCTCCAGTGGCATTTCCAGCTGTGAGAGTTTCCTGGCCGTCTCCTCCGTGGCTGCCTGAGCCAAGTAAGATCCCAATGAGGAGATCCCCTCCATTGCCTTGTCCACATGCCTCCTGCCAGCCCTGCCAGTGTGGCTCCCTGGCACCACTGTCCTGTGCCCAGCAATCGCTGCCACTCACTCACACCAATTACACCATGTCCCCCTCAATTACAAACGAGGCACAGAGATAGGCAGAAGCCCTCCCACCACATGCATTCCCAGAAAAACCCACCCCATGCTGCCCCTTACCAGCTCGGCAATCCTGGGAGCTTTGCCACTCGTGGTGGTGCAAAAGGTGACACAGACAACCAGGCTGGAGCCACAGCCACCAGGAACTCCCTGCTGGGCTCCCACCCAGCCTGGCTGCAGCCCCCTTCATTGTTGCTCAGCTCTCATTAATTAAATCGTTGCATGGCAATTAACTCCCCAGGGGAGAGGGCTGGGCTTTGCACCTGGGCTGGCAAAAAGCTGGTCCCATCAGAGCAGGGATCAGTTCCCAGTGAGTAGAGGCATAGGTTGGGGTTCCAGCAGGGATCCAGGGGAGAACCACCCCGTTTGCTCCCAGGTCTGGAACTTTGAGAAGCTTCTGGCTCTGTATTTTACATAATTACAGGACAAACCATGGGCATCAATCATTTTGGGTCCTCAGCAGGCCATGAAGGCTTGGCAGTGTCCTGTGTGTGCAGCCTCTGTCCCCAAAGCAGCCCAGCGAGAAGGAGGGGTTGGAACAGCCCCATATCTGCCCCAAATCTTGGTGAGCCCACACAGAAATGCTCCTGGAAGGAGACAGGGATGGATCAGAGGCACCATGTGCTGGAAAACCCACCCCAGGGCTGGCAGGGGGTGGCACAAGGAGGCTCAGCCGTGCCAGCTCTGCTTGGCTGGGAGAACCTGGGGCAAAGCCAGATGGTGTTGAAGATGGAATTATGCTTTTCCAAGTTCCAGGCTCCTGGCAAGGGGATCTGGGCAATTGGGAGGAGGCAGGGGATCCTTTCGTAGTTGCTGGGCTCCTGTACCAGCTGCAGAGGGGTGTGAGGAGAGGCACGAGGGCTGATTTAGGAGCTAGAAGATGCATCCCTATGGATGGGAGTCTGTCCAGAGGTAATCTATGGGCAAGGTAATTTCCGAAGGCAGCGGGACTCGATGCAGCCCTTAATAGGACAATCTCATGTGATAAATTACCAGACCCAACTAATCTGCATGTTAAATTTCTTGTATGAGAAATAAATATCCTCAATTCACCAGAGAAGCGCTTTCCTTCCGAGGATTTCATTAAAGACATCAAGCTGCCTGATTTGCATGTTATGATTCCTCGTACGAGAAGCAGTCGGGCTCCGGAGAGCTCATGGAGAGCCCGGCACTGGAGAGATGATGCAGGGAAAAACAGAGCTGGCCCTGGAGAGCATGTGGGCAAAGCTCTGCCACCAGGCCTGCTGTCACCTCCGCTGAGGGCACAGCGGGCATTGGAGGGCACGGGGTGTCCTGGGAGTGTCCTGAGGGTCTCCAAGCTTGGGATGCAATGAGGATCCCATGGGAGAGCTGTCTCCTTCACCCCGTGCCAGTGGCAGGCAATGGAGGCAGCAAGTGGGGGGAAGACAGGGTGGTCACTGATCCCATGCCATCCCCAGGGATGTTCCTGGGGATGCAGGTCCCTGTGCACACACAGAGCCAGGCTGGTCCCTAATCCCCCTGCAGTCCCCTCTGAGGGGGAATGAATCCACACATGCACAGAGCCAGGCTGGTCCCCAGTGTCCCCACAGTCCTTAGGGATGGCTCCCAAGGGGGGGTGACTCCATGCACATACAGAGCCAGCCTGGTCCCCAGTCCTTCTGGAGTCCCTCATCACGCTTGATCCCCTGGGATGCTCCTGAGGGAGGATGGCTCTGCAGGAACACAGAGCCAAGCTGCTCCACGATCCCGCCGTGGTCCCCAGGGATGCTCCCAAGGGATCAGCTCCACCTGCATGTAGAGGTGCTGCCATGCCCCACCCCAGCTCAGGACCAGGGACCTGCTGAGCCTGTTGCCCACCTGGCCCTCGGAACTCGCCAACAGCCGAGCAAACCGGTGGCAAACTGGCGTTGGAATCGCTGCGGGAAGGAAAGGGCGGTTGCCATGGAAACACGCTGCCAAACTGGGAGAGCGGCTCCTTCCCCTGAAACATGGAGTGAGCTCCTCCGACCATCAGAGAGGATGAAGGGGGGCAGTTCATGGGAAGCGGGGGTCCCTCAGCCCCCCAAAATGGGTAAAATGCATGAGGGCAATTGCAGCCGGAGGTGCTGGTGGGATGCCCTGCTCAGGAGAGGATTTGGGGAGCAGCGGTGAGGATGAGGATGAAATGCTTGAAGACACAACGTCCTGGCTGGGAACCACGAGGTGATGCCACCGAGCCTGGCTGGGAACCAGGAGGAGATGCAACCAAGCCCAGCCAGTCCCAGGGCACAGCCCCTCACAGCACATTGTCCTGCTCCAAAGCATGGTGCCCCCCTCATGGGCACAGCCAGGCCCTGGAGATAGTCCCTCCTGCCCCTGGAGTGGGGACATGCCAGGGGACACACACCAGCTCCAAGGTGGGAGGGACTGGCTGCACCCCACATCCTTTACCTGCACTGCCAACGCATCCAGAGCCATTCCTGACCCTGCATGACCTGGAACATCCCTGAGCTTCCCTGGCCATCAGCAGCAGCCCTCCCCTCTCCAAGGATTACTCTGTTTCTAAACTCGTTAACTTTTAATTACAACCTTCCCACTGCCTGAGCGGGCTGGCTCCGCGCCACCGACAGCTCTATTAAAATTCAATTTCTGCCCATCATAACTAATTTTGGTCCTTTGCTTTCTCACCAGCAGCCTTCAATGCCAGGCAAGGCAGCCAAACTCTCGTCTCAACACTCTAAATCCCTATGGAGCCGCGGGCAGAGTGAAGGGATGCCGGCAGGTTCCGTGGGAGCCGGGCAGGGATTTGCAGAGCAGCTCTTTGCTTCATTTGCTGCGCTGGGTTTGTTTGGGTTTTCCCCACGTGTTTGTTTGTTTTCTCACTTCCTTCCCTAATCCTTTCTGGCTGGAAGCTGGAGCTGGAGGCAGGGGCCAGGGGCTCAGGGGGAAGGGAGTCACCTTGAAGCAGGGATGCAGGGATGTAGGGATGCAGGGATGCAGGGATGCAGGGATGCAGGGATGTAGGGATGTGGAGCTGCTGGACTTCCCAGAGCACAGACACCAGTGCTGGCCCCTTTCCTACAGAAGGGTAAACTGAGGCACAGATCAAACCCGGGAGAAATCCAGGAAAGGAAGTCAGGAGTCCCCATTCTGGGTTTGGAGGTGCCCTCAAGCACCCCAACCCACTCCTAGGACAGGGCTCCCAGGGACAGTATCTTGCACCTTAGTTCTGCCCGGGAATGAGCTCCTGATGAGTGTGAGCTGTGGGAATTGTGGGGCTCAACAGGTCTCTGAGCTTCCACACCCAGGCAAGGGACCAGGGACAAGGGTGTCACAGAGAGCACCCAGCACCCAGCCAGGGACTTTGCAGCATTGCAGAACTGCAGCCACCACGACTTAGTGGGGGACAACCTCCAGGATCCCCAGGGATAGCCACGGCTCCAGGATCCCAGCATGGCACCGTGCTGGGGAGGGGACATCACCCAGCCACACTATCTGCGTTCCTGGCATCCCGGAGCAGCCCCGTGTTGCTACAGCAACATGAAGCCTTTGGATTCAATGCCTTTAAAGGGGGAACGGCTTGTCTCGACCTGAATTATTGATTAAAACTGAGAGGATGACACACGCATTCAGAAGAGATGGTGAGAGGTGCCCGCCTTGATTTCAAGGCCAGCTCCAAGGGGGCTGGAGCCGCTCTGTGGCAGATTAGTCACCACGTGGGGCTGGATGCCTGGATGGGGGAATGCTCTTGTGCCATCCTGTCTTGCTCCTTTCTCTGGTCCGGCTGTTCCCAAGGAGCCACGAGCTGGCTGTGATCTCCAGCCCTGTGTTAAGGTGTTAATCTGCTTGTGCAAACACCTCCTCCCCGGTGTTGACCTGCTTAAATTCCCCATTTGCTCTCCAAACAGAGCCGGCAGCTCCTGGACTGCCAACTGCTCCTGTGCTGCCTCCCAGGATGGCAGCCCTGGCACTGGGACCTGCCAGGGACCGGCGTGCCAGGTGGGATTCACCATGGATGCTCAGCGGTGGCCGTGGGCACTCAGAATCCCAGAATCACTGAGGTTGGAAAAGACCTCTGAGATCATCAAGCCCAATCTATGACTGATCCCCACCTCGTCACCCAGCCCAGAGCACCGAGTGCCACGTCCAGTCCTTCCTTGGACACCTGCAGGGATGGGCACTCCAAACCTCCCTGGGCAGCCTGTTTCGATGCCTGACAGCCCTTTCTGGACTCACCGGTATTCCAGGGAGAACTTGGTCAGCTCCTGGCTGTTGTGCAGCCACTTGAACTCGAGGGGCCAGCTGCCCTCGGCCATGCACGTCAGGACCAGCCGGTTCCCCTCCAGGTGCACTTGGCTCCTCACCGGCTCCGTCTTGAAGTACGGGGAGACATCGTCTGCAGAGAGAGGAGGGACAGGGATCAGGGGCATGCCAGCCCCACGTCCTGCCAGCCCCACAGCACCAGGGACACTCCCACCGGAGTCCCTGCCCTTGGCAGGGGGTGGAATGAGATGATCTTTAAAGTCCCTTCCAACACAAACCATTCCATGATTCCGTGGTTCTCTGGGCATAACCATAACCCAGCGGCCACCTCCTGTCCCTCTGCACCAGCCAGGGCCCCCAGCCCCCTGCCCTGGCCCTGGTCCCTCGCCAAGCTATTCCACAAGCCCATCAGGAAGGGCTCAGCCTGCTGTGGGTTTATCTAAGCTGCTCCTTTGCTTTATTCCCAGCTGCCTTTGTAGCATCTCCGAAGCACCAAGCTTTTAACTCGGGGGGTGAAGGGGCGGAGGGGCTGGGAGCAGAGTGAGGCAGAACCACTTACTCCTCTCCTGTTTTATTTGCTAAGTAAAACTATAAATCGAACCACACAGCTCCATTTTCTGCTTAACAAATGGAAGCCCTTTTACTTCAAAGGCACATTCATATTCCCCAGCAGCTTTCAAGTGCACGTTCAATCACGGCTTCGGGTTTTTTCTTTGGGGTAGGGCTTTGCTTTCTTGTCTGTGAGAGCTGAATTCCTGCCACGGATCTCTGCACTGTGAGCTGGCACCAAGGCAGTGCCCATGCCTGTGGTCTCAGCCTGCTCCAGTGCCCCACCACCCAGAGTTTGTAGGAGGTCAGAGGCACACAGACACCCCCAGACCTGCACAGGGATCCCTCTCCTCACTGGGGTCCAGGCTCCTGCACACCTCCCTTGCTGCACCCACCTGGAAATGCCCATTGGATCTGTACCCTGTCCTGCCTGGCACAGGGCTGGGCACTGCTGAATGCCAGGCAAGTCATTAGGAAGGGAAGTAGCAGCTTGTGGCTCATTAATTTAATCCTCCTCTCTGACCTTCAGCAGTGCTGGCTGGAGTGGGCAGCCCTTATCCCGGTGTCTCTGCCTCAGGTCCAGGCGGGATCAGGACATTGGAGCATCAGGTCACCACCCAAAGCCAGTGTGGGGCACCAGGGCCAAACCCCAGCATGTCCCAGATGGCACAGGGGCAGAGTGGTGCCCACCAACACCACAGCAGCTCAGTGTCCCAGCTGTGGGGTTTGGCAGCACTGTGAGCCTGGACCATGGATGCAGGGTTCCCTGGTCCAGAGAGCTTGTGGCAGCCCTGCAGCAGCTGAGCCACAGCTTTTGGGGTGCCCAAAGAGTGGGGACACAGGTGCCACAGGGCTGAGCTCACTGAGCTTGTGGGAACATCCCAGTGCAGATCTGTGTCCCTGTGCATGCCTGTGAGTGGAGGTGGTCACACGTGTCCCACCATAGGGTGGCAGGAGCTTGACCTGCAAGACTGGGGCTTCGCCCACGTTGGGATGGAGACTTTGGGATTATGGCAGCGTCCAGATGGGGACACGGCACAGCCAGATCACAGCTCTGGATCCAAATGCCTTCTGCATGAAACCAGAAAATGAGCCGTGGACCAGACTGGGGTCCACTGGGTGCGATGCAGCCAAGGATCCATGCACGGCACAACAGGCTGATCCCCAGGGACCGATGGTCCCCAGTGGTCCCACGGGACCTCAGGGCTGTGCTGCCAGGGTCTGGCTGAGCACTCCTATGGCACAGTGGCACCAACACCCACTTGCCTGGTAGGCACCTGGGATGTGTCCTGGAGGCATCTGGGAGGTGTTTGGGAAGCATTTAGGAAGCAGGGTGCTCCTGGCACACCTTCCCCTGGGCCCGCACGCCGTTTGCATACATCCTAATTTGATTTTAAGCAGCTAAGGCTCATCGCGCTTTGAAGCGCCCGAGCCATCTGTTCTGCATTAAGGGGTGAAAAACGGCGCAGAGGAGGAGAGGCGGCTCCTAATTCCGTATTGATCGTGCCGTGCTGATCCGCCCGCGAAGGTCACGGCGGCCACCTCGCACCCAGCGCCTCCTGTGTCCCCCCACAAAGTCAAAATCACCCCGACCATGGCAGGGGACACAGGGGATGGGGGTCTCGGGTGTCTCTTTGAAGGGGTGAAGGTGGCACTGAGCTCTGGGTGGGATCCCAATCCGGTGCCGGGGGTGACAGGAGGAGAGGAGGAATGCGGGGAGGGGAATGCAGCTGGTTTAGTTCCAACATTTCCAAAGAGGCCCCCAGGAACAAGAGCAGGTGTTCCTGGTGTTCCTCTGCCCACCAGCTCTCGGAGGGAAGAAGGGTGTGGGATCCCAGTCCTGAGCTGTGCTGGTCCCCCCTCTCCAGACCCTCCCATAGCCCCCCTGCCTCAGTCTCCCTCTGCTCTCCAGCAGCACTGGGCATCCCAGTTCTGCTCCCTGGGGGCAGCTTCTCTTTCCCACCACCCATGACAGGTCATGGCACCACCAAATCTGGGATGTGTGGGGTGCCCACCACCTCAGCATGGATGGGGGCTGCCATTCCCCCCATCCTGGACCCAGTGGGAGGGTTCCTCGTGGGTGACAGCCACATCCCCCCCAGACGAGGGGTCATTACTGCTCATTCCGCCTCTCCCCCATCTGTTGTGGCTGTTTACACTCCACTTGCTAATTAGAGGCTAATTAGTTGGTGCAGAAATTCATCACTTTCCAAACACAGGCAGCAGCGTGGGGCGTCTCCGGGAACATCTGCACATCTGCCGGCGGCACGGGACGGTGCAGAGCTCCCGTGCCATGCCATGCCATGCCATGCCATGCCATGCCATGCCAACCCAACATAGTCCCCTCCACGCAGAAAGGTGCCTCCAAACTGCTTCATCCCCATCCTGCCCCCACCGCTGACCTCGGGGCTGAGCCGAGCTGCCGGCGGTGATGGACGGCATTCCAAGAGCTGGCAACAGAGAAGGGGGACAGGGACCACCCCGGCTCTCTCCCTCCTCTGCCGATGATATTTTAATGCCAGGCCCTGGCACGGCACTAATCCTGCCTAATGGGATCACAATCTTGGTCCCTGCACTTTAGTTACATCAGGGCCGGCGGAGCCAGGGCTGAGCCCGGGGCTTTAGTGCCAGAGCGGGTGCGGATGTAGGGCAGGGCCCCCGAAAGAGCAGTAATGGATCCTAATGCCCGGGCGTAATGGGTGAGCTGAAAACTAAGCTCCCCTCTCCCCAGCTCCAAATCCCTCTTGATGGGAAGGGATGGGGAGTTTTAAGCCTGGAGGAATCCCGGAATGCCTGCCAAGGGCAGGGCTCTGCCCAGCAGCTGCTGGCAGGGCTCAGGGGGGTGGGGGGGGAGGAAAGGAGAGTGCAGCCCCCTCCTTCCCCCCTCCCCAGAGAGAAGATGGGGATGGCGGCATGAGATCTGACTCCACAGGTCTCCCCGGCCAACCCTGAAGTTGCAGCAGCTCGTGAGACACCGGGGTCCCTCCTCCATCCTGGCACCATTATCCCGGGAAAAACACATTCCCCCTCCCTGCTTGTGTTCAGCACGGAGTCACCCCCTGCTGCCCTTAGGGACAGGGGGTGACATCCAAATGCTCCCTCCCCAGCTTGCTAATTGGAAGCTGATCAGCCCAATGCCCATTCCTGCTAATTAACATGAATCAGTGGGATGCACTGGTATCCCAACTAGGCCGATGCCCACCAACACCAGTGGGATGTCCTGAATCCAGCCCATCTGTACTTGTGGGCTCCACGTGCAGGACCAGCACTTGCCTCAGGGAAAATAACACCATCACCTCTCCCCTTCCCAACAGCCCCTCTTTGATCCCATCAGGATGTGGCTGGTGCAGTCCTGGGAAGGGATCACTCCACTGTCCACACTCCTGGACCATGGAAGAAGGGACAGAGCCACATCCCTGCTCCCCCCCCAAAAAAGAAGGATGCCAGCTCAGGAAAGAAGATGCCAACCCTTTGGGAGTGCTGGCACTGCCACCAACCAACTTCCTGCCCCAGCCCCCCCAGAATGGGGAGATGGAGCTAAATCTCTTTGGCATCAGACTCTCACTGGCTCCGCAGCACGAAGAGATTAAAAAACAATAAAGAGAAAGCGAAACCCTCACTATAATTACCAGCCTTTAGCCGCCAGCGGAGGCAGGAGGGAGGGAGGGAAGGAGAAAAGGGGGAAAAAGAAACAGAGGAGAAGAAGAAATCCACTAAAATTTTAATAGGAACCACTGCATTTAATTTAACGACACATTTTTTCAATTACCAGAATAATTGTTTTATTCATAAAACGAGTTTCAATAAGAGGGTAATTTTCCTTTGTTTTTATTATTCATTTGTGGAACATATTCCCGGTGCAGTTCCCCAGTGCCGTGGCAGCAGCTCCACATCCGGGGGGCTGCGGGAAGTGGGGAGGGGGGAACATCACTGGGGCACCCCATGGGCTCCAAATACAGCACCCATGGGGGGCCTCAATGTCCCTGAGCACCCTGGTGGGGTCACAGCCTTGGCTGGGTGCAAGGAGAGGTGGCCCCAGGGATCCATCCTGGCCAAGGGGTGCTGGGGACAAGGTGGTCCCCGCCGTGGCCACCTCGGCTCACTGACCCCATGCTGTGGGCACGGGTGGATCCCCAGGGTGATGTCCCTGCCTAAGGAGCCACTCCTTGGCTAAGTCACATTCCCTACTTGTCGGATGCCAGCGCGTGGTTGGGAAGCATCAATTTTTCAGTGGATGCTGGTAAAGTCCTTGGGTTGATTAAATGACGTGTCCCCCGTGGGCACCGAGGACACGGAGCCACCGCAAGCCCTGGCACAGCCACAGGGTTCCCAGTGTCCCCTCAGTGCTCTCCTGGGGTCCCCACAGGGCGGGTGGCAGGTGCAGGGGGATTAGCAGAGCCATTAGTATTCCTGAGATGAGGTTTCATCCCCTTAATAAAAAGCAAACACGGAATTGAAATGCCGAATGCTCCCGGCACCTGGGGAGCCGCAGAGCGCGACGTGATGCTGAGAGGGAACTGGGGGGGACAAGGAATCGTCTGGGGGTGCCCAGGGTGGAGCCAAGTGGGGTTGACATGGGGTGGGCACCTCGCCGAGCCCTCTCGCCCTCCTGGAAACACCTGAGCAGCTACAAAGCAACGTGAGCCACAGGCTGCAGCCTCCTGGGGCTCACACAGGACCACTCCATCCTCCCCAGCCAGAATCATGGAATCCCAGACTGGTTTGGGTTGGAAGGGACCTTACAGCCCATTTCAGCCCTCCCCCTGCCACAGGCAGAGACACCTTCCACTATCCCAGGTTGCTCCAACCTGGCCTTGGACACTTCCAGGGATGGGGCAGCCACAGCTTCTCTGGGCACCCTGTGCCAGGGCCTCCCCATCCTCCCAAAGAAGAATCCAGCATCAGCCCTCAGACCTGATCTCAGCAGACAGGACTGGCTGTGGAGCAACCACAGGGACACCCAGCTGTTCCCCCCAGGGTGGACTGGTGACATTGGGCAACCTCACTCGCCCCTGGCACACAGAGTGGTGCCAAAGGCACCCCACATAATCCCACCCACCTCATCCCTACGGATCAGCCCGGCTGCCCCACACACCCTCACCCCTGACATGTCTTTTGATGTGGTTTTTTCCCTTTTTACTAAGAAAAAGACTTATAATTGCAGATGTGACCATTAATCCTCCCAACTTACTTTGTTCCCTTCCTTCTCTGCTTTCCCCTCCCTCCCTCCCTCCTCCCCCCACTGAGACTGAGAGCTTTAAAACTCTCCTTCTGGCTATTAATTAAAAGCAACCTCTTCACTGCCATGAGTGTACTTGCCATAAATTAATAGCAGCCTTCTTAATCAAATCTTATCTCCTCTCTGAGTGCCCGGTGCACGGGGCTGGATTGGTATCCCAGCCTGCCCAGCCGTGAAATGCAATTCCCAATGCTCCAGTGGACTCGGCAGCTCTGCTCCATCTCCTCCTCCCCGGCGCCTGTACCTGTGCCGCCCTGGAATCACCACCTGGGCCAGGAGGGAGGGGAGGATCCCGTCCACCCGCTGGGGAGGTGGCTCCCGAAGGACACGCTCCATTTCTCAGCCATTTACCACGTTTATCCGCAGCCCCCGTGGACGGCACTCGCCTTCCTGAATTATTTAGAAGGGGTTTGGTGCTCCGAGGCTGTGAGAGCAATGGTGGGAAATTCTGCTGCTGGAGCTGAGGGTGATGCTCTTGGACCTGCGAGCTCATGGTGCTCCAGTTTCATCATCCCTCTGGTCCTCCATCCCTGTCCCACTGGGTTTTCCTTCTCCTTGTCCACACACCACCTTCTCCAAGTGCTGCCCTTTCCCAAGGGCAGGTGCAACCCCAGGATGCTGATGAGGACACAGACATCCTGCAATGTCACCCCAGGGAAGCCCCTGCCCCAAGGATGTCTCCATCCATCCCAGCTGCAGCTCTGATCCATCCCCGGGAGTCCAGCAGCCCCCAGTCCCACCCACCCCCTCTGGGCTGCCAGTTCCCCAGTCCCACACGATTCTGAGGCAGTAAAATGTGAGCAGGACCTGGACATGGTGCCGTACAACAGCTGGGGCTGCTAATTCCAGCCCTCTCCTTTACCACACGGAAAACCCAGTGCTGGGTGTGATTTTCCTGCTTGGCAGAGGTGGCCCTGCCTCGCTGATGGGCTGAGACAGGCACGGGGGGCTAAGGCTGTGTCTCTCCCACAGCACCACAGTCCAAGTCAAGCCTGGAGCAGGGGGGAGACAACAGGGGTTGCAGCAGAAGCCGCACCAAAAAGGAGCTGCTGCTCTTCAAGCAGGGCAGAGCTAAGAGGGTTTTCAAGTGAGGCAGAGCAGCCTGGAAAGCCTCCCTTGCTCAGCTCCAACCAGTTCAGGATCATGGGAATAAACCCACCCTTGTGTATGTAAGAGAGGCACAGCCCCGAGCCACAGCTGGAGCAGGGATGCACTGACAGCGCCCAGGAGCATCTCACAGCGGCCACATCCTTTCAGCATGAAACACTGGAGCTGTGCCAGGTGCTGTGCCCATCCTGCCCGTGACCAGACACTGCTGCAGCCCCGGAGGGAAGAGCCGGGAGGCTCTTCCAGTGCCCTCCAGCCGTCTGCCAGCATGTGCCCTGTGACGACCTTGCTGCCAAACACATCCGTCCTTGCTCCGATGCCTCCCGCCGGGCTGCTCACAGCACGGGGAGCTGCTGCTCCGCTGTGGGGAGAGGCACGGGCAGCAGGAGGACTGCTGGCCATGGGCACGCTGGCCCTCGGGCTCAGGTGACAGCTCCTGCCCACCCGGAGGGACACAGCAGAGACGGGAACTTCACCCCCATCCCACCCGCTGCTTTCTTGTGCAACTGCTTTAGCAACTCCCTCGCAGGGCAAAAAGGCTTTTTGCGTGGTGGGGGAAGCCCTGGGGACATGGAGACACCTCCCAGACAGGGTGTAAGCATGTGCCCATCATGCCAGGAGGGCTGGCAGAGGAGGGGAGCCAAACCTGGCACTGCCAGCCAAGGAAAAGCCGGACTGGACCTGGCAGACCCCACAGCTCTGGCACCACTGCCTTGCTCTGTAGGATACATGAGCCTCCCTCAGAGGGGATTTGGGGTTTCCTACATGCCATAAGCCGATTGCAGAGGTGTGGTAACTGGATTAGGTGGGAGGCTGAGGGAGAGGAGACCTGGAGGAGCTGCTCAGCAGAGCACGGCTCCTGCCCGTGTGACGCCGCAGGATTTGCAGAGCTGCTGCTTAAACTGATTTCCCTCCCTTAAAGCCTCTGGAAAGGTGAAGCTGCAGGAGGGATGTGAGCTCTGCCCCCTCCTCACCCCGGTAAAAACCCTGCAGGGCCCCAGCGTGGGCTGCAAAGGGGTCACGTCCCCATGTCAGTCCCTGCAGCCACCCATGTCCTCACACCGGCAGTGGGTCACATCCCCACGTTGGTTCCCACAGCCACCCCTTCCCAAATCACTGGCAGTGGGTCACATTCCCATGTCAGTCCCTGTAGCCACCCCTCCTCATGGCACTGGCAGTGAGACCTGCAGGTGACCCCGCAGAGCAGCACAGTGACCCCAAACCCCTGCACTGCCCCATCAGCACCCACCACCCACCCATGGTGATAATCCCCGCTGGCAGCAGACACCGCTCGGGGCCCTCGGTGACATCCCTGTGGCTAATCCAGACTGACCACTGCAGGGCACAGCAGGGGGGACCACGGCCTCAGCACCCCCTCCCCAGCAGCACCCAGCCCGGGGGGGCTTCCCAAATCCCCCACACAGCCCCATCCCAGGGAAAGGTGATTCCAACGGGACCGCAGCAGTTCCTGCCACAGGGATGAGGGAGCAGCCCCCGAGCGATGCCCCTCGAGAGATGGTCCTCTCCTCCCACGGTCCCCAGCATGGCACTGGTGTCACCTGCAGACTGCACAGCAGTTTTGCCAGTGTCACACCTCATCCATCTCTGCTGGAAATCTCCCGCGGCGCTTCACGGCCTCGGGGTGGGGGAAGAGGCAGCGGGTGTGATTTCCAGAGCCAGCGGCACTCAGGAAAAGCCCAGGCAGAGACCGGGAGCCCCAAATCCAGCCAAGGAGGCCCCTGCCCAGTACGTGGATGGATTTGCCCTGGCACTGCCAGCACGAACCCCTCCCGCCCAGTGGCTCCGAGTGGGATGCTCACCAGGGCCATGGCATCCCCCAGGACAAACAGACGGATGGATGGACGTCCTCCTCCCTCACTGCATCCCGCCAGGCCAGGCCAGTGGGACACCCCAACCACACTGCTATCTCCCCTTCCTCCTCCCACATCTGTCTCCAGGCCCACACTTATTTATTTATTTGTTAATTAACTGCTGTTTCCATAACAAACGCTCCAGCTTCTCCCAGCCTCCAACAGCCCTGGGGCTGGATTGTTAACTAGGATTTTAATTTGTTAATTAAAAGCAGGATGGCTCCATAACAAGCTCCTCTTCCACAGCCGAGGTTCTCGGCGGGCTCAGTGGGCCACAGGCGGCCTCGCCATGCCCGGATGGACTCCCCCAGGGATGGGAGACACGAGGAGGGGGGAACCCTGCTCCCCTGGAACAAGGGGTGTTGGAAAGAGGCTCAAGACCTCCCTCCTCTGAGGAGTGGTGCTGGAGATGATGCCCTCTCCCTTTGCAGTCTCCTCCTGGCAATCCCTTCCCCAAACACCACACAGCTCCCAGCACATGTCCCTGCCCATCAGAGGGTCCCAAACCTGGTGACAAACCCTCCCCTGCCCACTGCAGCATAGGCAGGGGTGTGCCAACATTATCCTCTCCGGATTCCCATGGAGCACAGCCCAGGACAGCCCACAGTAACCAGCCCCTGTGGCACAAGGGACACAACCAGATGCACCCCAGTGCCAACGTGGACCAGGTAAAGGTTGAGATGCTCCCGGAGCCAACAGAGAAACATCAGCCCTTGCCGGAAAACAGGGATTTATTCAGCCTCATAGCTGGGAACAGAGCAGGGCTGTGTGCCTGCCCATCCCTGCCGCTGGAAAAACCAACACTTCCCTCACGGGAAACCCCAAACAGACACACACACACGGCCCTGTTGTGTGTTCCCAGCACTCAGTCCAGGGGGCCGACAAGCAGAGCTTTGTGCTCCGAGGCACCGGGCAGCCCCCATGGACCCCCACACCCGGCTCCGAGCACACGGACCCCGGGAGCCTGGCCCCAGTCCTGGCACAGAGCTTCAAACCCAAACACATGGAGCTGCCAGGAGATGGAAGGCAAAGCGACCCTGTACAGATGCTCCTGGGGGAACAGGAGCCCCCCCAGGCCAGGGGTACATCCCCAGGGCTGCCCAGCTGTGGGTGGCACAGCTGGACGTGGCCCTGCTGAGCCTGTCCCCATGCAGGGCACAGGCCTGTCCCCAGCTGGGGATGTTGAACAAGCTCCAGGCTCCGGCTGAAACTCCTTCCCCAACAAACTCCTTCCAACAGCAGAAATCCTCGGAAGCCCACGATTACACAGCTCTGCTGTATCTGGGTCACTGCTGTGAGTCACAGACACCCAGAGAGTGACTCAATGCTATTAGAGGGGCCAGATCCCATGGCTCATTTCCCCAGGAGAGACTCCAAAACACTGAGGAAGGGAAGGATCGATGGACATCACCTCCAGACCCTCCAACAGCTGCCAGCCAGACACTCTCCAGGCAGGAGAAAGGGCCAACACCCTGCACCTCAGCCCTTTCCAGCGCCATTCCCAAAGGCTTTGCAGTCAGGACAGGAGCTTCCCCACAAGGGTTTGGCAGGAACAAGCTCCACTCCCATCTGGCAATCCCAACAGCCCAGACCCCATCCCCAGGGTGGTCCCAGCACTGGGTGGGATGGGTGACACATGAGCCCAGGGCAGCACAGCACAGCTTGGGGCTGGGTTTGGCCCCATGGAACATGCTGAGTGTATCCTCCAGGAATTCCTGGAAGGCAACCACAGCCCTGCACTGTGGCAGCTCCTGGGGCCACAGCGGCCACGAAGGGGAGGGAAAGCAAAGCCACCCCAGACCTGGTCTGCAGGAGCCCCAACAGCACCTGGGATGTCCCTTCTGCAGGTGGCATCCCTGTCCCACATCCCCCAGCCCTGCAGGATGCTCAGCAGACAGACAGACAGCAGCCACTTCCCAGGCTCGCCATGAGAATCTCAACAAGGCAGCATTTCCCAACCGAAAAAAAAACGGTGGGGAAAGAAAAACAGAGGAGAGAAACCACAAGAAAAACCCCAGTGAGCCCTTCCCAGGGCACTGACGCAATCAAGTCACCAGCCCCGTGGGATGGAAAATACTCCCACCCCATGCCAGGAGCGACAAAGGTGTTGGTGGCCACGATCCCACTCCCCATGGCACAGCCCCAAGCCAGCAGGCACCGGGCACTCGCCCATTTACTGGGGTGTTGCCCAGACATCCTTTTTTCTAAGTATTAATTAGTCATTGCATAGCTCACTTGAAACATAAATAGCTGTAGCATGACAGCGAACATTAGTTTTCACTGGAAAAAGCTTTTTCCAAAGCTTTTCTTTTGCAGACATCTCTGTTTATGGGTGGGGGACAGGAACAAACTGGCAGCCCACATTCCCCCACAGCCAGCCCTGAATTTCCAGGGCACAATAACAAACTCTGGTCATGGCATTTATTCACACACTTGTGGCTCTCCCAGCCAGAGGGGCTTTTCCAGCCAACGCCGCGCCAGCGATTCCAGCCTGACGTGAAGCTTATGGGGAGAAGCCAAGCGAGTGAGACTCCCCCAGTGCCCCGGGTGAAGGGCTCTGGCAGCTCCCTGCCCTGCTCCCAGCACGTGCCTTGCTTCCACCCTCCACCGCACAGCCCCTCTCCCCACCACTGCCCTCCCAGCCCTTCTTCCCACCCTACGAGCGAGGAAAACACGGAAAACAAGGTGATGAAGGCACCCATCATCTCCCTCCCCTCGCGTGCAGGCAGGGGGCGGGTGCTCAGCCCTTCACGGTGCTCAGCTGGCGGGCAGGGCTCTTGCGACGGCAGAGCTCGGAATTAAGCATCCCACCCTAATGAGTTGATTTTATTAGTTTGTGAATGCGTTGAGAACTCATTATCAAAATAAACATCAACTCACTCCACCGAGCACGGTGCTGCACACGCCGGCGGTGCTGCAGCTGGGGCCACACGAGGCTCCCACCTCGGGACACCCTGCGGGTCCCCATTGTGCCCTGCCACTGACTGGGGGGGGTGCCAGGGCAGAGGTGCCCGCCCTGCAAAACCCCTTGTGCCATGGGGTTAGTTTCTTCATTTCTGCTGCAGGGCTCCAGGTTGGGCACCTCACTGGGGAGGGGACAGCCCTGAGCTCCTGCCACCCCAACAGGTCCCCTGGGAGCTGCTCGGTGCTGCTGCAGGGGGGGAAGCCCAGCCACGACCCCTTGGGCCTCTCGCAGGGCAGGTAGAAGCCCCCCGCCTCCCTCAGGGTCTCCAGCACGCCCAGGAGCTGGTGCAGCACCCAGTGCTGGAGCACAGGGCGTTCAGCAGACCCCAAGACCCCCGGGGACAGCCAGGGCAGGAGGCAGCACCTCAACGCCGGGGTGCCAGCGCCGAGCCCCTCCGGGCAGGGCTGTGACGAGACGCGGGGGCACAGCGGGAGCATTGTCCGGCTTGGCAGGACGTGCTCCCTTTGGAAACAGCAGCTAATCCCATTTCATCCCCCTTCACGGCCATCAGCTGTTTTTCAGGCATGCAGGAGGCGGGTTGCTGAAACCAGAGCTATTGTGTCTGCCGGTCCCAGCCCCCTCCAGCCATCCCGGCCCGCGAACCGGCAGCATGTCCGCACCCCACTCCATCCCCAGCCAGACCTTCCGGGAATGCCAGATCCATGCGGGACTTTCATCTCCCCTCAAGCTCTCAGCCTGATCCCTGGCCCAAGCTCAGGCAAGGAGGAAGAGGATGAGAAGCACCGAGACCCACTCGATTGCTCCCCACTAGGGGACACAGGCTCCCAAAAGGAACACAAATGTCCCCATAGAACCCCAGTAATGCCCAGCCTGTGCCCCAGATTCAACCCAGGTTCCTCATCCCGTCAGTGAACTGGGATGTGCTGGGGAGGGTGGGTCTGCAGGATGGGGACAGGCTCCTCCAGCCATCCTGGTAATGCATCCCATCCCTGCAGACAAGACAGGGGACGAGGAACATGTGGGTCCCCAGCCCTGCTCTTGCCTCAGGGAAATGTCCTCTGGATCCAGCAATTCCCAGTCAAGGGGGTACAAAACCAGCATTTCCCTTCATCAGGTTGGTGAAGGAGACCCACAAGCACAGGAGTCTGCACCCCATGGCCAGGGTGACCTGCTGGCCTGAGAGAACAGCCAGAGTCCTCCCACTCCCCACAAGGGACACCCATGCAGCAAGCCGGGGCTAGAAGTGCTTTGCCAGGCACCCCAACCCCTCCTGGCTACACACACAGATCCCAGTATCCTGGAGAAACTCCTCCAGGGTCCGACAGTCCTGCAGATGAACCCATATCCCACTCCCTGCCCTGGCAGGACCCTGGCACTGCTGTGCAGGGAGCCAGAAGGGCTCAAGGTTACAGTCGAGGACTCGCAGGTTGTGGCTCACCCAGCAGTGCAGAAAGCAATTAACTACCACAGCTAAAATTAGCTCAGCAGTTCCTTCTGCTAATGGTCAAACTCATCAAGGCTTCCCTACACCGGGGGACTCGGCACCTCCACACGGACAGGGAGGGATGGATGGGAGCCTATGGAACCACTGGTTTGGGTTGGCGTGGGCAGGGGGACACCAGCTGACACCATGCCAGGGTCCCCTTCCCACTATACCCACTGCCACCAGGCAGCAGGGCACCAACTGGTATAGCAGTTCTCTTCCCACCATACTCACCACCACCTCTGCCCTGTGCCTCTGTTTCCCCCCAGCTGCCCAGGGTGGAGGCAACCTCCTGGAATGCTCGGGATAGCTGGCCTGGGGCTGCCACATGCCAAGGTGGATGATGGAGACAACAATGGCTGGCAGGGAGGGAGGGTGACTTCAGCACAGGGGACCCCAGCATTCCTGGAATTGTCACCGTGCCATCCCCATGGCCAGCTGGGATGCCCAGCTGTTGGCACATGGTGGCAGCTGGTCCCAGTGCTCTGGGCTTTCCATAGAATCCTGGAATGGTTTGGGTTGGAAGGGACCTTAAAGCTCATCGTGCCTCATCCCCCTACCATGGGCAGGGACACCTTCCACTTGCTCCAAGGCCTGTCCAACCTGGCCTTGGTCCCCTTCCCCAGCCCACAGTGGTGACGATGATCCACACAGGGAGGTACCACCCTGGAGCATCCAGTCAAAGCATCCCCAGGGATGGTCTTGCTCGAGGCTCAGAGCCCCCCACATCCCAAGCCTCCATTCCTGGGGGCCCCATCAGAGCAGGGAGACAAAGGAGGCCAGGGACCAGCTGCAGCCCAGGAATGTCCCCTGCCCTCGGCCCATTCCCAGGGATCAGGTTTCTGAGTTCCCAGGCAACCCGAGCCTGGCCAGCATGGCTTTCCAGGCAGGCATTCCTGCATCCCTGGGGCCGGGGGCGAGGGGAGGAGGCCGCCAAGGGGGCCACTGCCTGCCCTGGACACAGGCAGATGGTGGGAGTCAGGCTGGGAAAAGGGGCTGGAAGGTGAAGCATCACTGGGAGAGATGTGTGGGATGTACCCCCAAAGCAGGGGATGCACACCCAAAGCATTACTAGGAGCAGGGTGGGGAGAACACACACTCCAACAGCCCATCCCCAGCTCCACAGAGACATCTTGAGGGCAGTGCCCACCCTGGTGGCATCACCAACATGCCTGGGGTGTGAGATGCCAAGTAGGGCCAGCACAGCAGGGAGCTGCTGCCAGCACATTCCCGCCTGCTGGAGGGGCAAAGAGTGGCAGGAACAGACCCAGAGACTGGATCCTTCTCCACGAATGGCTCTGGAGGGTGGGAACCCCAAAACAGAGCAGCAGCTGTGGGGATGAGGGCGGTCCCTGGCATCATCACCTGCTCTGAGTGACCCTGGCCCTGTGCCCTTTCCAGCGACTCCACCCAACACCCCCCCTCATCAGAGGAGAAGCTCTCAGGACACCCCACTGCCCCCGCACCCACCACCCTGAGCCATCCCAGCCCCACAGGGTTGCTGCATCCCCATGGGCACTTCGGAAGCCCAGGGGCCAGTGCCATGTGTCACTGGTAGAGCACCAGAGCCACCAGCCCTGGCACAACCCCGGGCACGGCAGAGGCTCAGCTCGCCCTTCGTTAGCACAATCACATCACCACTGACAGCAGCATATTTATTCCTGGCCGTTTTTCACCCAGCCACACGCCACTTGCTAACGAGCTCAGGGCGATAATGAGGGCTCAGAGGGGAGGGCACCCACCACTCACCCTCCCACCCAGCACCCAGAGGGTTCTGCCCCCACACATCGCTGCCCCCCAGGGCCATGTGCACCCCAGGCACTGCCTGCACTGCTGCTGCAAACACCAACGCATCCCCAACCAGTTTGTGTAAGGCCTACAGTAATGTGTGTGTGACTGGAGCTCATCCCCAGGCAAGAAACAGGCACGGGCTGGGAACAAGGACACAGTTCATAAAGAGTGGCAGAGGCAGGGTCACCCCTCATCACACCGCCCGCCAGCCTCCCTCCTCCCCGTTTAATTATCAGCGTTTTCCCAGGTTCTCAAGCAGCCAAGCACCTGCCTGCTCCCTCCTTCCCGCTCTCCTCCAGCTCTTGTGTTTGCTCCTGCAGAGCGGAAATGCCACCGCAGCCCAATCCCTGTCACTAAGGGACAAGCAGCACTCGACGTTGTCACTCACCCTGGTCCCCAGATGGCACCAGGACAGGAGCTGCACAGCCACTCCCAGCTCTCCCCGCTCACCACTGCCAGCAGCTCCAGCTGAGGGGCAGCAGAGGTGGGTTTGAGCCCCCAGACACCCTCCATCCCACTGGCAGCTCTCATCCTGACTGCTGTCCCCCTCTGCAGACCACTGGCACCCCAAACCTTTGGGGACCAGCACAGTGACAAGTCAGGGTGACACGGGCTGCCTGGGACTGTACCCCCCTCCCTTACAGTTATCGGGTCATCAAAATTTTATCATTGCTGTGCCCAGGCACTAATGGCTTCCCAAGCAGCATCAAATTTTAATCTTCCCTTCCTCTCCCCTAAAAGCCACTCTCCTTCCTGAGCCGGAGCATTGCATGAGGCCACCAGCAAATGTCTCAGCACTGGTTGAGACCAAGGCAGGAGACTGTGCCCAGCACAGAGGAATCAGCACAGAGGAATCAGTAGGTCCCACCACTGAGGTCCTGGCATGAGCCTGGCATCACATCCCCAGGAAGGCACAGGGGCTTGTCCTCGTCCCTCTCCTGCTCAGCCCCACGGGGCTCCAAGCCTGCAGACGTGCCCAGGCACCACACGCTGGGGACAGAAGATGCTGCCACCTCTAATAAGCCTCTTTGGTGGAAGCTGCCCATTGCAGGCCCCTGCCCCAAATCCTGTCTGGAACCTTAAGCCTCCCAAATCCCTCCTGGGACTGGCCACAGCCTCCTCAATCCCATTAGAGGTGCTGTGCCAGCACAGGGGTCCCAGGCTGTGCCCCCAGCACTGAGTGTGGGGAAACCACATCATCCCTGGGGATCACAAAATTTACAGTGAGGAGGAGGGGGCTAGGGACCCCCGAGTTCCCCCCAGCTCTTGGGGAGCCCTTGATCGCCTTGCTACTGAGCTGTGTTGGGGGGTGGGCAGCCTGTGCCCCCCAGTCCTGGCACAGCCCCCCGGGCCCAGCACAGGTCGCACTGCGACAGCTCCTGCCCGGGCAGCGCTGCCTGTGAGCCTTCCCCCAGCTCCGCATTGGGCTCCGGGTAATTAGCGCGAGGCCCTAATCAATAAGTTATTTTTTGCCATGAGTAATTAATAATTACACAGCACAGACGGGCTGTAATTAAACTTCCATCCCCTCTCTCGCAGGCAGCGAGGGGCCTTTGTTTTACCGACCGCAGGTATTAAAGTGCCTCACCCCGTGCCCGGGCAGCCCCCACGCCCTGGCCAGGGAGGTCTCATGCCTTCGCCTCCTCCTTCCCTTCCCTATTGATCCCATTTTCTTTGGCTGCCACAATCAATAAACCCGGCACAAAGCGCTGCTGCCCCTTGCTGCCAGCCCTGCGGGGATGCCCTGCCTGCCTCACCGCAGTGGGAATGAGCCAGAGCCTGGAGCGTAGTGCCAGGCATCCTGCCCACACACTGCCCTTCCCCAGCTCCAGCACCCAGCACATCCCACTGGGATGCAGCAGTGAGTGCCAGCACCCCACGGGCACCACAGCTGGGAGGTGACCCTGCTGGGGCATCCCCAGTGCCACCCGCGGCAAGGGAGACGGGCACGTGCCAGGCTTTGGGAATGATCCCTCCAGCACATCCAGCTCACCCCTGGCTGCTGCCACGCCGGGGCCAGGCAAGAAGCAATGTCACACTGCCCGCGAGGACGTGACACGCGCCGCAGAGAGACGAAGCTGCAAAGCTCTGCTCCTGCGCCAGGAGAGCAGAGCAAAGCCCCTTCCCCACCCCTCCAGAGGGCTGGAGCACCAGCAGCCCCTCATCTTCCACCCCACAGCGAGACCCCAGGGCCCCACAGATAAATGGAAGGAGATTGGGTCACCCCAAGAGCTCGTCCCACAGGCGGGAAACAAACAGATCACAAGGGACCCGCCAGCCGGAGACGCCAGCCAGGAGAAGAGAAACTCAGCAAGGGAGTGAATCAATCAAAGAGACCTTCAGAGCTCCCCACACAGGGCCTGCCCGGATAATATACTGCCGCTTTAGATGTTATGTTCTGAACTTAATTACTGAGAAATTATAGCAGTGCTGGGGGAGGCTCAGGGGGAGCGGGAGGACGGGAGCGCACGGGGACTTCTGGCTCCACTTGCTGCTGCAAACAAGGGCAAGAAATGTCGTGGCTGAGGACCCCGGTGCTGCACCCCACTGTGCCCCCATCTCCAGTCTGGATCCGCTCAGTCCAAGCACAGGGACGGAGGCAGCCACGCTGCAGCTCTGCCAGCCAGGAGCCTCCTCTGTGGCCCTGTGGGGATCCTCGCTGCTAGGGAGGGGACCCCAGGGCCCCCAAACATCTCTGAACCCCAGCTGCACCCTCAAGGGCCACAAACTATTTTTATGTCCCTCTAGGGTAGCGGAGCAGCTAAAACCAGCCTGTGCCATTCCCAAGCCCCAAGGGCAAAGAACAGAGAGGGGCTCACCCTGCCCAGCAGCGCTGTGGCCCCCAGGGGCTGTTGGGGTGTAGAGGGAATCCCAGGTACCCACAGGGGCTCTGGGGTGCAGACCCCCCCCCAGACTCAGGCCCCTGCCCCCTCACACCAGCATTTGGAGGTCAATGGGACCAACATGAGGGAATAAGCTGCTCCCTGGGAACCCCCCAAACTTGCACCCCAGATTTTGTGGTATGACGGGGGTCCCCGAGGAGGGGGTGAAACGAGCACTGCCTTTCCCTGATGATGTTCAGCCTCTCGAGGGTGGTCTAGGGCAGTCTTCTACCCCATGCTCAGAGCAACACGTTCCCCCGATCCCCAGTCTGGGGGTAGTTCTAGGGCAGAAGAAGTGGGAGGCAGAACAGAGACGAGCTGCTTTGCCCCCACGATTCCCCCCGGACACCGCGGTGTGCCCAGCACCGGCGGGCCCCGAGCCCCGGCTCCGGGGAGGCTTCGCGATCACCACGGATGCTGTGCCCTCCCCGGGCGGAGCTCCGCGGCCGCCTCGCTCCCACCCCCGGGCTGGCACAGCTCCCTCGCAGCCCGGGGATGGAAGAAGGGTCGGTTGAGGGGCGCAGCGCGGAGACCCCCCCCCACCTTCCCGCGGTCCATCTCCCACCTCCCCCCACATCCCCTTACCTTGGGCGCCGGCTCCCGGGGGGCCAGGCAGGGCGAGCACGGCAAAGCAGAGTAGCCCCCAGCTCCGGAGCCGGGCCATGGCTCCGCCGAGACGGGCTGGGGGGGTTGTGGGGGGACAACTTCCCCGACTTTATAATCCGGGCGGCTCCGGCGCAGGGACCCCCGCAACAGAGCTGCTTAGAGGGAGGCGAAGACGCCGGGGTGAAGGGTTCCTCGTGGGGCTGGGGGCGGTCAGCAGGCAGCTCCCCACCATCGGCAACTTCCCCGGGGACGTGCGGAGCCGGGACCCCCAAATCCGGAGCGGGGCTGGCAGCCGAGCCCCTCCCCGAGCGCTGCGCCCGCGTCAGGGAAGGGGACGGGAAGCGCAGGGCGCCGCGCCCCCGGCCCCTCCTGC
>WEIV01024884.1:28829-70136 GCA_013390005.1 Calyptomena viridis
GGGGCGGGTCCCCCCCGCCCCCGGTGCCCCTGCTGTGGAAGCGGCGGCTCCGGTCTGCAGCTCCCTCCCCACCCCTCGCTGCCCCAGCCCTTCCGACAGCACTCGGAGCATCAGCTCCCGGTCTCCGGGAAGGGGATACGGCACGTATCCCAGGTAGCTCTAAAGCAGAACTCAGTGATACAGGATTATCAAAATAAACGTTTTAGGGTTCCGGAAAAAAAAAAAAAAGCTCTAACCCCAGAGATGACCCAGCAGCACCTGCCTAGTAACATAGCACCTCGTCAGGCCTGATCCTGCAATTCCTCAAGCCCAAATCTCCCCAAAGGATCGCACATCCTTCAAAGATGTCTGTGCTTTCTGCAAGCACAGTGCCTTGCATTAGGTGGGGGAGAGTAGCTCAGTCACGGCTGCTACCAAGCATTAACACCCAAGGACCTTCACCATCTGCACAGGAGGAAATATCCATCCTGAATGCTGGATCAGCCTCCTGAGCACACACGACACCTCCGAGCCAAGGGACTTGCAAGGATCAGAGTGAAACGAAAGCATGAGCAGATTAGCCTGGAGCCAGCCCCGGCACTGCCGGGTCACACCAGGGCAGGGACGGAGGGAACACTCTCCCACAAGCATCGATACAACTGTGTCAGTGCCCGGGCACCGGTGTGTATTTCCACTACCCTGTGCACACTCACGTGTAAATCCCACTCTGTCCTTACGGGGACAATTTCTGTGTGCACGTTGTTTATTGGAGAGCTACTGCCAAATTTCCCATCGACCTCTTGAAGAGAAACTGAACAATAACCCAGCACTTGCCCACCCCGGCATTAATCAGCTCCGTGGCTGGCATTCTCAACCGAGATGACGGGATCGATGTGCTGTGGGAGGCAGCAATCCTGGCTCGCCCCTCGGGGAGGTGTTTCCCGGTGCCGGCTGAAACAAGCTGCCCTGCCAGGGCTGAGCTCAACCCCCGCGGGGGCTCAGACCCGCTCCCCGGGCACACACACACACTACAGCCACGATGACACTCAGAGCACTCCCCAAACCCCCGCAGGATCAGGGCTTTGTTCCGTAAAGAACAGGAATTCCTGTCTCCAGGGCCATAAATCCAGGTCTGACCCTGGTGCCAGTGCTGATTTATGGTTATTACAATTAATCTTGCCGAGCTGTGAGCAGTTTATTACCCACTTGCACAGGTACCTGGCTCCCCACGGTCACCCAGACTGATTGAGTTTGGATCTCACAGCAACGTTCCCACCGGAGCACATCCTCCCTCCCAGCCCTGCCAGTTCTCCTCTGCCCAAATCCCTCCAAGCAGGAGCAAGTTCCAGCAGGTAACACCACACCTGTCTCCAGGAGCGAGTGGTAGAGCCCAGAGCTGCTCCATACATCCCAGGGAGCAGAGAGGGCAGCGGGCTCTGGTGGCCCCCACACTGCCACCCATTCCATGACCCCGAGGACATTCCAGCTGATTCTGTGTTCCCCCCGTGCTGCTGGGTCACCCCAGCCCCACACAGGCCGTCTGTCCATCTCCCCTGAGTTTTGGCCCAATCCTCCAGCAACGTCACTGAGAATCCCAACTCTGGCCACAATCTGGGGCAGCACCACTTGTAATTACACCGGGAATCGTGACAGCACATCCCTACAGATCAGCGGGAGCCACATCACACGACTCCTGTTTCTCCAAGACTCCTCTGGAAGGGATGATGAAGATGCACCGTTTTGAGCACATATGAGGGTTTGGGTTTTTGAGCTGCTCTCTCAACCTCTGACCCCGGCGCGGGGAGCCCCCGTCCCCACCGGCAGCAGCACATCCCTGGACTGCGGCCGGAGCCTCTGGATAACGAGGGAATGGCCCCGAACAGCCGCCGCCCGCGGGCAGCAGGAACCCGCCTCGGGGCTATTTGCGGATGTGAACGCTGTTATTTTGCCTCCTGCTTGAAGAGGGCGCATCAAAGTCAAACCCAAAATACGGCGCTGGGCTTGAATTAAAAACTCTTGTCTGAAACCAAGGCAAGTTCCAAAAAAAGATCAAGGCTTTGTTTGAAATGTAAAAGCCTTTGCTGGGTTGTCAGGCGCTTTGGGGACCATCAGCATTATCCAAAGGCTGCAGGACAACAGCCAAGAGCTTCCTTCAGCCGTCCTCAGCATCCCTCACCTTTCTGGGATGAGACACTGACTCCCAGCAGCATCTCTGTTCCTTGAGCACTAGAGCAGCATCCGTGTTCCCTGCTCTGGGAAGGGCCTGGGAAGTGCAAGGAGAGGTTGGAAGTGCTGCCTGTGAGTCAGAGACTCCAGGAGCTCAGTCCTTCCTCGCTCTCAAAAGGGAGAGGAGATAGATGTAACCACAGGCTGTCAGCGCCAGCACAGGGGAAAGAAATTGGATCCGAGAGGCTCTGCAGCCTCGCAGGCAAAGGGGTAACAAATCCCCTCAGGCAGGAGGAAAAGCCAGAAGGATTCAGACCAGCAATAATGTGCACATTTCTAACAGTGAGGATAACTCTGGCTGCAGCAAGGCTCCCCAACACCTTTTTTATGTAATTAAGATTGAAAGTGGCTTTTTTCCTTCAGAAGCATCAGCCCTGCCAGAAGAGTCAATCCAGAGTAGTGCTCCAGGCCACAGCAGCCTCTGCAATCATTTAACTCCTCTCTTTAAATGTGGGCTTTGGACAGGTCCCTTCTTCTCAGAGCTGCAGCTTGGAATGAGTCACAGCCACCACACAGCCCAGGCCGTGGGGATTCTCCCCAGCCCTGGAAGGCCACATGCAGGCAGACATCCCGTTTTTGGCAGGGCTAAAGCTGCCTCTTCTTGAAAGGCATCAAACGGGGCTCCATGCTGCCCTTGGATGCTCTGCAAGGAGCTTCCAAACTGTCTCGGAACAGAAACATCTTAAATATTTTATGAGCTTAAAAAAAAACCAAACACACAAGAAAACCAGGAGTAAGCCCTCTTCCTGCTGCAGCTACTCTCCAACCCTGAGCTCTCTCCCAGCACCAGCTGTTTGGGGCATCTCAGCCCAATTAAGATCTTCCTTCAAGCAAGCCCGTGCTTGGTGCTGGGGGCTCTGGGCTGGCAAAGATCAGAGCAGTGTCACCACTCCAGCTCAGGGACAGGACTCCCATTTCTGAGCAGGATCTGACTCTCTCCTTGCAGAGCTGTGCTTTGGGAACAAGCCATGAAGGGCCAGAAGGTTCCCAGAGACCTGTCCACAGCTGCCACCACTCTGCTCCACCTCAGCATCCATCAAATGGGTCTGAGTACTCCATGAGCCACTGAGGAAGAGGGCTGGGGGTCCTGGGCAGTTGTGACACTCTCCAGACCCCCTCACACAACTGACCACAGGAGCAGCACCACGAGCATCTCCCCAGGAACAACACAGCTCCCCCAGCCCTGCTGAGGGTGCAGGAGCAGCTCTGCCCGGTGCTCCCACCTCTCCAGAGTGGGATGTGGGGACCATGGGATCCCCTCAGAGCCCAACCACCCCTCAACACGAGGGTTTGACTCATGCAGCACCACCAGGCCTCCCAACCCACCGTGGTGCTGGTGTTGAAGCTCCTTCTCCCCCTCCAAAACCCCTCTAACCAAGGGGCCCAAGACAGACACCCCACCTTCCCCTCTGCCTGTGCACAGGACAGGCAGGGAGGGACATTAATCTCAGCAGCTGCAGAAATGGCAGAGCAGGAGCCTTTGCTCCATACAAAGCTTTTATCCTCCTCCCCTCAGCTCAGGTGGCTCTGGAGGAGCTCAGGGCAGTGTGGCAAGAGCTGCTCATACTCCTGGGGTGCTCCTGTTTAGGTTCCCCACATGCTGCTCCAGGTGAGAGGGTCTGTGAGCCCTCAGTGAGGGGAAACACCATTCCTGCTGCTCCAGACCCACAGACCTTCCTCAGCTGGGGGCTCACACTGGTGAATCTTCGTCCAGAGCATCTTTGAGGTCACAGGTACTGGGGAGCAGAAGCATTTCTACATATTGGAGCTATGGAACTGGGACCCCCACGGTCCCCAGATGCACCAATTGCTTCTCCACCACCCTACAAAGCTGAATTTTCCTTTTCCTGCTGCCTGGAAGGAGCCAAGAGAAGCCCCAGGATGGGCCTTGTCCTGGCCCTGCACCCCAAGAGTACCAGCACAGAAACACACCCTGGGCAGCACCACCCCCATCTAGAGCCTGGGCCCCAAGGCTGAGTTTTTAAATCAAGAGATTAAAAATTTAAACTAAGGCTCTGGCTCAGTTTAACATGATTTCTTAACATTTAAAGGCCACCTTTGAGCGTTCCTCAGGAACAGCAGCTGGGCACCAGCCAGGTTTGCTGGGGGCTGTATCCAAGATTCTCACTTAATCACATGCTTCCAGGAGTTGAGGTTTTAGAGGAGCTCAGTGCTGACCCTCTTCTCCCCCCCACCAGCCAGGTCCAGGCTGGGGGTGCCAGAGGCTCCCCAAACTCACTCCCCTCAGCCAGAGCACCTGCAATAACCCAATTTCTGAGCCCCAGCATCCAGAGCTCAGAGAAACAGGGTTTTTCTTGGATCCAGACCCAAAAGAACTCAGGGGACACCAGTTCACTCTTTAGGAGGACATATCACACCTGCCCATGCTCTCCCTGACTTTGCCATCACCACCCTGGAGCACTGACAGGTATGTGGGTGCCCACAGCTGCCCTGGGCACTGCTCATCCCCATAATTTGGGGTTCCTGCCACCAGAACTCCACAAAAGCAGCAGAGCCCAAAGCCCATCTTACCAGTCCCCAAGGGACATCATTCATGGCTCATCCCTCATGGAAAAGGGCAGCTCCAACATCTCCTTGTCCTGGCACAGGGTGGACACCTCCAGCATCCCAGGGCAGCTCCTCAGAACTCTCAGCCCAGCTGTGCTGGGTTAGGCTCACTTATCTCCTCTGCCTTAAGGCAGGAGATTTAACCCACCTGCAGGTTAAACCTCCCAGGTGAGCTCAGGGGGTATCCAGAGCCCCCAGACCATGGTTTTCCTACTGCCCCCACTGCTGCTAAAGGAGAGGGGAAGCCCCATTCCCAACAGCGGGACAGGATCCTGCCTGGGGGCTCCAGCCCTGCCTGCAGGTGATAAATAATGAGTGAAAATAGGGGAAATGGTAAATAATGTATTTACAGACTTGCATAATGGATGGCACCGAGTACAGGCTGTGCCTCGTGGAGCCAGCAAAGGGAGCAGGATACATGACTCTGTGGGGCTCCCAGAGCCTGTCCCTCCCCAAGAATCATCAGAATCATTCCCTTCCTCACTTGTGTTCCCACAGAGCCCCAGGGGCCTTTTAGGGAGATGTGATTACCAGCTCCTCAATCAATCCCATCAGCAGCAGCCAAACCTCAAGGTGAATTATTCCATAATCAGGTCGGGATTGGGGCTGGGGGGGCACCTGGCAGGAGGGTCCCTGCCCAGCCCTCTCCCCACGCTGAGCCCACCCCTCCTGCTGGTTTCACTACTCCAGCCAGCTCAGCTCTGCTCCCCCTGGGGCTCCGGGTGCTCCAGGGGGTCACTGCACCCCAAACATTGCCCCACATTCCCATGGGGAGCGTGGAGGCACTAAGGAAATGCATTCTGGCTGTTCACACTGAGGAATTCTGCTTCCAAGATCCCATCGACGGGATTTGCTGTCATTTGTCACCCTGGGAGAGCTGCTGACTCATTAACCACGAGTGAAGGACGAGGCCACTGGGTGGGGGGTGGTGGGTCTGGGGGGATGATGGGGCAGGTCTGTGCCATTGTGCTGCTCCACCAGCACATCCCTTCCCACAACAAACATCCTCATGGAATACAGGTGGAGAGACACAGCTGCTGGGGCAAATTCCCAGCCCAATCTCACAGGCAAAACTTGGGGAAACCACCCAAGGCACCCCTCGTTCCTCAGTTTCCCCGAGTGAGATCCAACACCAGCTGCCACCATGGGTGAAATGGGGCCCAGCACGGGATGACATTGAGCTCTTCCCAACTGCTTTGTGCCACAAGGCCGGGAGAGATCCATCTTCCTGCCCACCGGATAAAACGGCTACATTTCAGATAATTCCAGATAGTAAATTTTTTGAGTCCCTATAAGCTAAAATCAATATTGGCACAACTGTGCGTCATTAAAAACTAAATGAACATGACAAAGCCAAACTGCTGCCTATTAAACAAATGAGTTTCTATCCACACAGGCACAGCGGGTTCTGAAATCCTTTATTCCAGGAGCAGCACTTTTATACAAGGGGTGGGAACGTGTGGGAACACAGAGCAGTGTGTGCCTGCCCTTCCCATGACACTGGGACACGCTGTACTGGGAGCACAGCCATGGACTGGGCAGCCCTTGGGGACCCACATGGAACAGCCCATGGGGAAACAGGATTTGCTGCCCCGGGAAAAGCCACCAGGATGAGACCTCGGTGGCCTTCAGGGTGGCAGGGGGACACCCTGACAAACTGGTTTGCTCTGGGCTGGGCTGGATGTGGGAAGTGCAGTGGGAGCATCATGTGGGGAAGGTGTTCCAGTGATGTTGCAGCAGTGCAACGGTGACACAACAGTGACACAGCAGCAATGCCATGGCAGTGCCATGGTGACACAATGTGGTAGTGCAATGGCAGCTCAGCAGCAGAGCACTGGTGACAAAATGACAAAGCCACGGTGGCACAATGACAATGGAATGGTGACGCAATGTCAAGACAAAGTGACACAAGGGCAATGCAATAGCTGCACCCCACACAGGACAGTGTGGCACCCCCCTGCCTGGCTCTGAAAACTGTGAGAGTGGCAGGAAAGCTGCACTGAGCCTTTTCAGCCCAAATCTTGGAAGGCCTGGCAGAGCCCTCCATCCTCTCCAGGAACTGGGAGGAGCAAACTCTGCCTGTCACCCTCATCTGCCACTATCACTCTGTGGTGTCACAGCCACACACTGGGGACACTCTGCCAGCCGCCCACTGTCTGTCCCCGTGTAGTGATTCCAGTGTCCTGATTGTGTCCAAGTTCTCCTCACACACCCGGAGGTTTCGGTTTGAGGAGGTGTTGGATGAGTGCTGGGAAGGGGGGGGCTGGGACGGAGGGAAGGGGTCGGGGCTCCTCATTTGCAGCCTCTCCCCCACTCGCACTGAATCCATCACCAGCAGGAGAGGGGGCTGGAGGCTTCCCGGGAAGCGCCGGGAAAGGTCAGCGTGCTCAGCCATGGAGAGGAGAGCGCTGGGGGGCAGCTGCTGCTGAGCTGCTCCGACACGTGCCAGCAGCTCCGGGGGCGCTGGGGAAGGTCTTCCTGTCACCTTCCTCCGGGACAGACCCCCAGCACAGACACACGGGGGCCCAGCACCCACGGGAGGAGCCCCATGGGCTGTGCCAAGCTTTGTGCCCATCGAGGGCTCCTGGTGACACCGGTGACCTGCTCCAGCCCCCGCCGTGCCCTGCCCGGGGACACCCCCCCATCCTGCAGCTCCACACCAGCATTTCTTTCATTAGAACCTTCACTCCAGTGCTTTTCTTCTATTTCACATTCAAATTTCTTCTGCTTACTCCTCATCTTTTCCATTATGGTTTCCATTTCCTTTTTAAAGCTTTCTGACATGGAATTGTTTTATTTTTGGGAGCACAGAGGAGGTCTCGCTTGGCCCAGCTTACCAGGACATTCTCTTCCCGTGGCCAGTTCGGGGGGCTGTGGGGAGGTGATTGATGTAGGTCCCTTCCAACTGGAAATACTGCATTCTTTTCTACCCAGAAATGCTTTATTTCTGGGATTTGCTTAAGATTTGGGGGAATGAAGGGGGAAAATGAGGAATTGGAGGGAGTCTGATTAGGACTTGGGAGAATAAACGGTAAAAATAAGGTCTGGGTTGGGAACCAATCAGGATTTGAAGGAATAAAGGGGGAAAATGGGGATTTGGGTGAGTCTGATTAGGATTTGGGAGAACAGAGCCCCATGTCCCTGTCTCATTCTCAGGAGGGGTCCCAGAGCCTCCCTGGGTGATGAATCCACACACGGATTTTTGGCTTCTTGGAGGCACAGGCACATGAGGACACTGCCAGTGCCACGTGGCACTGGTGCAGGATGATGGATTGTCCCACTGGGGACAGCATGAAGCATCCCAGCTCCTGCCTTGGGCAGAGTGGTGGCACTGAGGGCTGTCAGTTAGAAGTGTGAAGTTCATCTCTGAGAGGAGAAAAAGCACCTGGGAAGGGAAAACTGAGGCTGAGGAGGGATTTTCCCAAGCAAAGGATGCAGGATCCATAGGCTCTGTTCCCCATCCCACCTGATGCTGTGGCAGTGTGATGGATGGCACAGTGGTTGTATCCCTGATCTGGAATGGCTCCAACAAGGAGCTGGAAAAGAGCTGCACACCCAGGAATGCCCGACACAGGCAGAGGAGTCAATCACATCCCTGTAGAGCAGAGGCAGGGAGGGATGGGAGCTGCTGTGGGAAGTTTTATGGTGCTTGAATCAATCAGTGGGAATCCCATAAAAGTCGGTGGGTATAAATGGGTTCCTTGGATGGGTTTTGACATCCAATTGTCTTTTCCATTTCAGTTGTCATAAAGCCGTGCACACCCAGATATACAGCAGGAGCCAGGGTACACACTCCGAAATACTGATGTGCAGCCACGTGTACCACAACCCCCCCCACACGTGCACACAGGGGCTCTGGACACACACAGGGAAGGGCCTCCGTTCCTCCCAAGGACCCAGGGATCTATTTTCCTGCTGTTTCCCATGGCAGGAGCAGGGGATGGGTGACAGGGGATCGATTTGTGAAGCTGTTCCAAAAAAAAGCTCATTTAAAGGAAAACTTAGATGAGCAAGCAGGTCATACATCATCTCTGTGTAAATCATTTGTCGGTCTCAGGGACGTGAGAATCAGGGCACAGGGATGGAGGGAGGCTTGGGAGAGAGGAGAAGGGGGATGGAGGAGGATTGCTGGTTGTGATCCCATGTCTGATGCAGGGAACTGGGGATGGAGCAGGGGTACTCCCTCTCCCAAGCCCCCCCAGTCTCCCACCCTGGAGCTGGAATCACCAGGAGAAGGTGACTCTGTCACATTCTATCACTTTCAGATAAAGAATTATGGGTGGTTTCCCTCTGCCCATCTGGCACACAGGGAAGGGGTGTGCGGGAATGAAACACCTGGCTCTGGTTCCTCCTCTTCCTCCTCTTGAGCTGTTTGTAAATGAGAGTGAAAGGAGATGGAAGGGCTGGGAGGAAGAGGAAGGACTGCATCCCTGAGATCCCTGGCTGGAGAACTGGTGTCCTTGTGACTCCACACCAGAGACCTGACATCCCATGATGGAATCCTGCCATCCCTGGGGTCCCACACTGGAGTCCCACCATCCTGACATCCCAGACTGGAGTCCCATTATCCTTGGGGCCCCACTCCAGCTGGCACAGTGCTCCTCAGGCAATAACATTCACTCAAGCCTCTGCCTCCCTTCCAAACCCATCTCATCGGAGCACAGGAACGTGCCGGGGGGGATTTATCCCCTCCCTGGGTGCTGGCTCCCCAGTGTGGACGGCTCAGTGTGAGCAGATGCCAGTTGGTGTCACCGCCTGATTTCTCTCTCCTCGACTCGTGGCTCATCATCAGTTACAGCAGTGACCAGTCACCTAAATCACCGCCCCTGCTCCTGCTCCTGCTCCCGCTCCCGCTGGGATTGATGCCGCGATTTTTCTGCTCCGCTGGCTGCGGCTCCACAGGGACCACATGGAGGGAGGGCTGGGACAGAGGGGCTCTGAGCTGGCACCCAATCCATGGGGAGCTTTGCACCGGCAGTGGGGGTGTCCAAATGCCCACACTCAGACACTAATCCTGCTCCTTCACAGCAGGAAGCACCAGGTTCTTGCTCAGCAGACGTCAGCATCCAAACCCGCAGCTCTTCCCAACGAACACTCCCTACGGATGAGCCGGGGCTTGCTCACTGTCGCGGCTCCCCGGCTTGTCACCGGCTGCGGCACAGCATCCTGCTGCCAGGCTCTGCCTCCCTGGCAAACAGCAGCTTCCTTCTGGCTGCCGTCAGGGCTGAGAATTCCTGGGAGCATCCAGGCTGCTGGCAGGGCTGGGGCAGTAGCACTGGGAGCTCTGTGGCCGTGGGGTGCCGGCTGCTTTGGCACAAGGGCCCTAAACACTCACATCAGTGTCCCCTGGGCACTGGGATGGGTGGTGGCTGTCACCACAGAGTGGCCCGGAGGGGGGATGTGCTGCCCTGCCCGGATTCGGCGGGGGAGGATGCTCAGCACCCCGGGCCACGCTCACTTTGGATTTTGTGATTAAGCGATCAAGCGGAGGATATCGGTGTCCCACAGGGCTCAGCCAGGGCTGCTCCTGCCCCGCGGAGCTGCAGGGGAAGGAGACATCCCGACTCCAGTCCCTGCCCAAGCCTGGGCTGCAGCCAAAGGAGGCTGGAGGAGGAGAAAGCTCATCCCCTCCAGCATATGGAGCTCGGAGCGCGCTGTCCCCAGGCAGCTCACGAGTGGTGGGGTGTGCACAGGGAGCTGCCTGCCGAGCCCACGGCCCCTGCCAGCGCCTGCCCACATCCACACGCTCCCGGCCCCTGCCGGGATCCGTCACCACTGGGGAGGGAGATGGGCACTGATCCGTGCTGGCGTCAGCACCTGGCACCCGAGGACAAGGATGTGGCACAGCCCCAGGGAGGGAGCCCTGGCTGGCAGTGCAGCATGGAGCTGGAGGTCCCCATGACCCCGAAAGGGAGGAATGGACTGCCGTGAGCCCCCAGCTTGCTGCTGTCCACAAAGAAAATCCAGCAGGGGCAGGGGGGACAGGCAGCTGGTGCCCCTTGTCCCCTGTGCCATTCTGATGTGACCATGGCAGAGCCATGGGGACACGTGTCCCTGGGTACTGAGGACAGCAGGGCTGATTTAAGTCCATTTTAAAAGACAATCTCCCTCCATGAGGACTGTTCCTGACTCATGTGACATTAAACTGTGGCATCACCAGGGCTGATACACGAGGTGCGGGGCTGAGCAGGATGAGGCCCTGCCACATCCAGCCCCAGCAATTGGGACAAGCACAAGGGGGTTTGAGTCCATTTTCACCTCCCGAGCGGGCACTGCCAGCCCAGCCAAGGTGTGAATTAATCCCTCCTGCTGCCCTCACCTGACCAGCAGCTCCTGCAGACCCCACCCTGTGTGTCCCTGTCCCTGTGAGCTGTGGTCCCCAGGACACCCCCACCACCCCCCGCCGGTGCCAGGGGCTGCGCTGGCAGGGGCTCCCTGGTGCAATAGCAGTAACAAGCTTCTCTTAAATAATTGAATTCCTCAAATTGTTCCCTTTTCCCTCCGGTTTTGGTACACATTTGTCACCGTGCCATTAGGCAGACGCTTTGCTCGCACTTCATTTATTCATAAGCGCAGCCGTGACAATGACAGTGGAGCTGAGCAGAGCCACTGGCACGGGACACGCTGTCCCAGAGCTCCTGGATCTCACGGTGGATCCGGGATGGTGACAAAACCAAGGTGATGATGGAGGACGGGTCACCCTGTGCATCCCTCAGCACCCTGCCCATCACACCTTCCCTGTGTTGGGGGGAAGATGGGGGGGACATGTTGACTCTGCAGCCACTGCACCCCCTGTCCTGCAGCGGCTTTGAGTGGTGGCAGAGACAGGGACTCCCATTCTGCAGCACAGCTCGTGTCACCCTCAGTGATTCCTGGATGGAGCAACCTGTGGCAAAGCACAGGAATAAGCCCATTTTGGGACAGCCTCCCACAGCCCCTGCCAGCACAGCAGGCCCTGAGCTGAGCTGGAGGGACAGGAGCCACCACAACACTGCAGCGTGTCCCAGTTACACACTCTGTCATGACAGCACGTGACAGCAGATGAGAGGACTCAATGGCAGCCTTCCCACAGTGCATGTCCCCCTCCAGTCCTTTGGGACACATCTTGTCTCTGCCCAGGCTGGGCCTCTCCTTCCTGCCGGGCAGAACAGCTCTGCAAGACCAGTCCAGTGGAAAGGGTGGATGTGCCCATCTCCATGATGTCTGGGCCACCAGGTCCAGCACAGCTTCCAGAGCTGAGCAGTGCAAGAGTGGAGCTATCCCAGGATGTTTGGAGTACTCAGGGCTGGAGCTGCCTCTGTTTCTCATCTCTGGTGTGTATGGGAGAAGGTCCAGCTGAGGAATTAAAGGTAAAACATGGATGAGCAGCAGGAGCTGCCAGCACCTCCCAGCCCACTCAGCAGAGTTCTGGAGTTGCTGGGGGCTCCTGCACCAATGCCAGGAGCCAGGAAGATGAGAAAAGCCATTAAAGGTCATCAGGGAACAGCAACCTCTCATTGTTGGATGTCACCAACCCCACTGCAGAGCCAAGGGACAGGCATCACAGATTGTGATGTGTGCTCGTCCTGTGCAAACTGCTGGTGCCTCTCCTGGGATGGGGATGAGGACAACCAAGGCAGCTCTGAGAGGCAAACAAACCCACACACCCATCCCTGTGCTCCTATCTGGGTCCCCAAGGGACTGACTACCCTCAGGGTGCCAAGCTGGATCCCCCTAATCCGGGTGGAGCATCCTCAGGTCCATCCGTGCCATGAGTGGTGCCACCTCCAGGGGGTGGAGGGACACCATTCACTGTGCGCAGGCCAGTGGGTTCTCACAGGAGCTCTGCTCAGCTAATTGCAGTAATTAGCCCGTAATGAAGCAATTACTTGAGGACGTGATGCCATGTGTTCCTGCAGGGGAGGACGGGGGGACACAGTCTCAGAGTGGTGCAGTGGCTGCGGGCACGGGCAGTGTGTGCCGAGCCAGGGCAACGGAGGGGACAGGGACACAGCGCATCCCCCAATGGGACAAGGGGACATGGAGGTCACAGTATCTTCTCCATGGGCTTTTGCCCTGGGATGCCTTCACCTCCATGACCTCTGGTCTAAGGGAGATGCAGGACCCCACGGTGGGACCTTGTGGTGCTGATGGGGAGGTGACAGGAGGGATGGAGCCGAGTCCTGGGTGACTGCACTGGCAGGAGCTGCACGGACACGTTGCTCCGGAGGCATGTGCCGGAGCCAGAGCCAGGCAAGGTGCCGGAGCCAGGCGAGGGGCGGCAGCCAGCTGGCTGATTCCTGCACTGGCTCAGCGCCGGGGCTGTCTCTGCTTCCATGGAGGTGGCCAAGTTAAACGCCCCGTGCATGGAGAGGGGCCGGGAGCCTGCAGAGAAAAGGCATCTCCAGCCCCGGGGCACTGCTCATGGCTGTGGGCGCCCAGCCGAAGGACAAGCCCTGCAGTCCCAGAGATATCTGCCAGGATATTCCCTCTCCATAGGGCTCCTGGAGCAGCAGACGCACAGCTGGAGGTGTGGGGACACCAGGATTCTCCCTGGGGGCTGCCGTCCCCCCACCCTCCCCGCTTGCACCAATCCCACCGGGGCAGCGGACAGCCCGGATTTCCCCAATTTCACCCGCACTGCTGGAGAAATAAGGGCTCGTTCTGGCTCTGGCAAGAGACATGAGGAGCCTCCGGTGGCACCGCACACACCGGGACTCCCCCAGCCCCTCAGCAGCACCGGGAGCATCCCGGCTGTGCCGGCACAGGTCGGGCGTGCGGCTGCAGAGCCCCCGGCGCGGAGCGCGGCTGACAGGAATCGCGGCTCCGGCAGGGAAGGAGCAGACGGGAGGGAAATAAAAGCAAATTACATCAGTGCTGGCATGGGCGGCCATCCCGGAGAGCTATTTCGGGAAGGGCCAGGCAGGCTGTGGGGATAAGCACTTGCAGATGTTGCTTTGAGAGCTTCCCCGGGCTCCTTCCGCGGGGGCTGAGGGGAAGGGACGCTGCCAGAGCCGGGGACACGGCGGCGGGGCTGTGTGGGGGTCCCTCCTGCATCCATCCTCAAAGTAAGGGGGTCCCTGGGTGGTGCTGGATGCCTGGATCTGGTCCATGGACCGCGGTGGGGATCCCCAGCACTGCATCCTGATGCCACGTACATCAGGGCAGCTCAGGGACTGATGGTGGGAGCTGCCTGAGGGCACGTGAGGTACTGGATGGTGACCAGGATGTGGTGGCATCTCAAGGTGACTGGCAAGGGCAAGGAAAGAGAAACCTGGTCGTTGCCATGGTTACCACCTAACATCCTCCAGCACCGGCTCCAAGCAGTAATGCCCGTGTTGCATCATTGGGATGGGTTGGAGGAGGGAAGGAAGGGCTGGATGGTTCCCAGTCGTGCTGTTTGGTGTTGGGAAAATTGAGGCACGGCCCTGCCACTGCTGTCCTGCAGCAACAACCAGCAAAAGCTCAGCCTGGGCCAGGCTGGGGGGCTTCAGTGCACATCACCCCCCAAAGGCTGCTCAGGATCTGAGCCCACGCAGGGATCTGGACTTGGCTCCAGCTGCTGTGGGCTGGAGCCCAGCTCAGAGCTGGGATCTGATCCCAGGTCTCCGTCAGCCTCAGTGTTACCCTCAAACCAAAGGAAACAGCAGCTCTGGGTGGAACGAAGTCAAATGAAAGACGTGGCAGATGTTTCTCCTCTCCCCGGCTCCCCAGTTGCTACACCAAGCTGTTGGGGTGGGTCCCCATCCTCTCTGTCCCCTGTGTCACCCAGTGGCACAGGATGACAGGCAACGTGGTGACAGGTGGCATTTTCCAGCTGCCCCTGGCCACTGCTGGGAATCGGCATTGCCGGCGCGACAGGCAGGGGTAGCCCGTCCATAAGCTGCTGCCAGATGTTCCTCTGCAAAATAATTTGATGGAAAAACAGGGAAGGCAGAACATTTTGCCAGCAACATCTTGCTTTAATATAAAAAAACAGGAAATAATGTTGGAGGAAGGAAAGTCGTGCCCAAGTTTATCCCCCTCCTGTGCACAATTAGGGTCTGTGATGCTGGGCTGCACTGCTCATCCTGGAGCTCATCCACGGTTGTGTGAAATCCCAGTTCCAGGTTCCACAGCCCATTCCAGCCTCAAGGACCATCCCAGCATCCCAAGAAGCCAGTGGATGTTTGGACAGGCGCCGTGCAGGCTGGTGACACTCTGCAGTCCCCGGCCATGCAGGGGTGACAGACTGACCCGCCACAGCTGACACCCAGATTTATAGCCTGGCTGGGCAGCCAAGTCCTTCTGCAGCCTCTCAGGAGGAGCCAAGGACAACACAGTCCCTGTCTGACCCCCAGCAGCCTCCTCCAGATCCTGGCTCCAGCCCTGCTGGCTCAGGGTGGCTCTGACACAGCAGAGGGAACATGGGTGCCTCTGCCCTGGCCAGCACCCTGGTGACATCTGTCCCCAAGGGAACCCACACCTCTGTGCCCCTCACCAGCCCCAAATTACCTCGGGGGACCCCAGAAGGGGAGAAAGCCCTAAAATGAGGCTGAGGCGAGGAGGAGGGGGTTTCCCATGGCCTTGGTGTTCACAGCCACATTCCCAGCTCCGTGCAGCCAGCTGCCAGCAGGGAGTGGGGATGGAATGGGGAAAGGAGCAAGTCATGACACAGGTGACCAGCCCTGGCCACAGGGCCATTGGAGCACTCCACATCCCCATCCCTTTTCCCTTCCCTATCCTCATCCCCATTCCCATCCTCATCCCTTTTCCCTTTCCTATCCCTTTCCCATCCCCTTCCCATCTTCATCTGCTTCCTCATCCCCATCCCCTTCCCTTTTTCCTTCTCCATCCCTTACTACTCCCTCCCCATCCTATCCCCACACCATCCCCATCTCCATCCCATCCCATGCCAGGCCATTCTATCCCCATTCCATCTTAATGGATCATGCCCACCATGATCCAGGCTCACTACCATGTCACTCCCACCATCGAGCAGCTCCAAACTGGGACCAGGTGGATCTGGCTGGAGAAGAAGCAGGGCTGGGACATGGACAACAAGAGACATCACGGTCCCCAAAGAGAAAAAAGATCCCCTGGAGAGGAGGGGGAAGGAGAAGAAAAGGGAAAAAAATGTTCAATCAGCTTTGTAAAGGGCACAATTTACAAAATCCATTCCATATTTTACAGGGCTGGGATTTAGGGATTAGCCCATAATACTTAGGTAGCTTTTTGTAATAAAACCCTGAGCTGCAGCAGCTCTGGGAAAGGAGAAGGTGGCAGGAGTCTCCTCTCCATCCCGTGCTCATTTTCCCAACATTTCCTCCTTTTTCTTTCTTCTATTTTTTTTTTTTTTTTTTTTTTTTTTTTTTTTATCTCAGCAGCCCCGTTAATCTGGGCTTTATCTGCCTATGGAGGAGGCCTGAGCTCTTTATTGGATTTTTGGCAAGAATGAATGATTTCGTTTGGGATATTATGGAGACAGTTCCGTGGGATTACGCCACCTCATAAACGGAACAGTGGGGATCAATTCCTCACTGCGGGGAACACGCCCACACGTACATGCAGCTGCTGCAGGAGTGTGGGCATGGCAGGTACAGTGGGAACGGCACAGGTATGGTGGGTATGGCACAGGTACAGTGGGTATGGCACAAGTACAGTGGGTATGGCACAGGTATGGTGGGAACGGCACAGGGATGGAGGGTNACACAGGAATGTTGGGTATGGCACAGGTACAGTGGGTATGGCACAGGTACAGTTGGTATGGCATAGGTACAGTGGGTATGGCACAAGTACAGTGGGTATGGCACAGGTATGGAGGATATGGCACAGGTATGGTGGGTATGACACAGGTATGGAGGATATGGCACAGGTATGGTGGGTATGACACAGGTATGGAGGATATGGCACAGGTATGGTGGGTATGACACAGGTATGGAGGATATGGCACAGGTATGGTGGGTATGGCACAGGTACAGTGGGTATGGCACAGGTGCAGTGGGTATGGTACAGGTATGGTGGGTATGGCACAGGTATGGTGGGTATGGCACAGGTACGGTGGGAACAGCACAGGTATGGAGGGTATGGCACAGGTATAGTAGGTATGGCACAGGTATGGTGGGTATGGCACAGGTACGGTGGGAACGGCACAGGTAAGGTGGGTATGGCACAGGTACAGTGGGTACAGCACAGGTACAGTGGGTACGGCACAGGAATGGCCAATATGTCCAGTTCTGACCCCATGGGCAGCCCCAGAATCGAACCCAGCCCACCCAGGGTTGCCAGGAACGATGTTGGCCACCGGATGAAGCCACCGGACAGGAACGTCCCCACTTGGGACAGGAGGGACAGAGCAGGGGGATGGAAGTACACGGCTCATTCCCCGCTCAGGACGGTCGTAAACTCAGCCCCGAAGTTCTTAATCACCTCAGCACTCCTTAGGGAAACGACCTCCAGGGGCAGGAGCTCCTCGTCTCCCCAGGAGCCAGACCCCCACACCGGGGCTGGCGAGAGGGTCCGTGTCCCCTCCTCGCCGCGGTGCCGGTGCCCCCGCGGTGCCGCGGAGGCGGGGGAGGGCAGAGCCTTTGAAGTGCGGAGCTGAGTGGGTGCGATAGCGGGTTGTGAAGTCTCCTAATTAAGAAAATCCTTTGGGGAGTGAAAATCCCTCGGCTGTTGGGTCTGTGTGAGAGCGCAGCCGAGCCAAGGACCTTGGGAACAGGGGTTTCAGGGATGAAGCCAGCCCTGTCCCCATCCTGACTTCTGTCCCCGTCCCATGAGTGATGCAGGCAGGGGTCTGCAGCCCCCAGCCCTGCCCAAAGGCAGGAGATCCCGCTGTTGCTTGGCACTGCATCATGGAAAAGGCACCGCTGCCTGTGGCCACCCCTGCCTGTGGGTACTCTGGCATGGGAATAAGGAGGTGCCCAGTCCCTGCCAGAATGCCAAGGGCCCACCTGAAGGTGCAGAGCAGACCCACCAGGGAGCACAGTGAGTTATTGCTGCAGGAAATGGAACTGGTAATAAATCCCTGGCAGAAGCTGGGAAAGTCAAACTCCATCTACAACGGGAGATGAAGATTTATAAAGTGGTGTCCAACTGCTGTTCCCGGCTCCAGGGCCCTCGGGCCATCCTTGGGCTGCCTGTGGAGGGAGAGAAAGCTGGTGCCCTTCTGTGCCAGAGCTCACCAGGGCTGTGGTTTGACCCAGGGCTGATGTCCTATGGCGTGGAGGGGAGGAAGGTGCCCTGCTGTAGACACAATCCCATCCCAGCCTTTCCCAAGCCATCCCATTCCACTACATCACATTGCAACCCATGCCATCCAATCCCCATCTCATGGTCATTTCATCCCATCCCAATCTCATCCCCTCCTCTCCCATCCCATTCCATCCCATCCCCATCTCATGGCACCCCCATCCATCCCTTCCCATTCCCATCCCCATTTCATCCCACCTCATCCTATCCCAGCCCAGTCCCATCCAAATCCACACCTCACACACTGTGTATCCCGGTGTATCCCAGGGATGGCAGCCCGGGATGTCAGACAGAACCTGCAGTGATGGATCCACCCCACTCCCACCACAGCCATCCCAGCATCTCTCCTCCCGCCATCAGACAGCCACGGATCCCACCAATCCATGGCAGCTCCGAGGGACAAATCCAAAGGAAAAGCAAGGCAGGAGAGTCCATAGGTCAATGCTGCCCTGAGAGGTTCATCAATAATGCACAGACTCGGGGCTGGGGAGGGTTTTTCCCAGTTAATTCCATACGCAGTGAGCACCTGCGGCCACAGCAGCACAGCTCCCCGCTCCCGGGATATCCCTGCCTGTAGGACTGACACATTTATTATTTCTCCCATAATTACGTTATTGTGAACATTTGTTAGGAGGCTCCCTGGGAGCCACGACCCCACACGGGGCTCCCAGGCAGGAGCCGGCTCCAGGATGCTGATGGAGAGGACTTTGCTTAGGAAAGTGGGTGAGGATTGGACCCATGGCCTCAGCACCGCGGTGCCGAACACGGCCCGGTGCTGGGATCCACTCCAGCTCATGCACCATCTCCCGGGATGGGGACGGCGACGAGGATAGGAACGGGACTGGCCTGGGGATGGGAACAGGGATAGAACAGGAATCGGGCTGGGGCACTGCAGCGTGTGCCGTGCGTGCGGCTATTAAAGGGCTCATTACAGAGCCGCTGGCTAATTGCAACGCTGCCTCTCGGAGCCGAGCGGATGAGTCGGGCGACAGCTCCCAATTATTGCAGCGCAGCGGGAGAAAGGGAAAGAAAGGAAGAGAAGAAAAGCGCAATTATCGGGGCCTCGGCGGCGGCGCCGCACACGGCTGCAATTTCCAGGCTCACTCGCCTTGCCCAGCCCCGCTCCCAGCGCGTGACACTTCCATTGATTTTTAGACAGACGGTTTTCCATCTCTGCCTCTCGTCCTTCCTCCCACTGACACTGAGACAGGCTCCTGCATCTCACCGGTGCTCCCCGAGCATCCCTGACACCGGCTCATCACAGCCCTTCGTGGGTACCACAGTGTCACCCACCCGACCCTGCTGGGAGACTCCCCCCCACTTCCATCTCGCCCTCCCACTTTTCCCTCCCAGAGCTGCTCCCGGCTCTGGAATCGCAGCCCTGTATATTAAAAAAGGTCAGATTTCAGCTCTTGTGAGGAAGCAAAAACCAGAGCAGCGTGAAGAGCCGCAGCCTCCTGGTTCTTGGGGGATCAGGGATTGGGAAATGGGGGGGTCCCAGGGCTGGGACGTGCTCGCAGCTCCAGGGGGAGTGGGGGATGAGTGGGGGTTGTGCCAATTCCACGTTGTCACCTCATAATTGACAATTAAATTTAATTACACCTTTGAGAAATAACAGTGTGCGTCGGGTTAATGGGCCCGTCTGGAGCGGGGCGGGTTCCTCCCGCGCCTCTCACTCCGTGAGGTGGATCAGGGGGTGACATCCATGGTGCGGTGGCACCATTTACTGGGATGGAGTGGCAGCTGGTGGGGCTGAGCAGTGGCTCCAGGGACCTCTGCACCCCCACATTGCTTGGGCACAGGGATGTGCTGCATCACCAGTAGCAAACCCATCCCAGGGCACATCCCAGCTGCTTTGCCTGAAGATCCGGCAGCATCCACAGGAAGCAATGCCATTGGCATCATGCAGCTCCATGCTGGGGATTGCTTTCAGAAATCTGAAGGTCCCCCAGCATGGCTCAATTATTTATCTCCATAAAAAACATGAAGCGTGGAGCTGCCAGACTGGCTTTACCTGTTCCCATCTCCGCTCCTTTTCCCTTTTTTTTTTAATTTTCTTTGAAGCAATATCACAGCTCTCTCTCAAATTTGCTTCCTGCTTTATGAACCCTTGGATGCAATCACCGGTGGCTCTCAAGGTTTCTGCTGCAATTAGAGAGGTTTTTCCAGAGTGAGGATCAGGTGCTCAGTGGGAGCCAAGGCGGCCGGAGGCTCCGTGCTCCCAGACTCCACAGCTGGGATAGCCAACTCAGCATCTCCTTGAACCTGGCAGCTTCCACATCCCCATCCCCCTGTTTCACACCTTTCCCTTTCTCTAATTAAAGATAATCACCTGCAATTACCTAATTAGTTGGATGATTTTTGCCCTCTGATCCCTTATACATCATGCTCCCTCAGGACGGGATGGGACGAGTTTGGTACATCAGGACCCAGGAGTTTGGCGTCACACGCAGCCAGGTGTCCCCAGGCAGGGGACAGCTGGGTGGTCCAGCTCCCCTTTGCACCTGAGTGCTCCCTCAGCAGGATGGGAGTGCCCTGATCCCCCCCAGCTGCCCGAAGAGCCACACGTGCCATAGTGGTGGCATCTGTCCTTGGTACCCTCCAGTGGGGTGTGGGGACACATGTCAGGGCTGCAGGGACATCCCAGAGTGCAGGAGCTTGTTCTGGGATCCCTGTGCTCCCGAGTGATGCAAGAGGTGACTGTGCAGAGACATCCTGGGCATGCAAGGATTCCCACAGCAGCACCTGGGCAGGGATTGTGACCCTGGGGCATCGTGTCACCACGGCCCTGCTCCAGAAGGGTGGCACACAGGTGAGAAGGCCAATGCCACCATTGGGGACATGGTGACCCAGCTGGACACACCACACAACCACGGCAGAGAAATTAGGCCAAAGCAGGACTCTCCCTCCCAGTGATAATCGCCCTCATTAAAACCCAGCTAATTATTATTCGCGCTCATTAGCAATTATAAACTCCAGCTCCTGCACTTCATTAAAAAAATGACAAGTTCGCACTTAATTATGTTCCCCAGCAGCCCAACGGGTGGGAGGGTTCACCCTCCTCTTCCTGACCCCATCAGTGCCCACCAGTGCTGGTACCCACACCAGTGCCAGTGCCCAAACCAGTGCCAACATTCACACCAGTGCCAGCACCCAAACCAGTGCCAGCACCCAACTAGAGCCAGCACCAGTGCCAGTGCCAACATTCCCACCAGTGCCAACATTCACACCAGTACCAGCACCCACACCAGGCCCAGTGCTCAAACAAAAGCCACCACCTTCACCAGTGCCAGTATCTACACCAGTGCCAGTGAGCAAACCAGTGCCAGTGAGGAAACCAGTGCCAGCACCTGTGCCAGAGCCAGGAACCTCACCAGTGCCAGCATCCACACCAGTACCTGCATGTGCCAGTGCCAGCACCCTGCCAGCACTGGGCTGCCTCTCCAGGACAGCACATGGCACACAGGGCACAGGACATGGCACACGGCAGACAACACCTGTATATGTGGCACATGGCACATGGCACACAGAGGACAGCACATGGCACACGGCACACGGCACACGGCACACGGCACACGGCACATGGCACATGGCATACAGCACATGGCACATGGCACATGGCACACAGCACACGGAGCTGGCAATGAGCACCTTCCCGCTCCCTGATGGATAATTGGCCACTAAATCCCTCTGGGAGAGAAACGGTTGGGAAAAAATTACAGCTGCGGAACCAGCTCTCCAAAATTATATCACCTTCTCTGACAGGATAATTGCTCCTTTTCCCTGAGATTTAGTACAGATCTCACATCCTTAAACAGTTGGGTGTTATTTTAAGGGCTCCCAATGTTTTTCCCTCCTCTCCCAAGTACCAGGACTGGCGGAAAAGGCGGTACCCCCGGGGGGGTGGAGGATGGGAACACCGGTCCTGGGGGGTGATGGGGGGGAGCAGGTGGGAAGGGGGGGTTGATCCCGATCCGGGTGTCACCGGCGCTGTGCCTTGTTCTTCCCGTGCTCTAATGGCTACATCAATATTATCTCACCTCCGAGTCGCCCCGTGACAGGTGAATTAACGACACGGAGCAGCGCCCGTGCCAGGGAAGGACTTTTGGGGACAGGGGCAAAGGCTCAGGGCAGGCAGAGCCCACCCCCGGAGGGGCAGGGGGGCATTTAGGGGAGGGAAGTGGTGTCAAAGCCCTCTTCCAGACTCCAAGGACTCAGACTGGTTTCAGCCCTGGGCACCGGGAACCCCTCCCCAAGACACACCCTGATACTGTGGGGTGCCCAGCGAAGCCTCTGTGTGGTTCTCAGGGATCGCACCCTCTCCCAAACACTCACACACAGGAAATCTGGCTCCCATCCAGCCTCCCAACCTCCAGACCCATCAGCGAGCAATAAATCAGCCGGAGCTGTCGGTGTCACCGGCGCTGCCACCGGAGCTGCCCCATCCATCACCACTGTCCCCGCTCCGCCTGCCACCTGCGCGGGGACCGTGACCCCGCACCCCGGCGTGCTCGGGGGGCACTCAGCAGCGCCAGCCCCCCGGCACAGCCCGGGATGCTCATTAGGTACCCCCGGAACATCCCTGTGCCACAGCCAGAGCCACAACCGGAGCTGCGGATCCGGCAGCAGCTGGTGGCCGGTGCTCGGGAGCAGATGGGGAGCGAGCCGAGCGTGCCGGGGAGCAGGTCCCGGTAACCACCACCCTCCCACCTGTCCCACGCTGCTGCCAGGCACAGGGTGGGCGAGGGGACCCCCGTGCCACGCTGCTGCCCTCCTGTCCTGAGCCCGTGCCAGCCATGCAGGGCGAGGAGCAGCCGTCCCTGTCGTTCCATGTATTGCTTTGAAAACAAACCCCCATTAAAGTGTTTTGGGATTACGGTCAAGCAAGATCGAGTTCTTCAGGAGCCAGGGAGCATGAAAAGACGGCTCAGCAAGAGGATTTTTGTCTGCAAGCCCCGTTCAAGAGCGCCGTTTTGGGAGCGGCTGCCAATTATTCCCCAGCTTGTGGGCTGGCACCCTCTGGCAAAGTTTGGCTTTTCCAAACTGCCCTGAGCCACGATGTGCCACCGGCTGTGCCACAGGGACCCGTCAGCCCCATCCCGGGGAGTAGGACTGCAAGTCTGTAAATATATTATTTATTCTTTCTATTACCCTCCTCCATTATTCATTGTTTAATCCGCTGCTATTCTATTATTAACTCTCCCAAGTGCTTTGGTGATGCTCTGACATGAAAGAGGCACCGCAAAATTCCGCATCCCGCGGTTCCCGTGCGGGGATGAGGCGGGAGCCGGACCAGTGGTACCCAATACTCCGTTGGTTTTTCCTTTGGTTTGGATCATGGCCCTGCAGAAAAACCTTACCTCCCACTGCTGTGATGGATGTGCTGGAGCAACAAGCAGATCCCTGCTGAGAGGGAGATTTGGGATGTTGGGGAGCAGTGAACATCCCCCCACAGCGTGGGGATGAGGGTTTCCCACATCCCTGCCTTAAATTACTCCAGTTAAATTATGCATCAGGGTTTTAAAGAGCCGTCTAAGCTCAGAGCAAGCTGGTGGGGTTTTGTAGCAGTGCCCAATGCCCACCTCGGGCTCTGAAATTTCATCTCGGGATAATCAGATGGGTCATAATTCCTCCCATTATTGAGATGTAGGAAGCAGCTCCTGTCCTGGCACCTGGGCATTGCAATGCTCGGTGGAAAAGGCTGCAGCTCCAGTGTCTCATTCCTCCTTGCACAGCTCCAGGATTAACTTCTGTGGTGATTTTCAGTGAAGGAAATGAGGGTGAAGTGTAGAGGACCCTGAGCCTGCTGCCTGCCCTCAGGATGCATCTATAGCCAGGGAAAAAGGATGCTCATTAATTTGGCATGATCCCAGTGACAACTGGGATATGCAGAGGCAGGATCCAGCACTTGGAATGTCTCTGGGTTCCCATGGTTGCAGTGGGGAGGGGGCTGCGGGAAATAACATTCCCCCACCCTTCCTGAGCACCAGGACCAGCACAGAGCCCCCCTGCCTGTGAAGTCCCAGGACTCTGCTCCTGTCACACCTCCCGGTGTCACACGGTGTCACCAAACCTGACCCAGCCCCACGCCCCCGGGAGCCGGGATGGCGAAGAGGCACTTTAATATCAATCAATTAGAAATAAGGCAGCTCTAACGACAGGGCAATAAAAGAAGACTTTAATTTTAGAGCTAATTAAATATCAACAATTGGAATGCAGCAACAGACAGTTAACCTGGAGTATCCCATTATTTATAAGGAATATAATGCATTGACTGGGGGGTGAAGTGAGTTGTAGTCATTTTAATATCAGCTGTCACAGTCTAACTGTTCTCTTTTGTCTCACTCCAGCACAATCATCTCCCCGGCTTCCTCCGGGACCATTCCCACTTCTTTGCTCGACAGAAGATTAATTAAGCCCAGGTCCCCGCAGAGGAGGGTGCGTGTGCTCCCAGCCCCGCGCCGTGAGCTGGGGTGACTCCGGGGCTCCGCCGGCGCAGCCGAGCGAGGTGATGCCTCCAGCCCCGGGCTCGGTGGTAATTGCAACCCCCCGACCGACTCACAACACTTAGAAGCTGTGAATTATTAATGGGGAGCGCTCGCGGCTCCGCTGGGCACCCCGGGGGCTGCGCTGGCTCCGGGGATGGACAGAGCTCTGGTTCCCACAGGGGATGGGTGGGAACGGCTGCCTTGGGGTGGGCGAACACCCCTGTACCCCAAAACCTACAGCAAAGTGCTTTATCCCCCACATGCCAAAAGCCCCCAACACTCTGCACTGGGGAGCAGAGAACCTGGAGCTCAGGGAACCCCAAAGGAGTTCTCCTGGGTGACCCAGGGCCTCAAAGTTCTGCTCCCCACACTGCCATAACCCCCAGAGCCTTGTACTGGGGAGCAGAGCCCCTGGATCAGGGGAAATCCCTTGGAGACTCTCCTGGGGCACCCCAATACTGCTCCAGGGCTCTGTGCCACTCTTCAAACTGGGAGAAGGGCAGGAGAGGATGCTGAGCCCCAAACTGGGGATACACATCCCCAAAGCAAGAGTGTTCATCCTTCCCCACAGCCCCCAAAACCTCGTGGCTGCAGCCCAGGCACATCCATCACGAGGCTCTGGCTGCACAGAGCTTCGTTTAATATGTGCAAAAGCACTATTTAATTTAACACATTTGTTAGATTTTTAATGGCTTCAGCAGCAGGAAGAGCCGTGGGGACCAACAAGCAAGTCCAGCCATCCCTGGCAGCAGATGAGGGTCTCCAGCCAGTCCGGGGGGACACACAAGGCTGGTGTGACACTGTGAACCCCCAAGAATTCAGCCCCTGGGGACCTTCTTCCAGGCAGATGGAGTAAACCCCTCTGGCAGGGGCTGTGCTCCATCACTGCTTGGTGCTGGCATCACTCCCACTGCAGTGGCCATCGGGTGAAAGGAAAACTTCAGCTTTCCAAAAATTTACATTTTCCTCCCCAGAAGTTCCCTGAAGCTCCTTTGAGCTTCTCCAGGGCACAGTCCCAGAGCTCACACTAAGCCACTGCCACCCTGGGGTGAGGGGGGGAAAGAGGAATTGGGAGCTGCAACAGCAGCACGAGTGGGGGGTATCAAGGCAAGGAAAACACTTTGACTCCCAGTCGATGAGGGTTTGCCACAGGTCGGAGATTTTCACTTTCAAAGCAAAAGGCCAGTGTGTGACAAGGAGTCGGGAAATTTTCTCTGGGAAATGTCAAAATGAAACACTTCCAGAGGGAAATGTCTCACCCCTCCATTCCCAGAGCCTGGAGCTCTGGCAGTGCTGGCAGTGCCACTGAGCTGCCAGAGCAGCTGGGGAAGGGCAGGGGGAGGGAGGGAGGACAAACTCCCCATCCCTTCATCCACAGCGTTTCCATGGGAGCTCTCACAACCCTCATTACTGGAAAACAATCCCAGCCCTTTTCCACCTGCCAAGGCAGAGAGGGGCTGCTGTGAGTGGGAAGTTATGTGGGATTTCATTAGTGTTATTATTGTTATTATTTAATTCTCAAGGTCATGGGATTTAGGTCTGAGCTTACTTATTATCCGACCCAGCCAAATAAATGATGGATTCCCATTCCTGCCTCCAGCCGCTCGCTGTGGCTATTACAGTTGCTAAAAACGTTTTCTGCTCATAAAAGAAAAAGGAGAGGAAAGAAAAAGGGGGGAAGAAAAAGAGCAAAAGGAAAACTGCAATAGGAGCCAGGGAAATGATGGATTGCGGGAGATAATCCATCTTGTCAGCCCAGGACTACATAACCTTGATGTCAGCGGGTATTTTTCTCTGCCTGAGCCTCTGACTGCGTGAGGGAGAGAGAGGAACAGGGATGGTTTCCACCACACCTCTGGAAAACTGCTGGGGTTTGGGGGTTCACCCTCATTCCTGTGTCCCAGGTGGGAAGGGAGATGAAAATGCCGGGTGCTCCGTCCGCGGGGGGATGTGTAGGAGCGTGACAAGCAGCAGGGGACAGTAGGGGACAGGGAGAGGAGCAGGGACTGTCCGCAGGCACGTCCTGGGAGCAGCTTTTCCCACCCTCAATCTCTTTTTGTCACCAGCCTGTCCCCGTCTTCCCCCTCCCGCTCTCCCTTCCCGGCGTCTCTGCCATTTTTATCCAACGCTGCCCGTGAAAATTGGTGTGAAATAAAAAAAGGCCTCTCTGCCCACAGATGAAATCAATTGATTTGGCAGGTCGCCTGTGGACACCTCCGAGCAGCTCTTCCAATTTGCAGGACGGGCGCCGGCGCGGAGCAGCTTCTTCCCTTTCTTCTCCTCCGTCTCCCCCGTTTGGGTTTTTTTCTTTTTTTTTTTTCCTGTCTTTCCAATTTCCCTTTGATGTTCCCGTTATTTCTGCTTTCCACTTAATGGAAATCAGCCCTGGGTGTGTGTGGGGAGGCTGCACACGTGGCCGTGTTGCTGTTCACGGGCTCAGGGAAGTGCTGGGTCCCAGTGTGCTGGGACAGGGAGGATTTGGGGAATTCCATGGGGCTGGAGAAGAGCTGGAGCATCCCAGTGCTGTGGGGCTCTGATCTGGCTCCATAGTTGGTCTCAGGGCTGGGGATGGTCCCTTGAGCTCAGAGCAGCTCCACACATGGCAAAGAGCAGAGACCCAAGAGAAACCTGGGCTCTGCTCCATCCCTCCTGTGTCTCCTTCCTTCCTCCATCCCCATCTCTTCATCTCCATCTCTATCCCTCCATCTCCATCTTGCCTCTACCTCCACCCCCCTCCCATCTCCATCCCATCCCACCCAGAAACACACTGGAGGACACCAAAAATGGAGGCAGAGGGGTGTAAAACCAGATCTCCCAGCCTGGCACTGCCCAGACAAGGGGGTTCAGCCCCAGACCAGGCACGAGGACCCCCATCCAAAGCCCACAGTCAGCAGCACAGGCTGCAAGGAAAATCCCAGTGAGGGGATGGAGAGAGCTGGTGCCGATGGGGAAAATCCTGGGGCAGCTTCTTGTCCTTGTTGTGGTTTGTCTCCATTATTTAACTTGTCTCCCTGGCCTCCGACACCTCCAGGACCATGTGGAGGTGGCCAATGCCTGGAGGGTCCCACAGGGGCTCCCACATGATCAGGCACTGTGTCCCCACTGACACCAGCCCAGTTCCTCCCAAAAGTTCCCCATGACACAACTTCCCTTCATTAGAGCTTCAAGGCAGATGTGACGTTAATCAGGAAAACCTTGATATTCTGCAGGAGCCTTAAGCCCTGAAAGGGAAGGGGAAAAAATCCCATGCTTGCTTTCCAGCGCTTTCATTCTGCTTTGAGGTTAATAGAAGGCTAATTTGAAAGGACTCAGTTAATGAGAAAGCTAAAAATATTCCTCCTGTGCAGCCCCTTCCTCCGTGTGCCCGTCTCTGTGCCGTCGGCTGCAGCCCAGGCGCAGCGTGTCCCTCACCTGACCCCTGTCCCTGTCCTCGTGGGGACATCAGCATGGAGAGATGGGGTGGCTTGGTGTCATCTCCAGCAGGGCCGTGTCCCTGCACAGCTGGGATCGTGCCATGGCCCCTGGCAAGGGATGGGTGGGAGCAGGAGACTCCTGCAACTCTGAGGACCTTGGACTGTCCACGTGTAGGAGTGGGGACAGGGATGGGGACACCTGGGGGTGGCAGCCACACCATCCCCCCCCCAGGAAGGAGTGGGCCTGGGAGGACCAGGACTCCCAAAAAATCCAAGCCTGCATCCTGCTTATCTCTGGCTGCCTTTCCATTATCTCCATTCCAAGGGAATACACCTTTTCCCAGTACATCCCTCCATGATGGGAAGATGATGTGTGGCTGTTTAATTTAATTTTCAGGGTGAATCCACATTGCCCACCTGGAGCAGCCAATGATTCCCCTGGTATTAATGGAAATATAAAAACTAGAAGGGATTTTCCAGCTGTGGGAGGGCTTGGAGCTGGCTCTGCTTCATCCCTGACTCCTCCTCACACGGCCACGGCTGCCGGACCACGATTTTCCAACACAGAGCTTGGAAGAGCTCCAGGCTTGGCAGGGGCAGCAGAGCACTGGCAGGGGCACATCCCACACCCCCAGAAGTTGTCGCCTTCCTGGCGCTCCCAGCTCTCATGGAGCCACTCGGGATGTGGTTTAATTAGGGAACGATCTGCACGGAAAATTGTGCGTTCGAGCGCCTGGGATCTCATGCTCGTGGCTCTGCTCCAAACCAGCAGAAAATCACCCGAGTCTGAGGACAATTCCTGGAGGTTTTCCGGAGCTGCTGGTTGGAATCAGCCGCCGTGGCCACGTGGGGCTGAGGATGGCACCAACCACTCAGAGAGCTGCCAGTGCCAGGGGTGTCAGCCATCCTGAATGGAGCCACATTCCCTGCACCCCAAAACTAAATGGCTGTAAAGGGAGAGCCCTGGGACCTCACTGGGCAGCACTGGGATGTAGGAATCACCCTGGTACCCCTGGTACATGCTGGAAGGTCCTGGGATATGCTGGAAGACACTGGGAAAAGCCAGGAGATGCTGGGAGACGCCAGGAGGAGATAATGGGAGATGTTGGCATGTGCCAGGAGGTGCTGGGACATGCTCAGACATGCTGGGAGATGCCACCTTATGCCAGGAGATGCTGGGTGATGTTGGGAAATGCTGTGTCATGTCAGGAGATGGTGAGAGGTGGTGGGATGAGGCATGAGATTCTGGGAGCTGCCGGGTCCTGCCAGCAGCTGCAGGGACAGTTGGGGACACGCCAGGGGTGCCCCATCCATTGGCACAGGCAGTGGCTGGCAGCAGCTGTGCACACATCCCTGGAATTCTCCTCTCCAAAGGTGCCCCAAAGCTTTCATCACATAATGGGGATCAGAAGAGCAGGGCTGGATTGTCTCCCTGGAATAAACCAGGAGCCTTTCATTCCCTTTCCACAGCGCCACATGAAAGGGTTTGTGTTCTCCTCGCTGGAGAGAGGCCGTCGCTTCCCGTCTCCCTCCTCTGCTCCTCCAGAGACAGATCCCACGTTTCCCTTTCAGGGGGATGGGGTGTCTTTACCCTCCACTTCCCGAGGTGATTAGGAGAATTTCCTGGGGGACGCGGGGAGAGCCGGGAATGGCACCGGGGTCTCTGCTGCCGCCACTGCCGCTTCCTCCGGCTCCGCGATCCCATTGATGGTTTAATTTTCCTTGGGAGAAGAAAAGCAGGAGATAATTGTGGCAGAATGGGCTGATCAGGGATGTTTGGGCTCCTTTTCCAGCCATTCCCCCGAGGGCCATTATGGAAATTCTTGTTCTATCACTGGGAATTTGTAAAACAAGCCGGACGAGAACCACCAAAGCCGGGCAGGAATTCGCATTTTAATCCAAGTGTCAAAATCCCTTCCCAGGGTGAGGCCGGACACCTCAGGGCACCTCAGCCACCAGCTCTGGGAGGGCGATGGTCCCTGGGAGCCCCTCGCTGTCCTGGCAGGTCGCACAGGGCACAGGGGTAAGGGACAAACTGCAGAGCCCAGGATGGGCAGGGGGAGAGGAGCCCCAACCACAGCGGGAGAACCTTTGTCAAACCTTTTCCTGTGCCACCAGGTCCCTGAGCCATGTGTCACGATGTCCCCAAGCCCTGTGCTGTGGTGTCCCCAAGCCATGTGCCACAATGTCCCCAAATGCTGCATCATAATGTCCCCAAGCCTTGTGCCAGCTCCACACATTCAGCCAGAGCTGTGAATGTCCCACTCCCCAAAAACCCTCCGGTGACACTCCAGGGCCCTGGCAGGGCTATAAGCAGCTTAATTAGGTCCAGTTTGAAGGTTTGATTAAAAAGAAAAATGAAAGGGTTGAAAAAAATCCCCCTGGGGCCACCAGCCCCCTCTGTGGGGTCACAGCATCCCTGGGCTGTGAGGCCACAACCACAGTCCCCATTCCAAACCTGGAGTCTAATTAAGATGGAATAAACCCTCCCCTTCACGGGGAACTGCCCCCATGTGAGTAAGGCAAAGACACCCAAATTTAGTTATTTTCTTGGTGTGCTTTATTCCAGTTTTTAATTAGTCGGCTGCTGAGATGTGAAGTGGCCCCACATAATGGTGTCACTATGATTTATTAGGGCTGGAGTTACTGTCACTCTCTGACTTCCACATCTCTGGTCACTGATGGGGTCCTACATGTCCCTGTCCCCATGGTGACTTGGGGACCCCTCCTGCTTCTCTGCCAGGGGAGAGAAACCTGTTATAAATAGAGGGGGTTTATAAAAAATAACACAAGAAAGCCATAAAAGAGCTGAAAACATTCTGTGTCTACATCTTAAATAACAGGAAAATGTTTTCCAGCAAAGCCATGATGCTGCTCCTGGTGGGGACAGTGACACATCCCCGTGGGGCACAGGGGAGGGAGTGAGTGCACCCAGCAAAGCTCCGGGGCATCAGCTCCCATTTTGGGAATGGGAAAGGGGACACGGAGCCACGTGCCATCTCTTCAAAGGACATTAAACCAGTTGCCACCGTCTCGGAGCATTAGCACAAGTGACACTCGCTTTGTCCCCACATGTTTCCAGCGTGGAGCAGATGGTGAAGCTGCCGGATGCTCCACTCCGTGGCAGAGAGCCCAGCCAGGCACTGCAGTGGCCAAACAGCCCCGTTCCCCCCTGATCCATCGGGATATTCCTTAGCTGGCAGCCGGGAGGCAGCGGGGCTGTGCCAGCTGCTGGTGTCCAGCTCCAGGGACACTCCTGATGTGCTCCAGGGCTTCAGGGGGGGTTACGGGGTGTGCAGGTACCTGGGACAACGTTTGTGTGGCCAAATTGCCTCCAAGGTTGGAAAAGGAGGCTTAAAAGGTGGTTAAAAGTGGGATTTACATTCCCTACAGGATGGCCATCCTGCTGGCAGCTGTGTGTTTTAGGAGAGGATCTGGCAGCACCACTGGCAATCAGGGATGTGGCAGCACATCCCATCTCAGCCAGCACAAATCCAGGCTGGAATTCCCAGTTCCCTGGTGAGGTTTTGAGGAGGTTTTCCCAGCACAGCCCAGTCCAAGTGGGATGCTGAGGCTGGATGTGTCACTCCCACACCACCAAGGATCCCTTGCCCCACCTCACAGCCTGCCTGGCTCCTGCCACCCCCGGCACTGCTCCAGGACTGAGGGGATAATTCAAGCACCAGCGACCAGGACACAAGAGCACGTTGGTCTTTTCCTTTACGGAAGAAAAAAACCTCCCAGGGATCTCTGAGGGCAGAGACAGGGTGGGAGCAGGGGGAGAAGGGCTGGGGCAGGGGCAAGATCCTGGTTGGAATGTGGTCCGGGGGTCCCACAGGTCATCCCCTCACTCTGATTCTGACTGTGCTGAGGGATTGAAATGACTGATCATGGAATCACGAGTCTGAAGGAACCTTAAGGATCATCTCCACTAGACCAGGTTGCCAACCAGGTCCCAACCTGTGCCAGCAGAGACCTGGGATCACCAGGATGGATCTGTCCCGAGGCTGAGTTTTGCCTTTGTTCTCTCTGAGCATCCTGCTCCAGGTGGGAAACCACCTGAGAGATGGGAATCCTTATCCTAGGGAATCCTTATCCTGAGCGTTGGGGGCTGGGAGTAATGAAGGAGGAATCCACGAGTAATTACAATCTAATTAATTGAGGATGATGGATTGAGGGGACCCGGTGACTCCATGTAGGACCTCACTCCTGTCACCATCAAAGTGATTTGCTGCTTCTGAGGCGGGGAGAGGGAAAAGGAGGAAAAGAAAACAGGAGGGAAAGGAAAAAAAACAGGAAAAGGAGGAATGAAAGAGGAAAAACAGGAAAGAAAAAGGAGGGTAAAAGGAGGGAAAGGAGGAAAAAAAAGGGAGAATAAGAAAGAACTCCACACTATAACATTCACACTCTGTCCCCGGGGCACGGAGCCGGGACACTCCCGGGACAGAGACTTGGCTCCTCAGTCCTCCCCCCGGGATGGTTTGGGAGCGGGCACAGCCACTCCGGGTGACCCGGCAGTGCCCGGCGTGACAGCTGGCACAGGCTCAGGGCTCTGCTGTCACCGCGGCCGCGGTTAATTAGTGCTCCGGCTGATTAGCGCCTGCATCCCCTCGGCCCCGCGGCACCCAGATGTGACACCGCTCCCCATCCCAGGGAAAGGACCCGGCCCGGATCCACATCCCGGCAGATCCATGGCCATGACAGTCCCGACACGTTCTCCTCGGAATCGGCTGCTGCTCGTTACCTCGGGGACTAATTAGAGTTGGGAGGTCGTGACCGGGGCGAGACAAGGGCTCGTGCACGTGAGGGAAGGGAAGGGAAGGGAAGGGAAGGGAAGGGAAGGGAAGGGAAGGGAAGGGACCTCGGGCATTCTTGATGCTCCAAGTCTATTCCCTACTGTTGATCCCTGGTTTAGCAGCTCAGGGAAGGAAACGTGTTAAGAAAATCATTTTTTTTAAAAATTGCTAAATTTCCTTTAATTTCATGATGAAAGGAGTCGGAGTATGAGGAACGGTGTGATAATTCATCCTGAAGACATTGGGCACCAGGCCAGGAGGATCCTCTTCCTGCAGAGATGAATTTCATTAAAAAAATTGTTTATTTTACCTTTTTTTTTAAAACACTTGTTATTTTAACCCAGAGGCTACAAAGTTCTGAGCAGGGAAAGCTTCTCCAAAGTTCCCACCATGTGAGACCCTTCCAGTGACTGAGAAGACACTTGATCCACCACTTCCCTTTCCCATTCTGATATTTCAATCCAGAATTATTTCATCACCCACTGCCAAAAAAAAAAAAAAAGTACCTAAGTAGTCATTTATTAACAGTTATAAGTATCATTAGGTAGAAAGATGTGGTAAAATATAGATTAGAGCGGGAAGAACGGAGGATCCGAGTGCCATTTTTCCTGTTCAGAGTGTCATTACACATCCCGGCGTGGCGCATCACAGCCATGATTAGTAGCATCAAATGACTCCTGAAAAATGATTATGTGCCATTAAAACCATTAGTCTGGCTGAAACCAGCACAAACAAATGGCCGTGCCGGGGATGAGGCATCAGCTCCAGGGCTCTGGGATGTGACGGGAATCCCAGAGTCACAGCGGGTGATGTGGTGGCACCTGGAGGGGAGGGTGCTGGGAATGGCAGTGGGGTGGGAGCTGAGGGAGTGAGTGCCAGGGATCCTGGGATGGTGGCTGGGGGATCCGTGGGGGTGGCACTCACAGGATGGGTGTGGGATCTGATGGCAAATGACTCTTGTCCCCGTAGGCCACAGACATGGGGGTCCCCCTGGTCTGTGCTCAGCTGACCCCTTTTCACCAGCTGCAATTCCAGAACATGGCCCAGGCATTCCCTCACCCTGGGAAAGGCCTCCCTGCAAGGACTGTTGCATCAGCTCTGTCACCTCAACCCATCACCCCCAAACCTCCATCACCCCAGACCCATCACTCCAGCTCCATTACTCACCACCCCAGTTTCAGAACCCCATTTGTGCCATGCCAATCTATCGCTCCAGCTCCATCACCCCAACCCACAACCCCAACCAACCCTCCCAATCCTTCATCCCAACCCATCATCCCAAACCCATCGCCCCATCCCAACACCCTGCCCACTCCATGCCAGCCACTTCCAGCTCCTCGCTCCCTGCTGTTTCCGCTTTAAGAGGACATAAATCCAGTTAGTACGTCCAAGGAAGTGAAATCCATGTGTCACATCTGCAGAGACGGCTCAATCGAGGGTATTGATTGTCACGGAGAATATTCTCACTTCATTCACCTACTTAGTCCCTTCCCCCAGGCACACAGGAATTCATCAAACGTTGTCACACCACATAATAATACTTGCTCCCAGGTGTTGTCACAGCAGCTCAGACTTTGTCCTGCCTTCCTGGGCAAGCAGGAATTTAGGGAAGAAAGGATTCACCAGCAGAATAAATGTGACGGTGCTGAGATGTGAATTAACCCTCCCGTGGATGAGGGAGGACTCAGCCCCCTCCCCATGCCCATGCACAGGATGCTCAGGCTTTGTTTCCAGTTTCCTGGGATTGTCGGTGACGGGCATGAAATTAAGTTGGAGAGAAAAGATGTTTTCCCTTTGTTTGCAAGCCTTTATTGACGTGTCTTTGCTGCCTCACATGGACCCAGAGCCTTCGGAGCAGAGCAGAGACGTGGCTGCTCCCCTTCTCCAGAAGGGAAACAGGGCAGGGAAGGAAATACAGTTGGAAAGGAAATTTGGAACAGAAGGAAATACTGGATGAGGGGCTGTGGCTCAGGGGTGTAACCTTTGGGGGTCTCCGCAAGACCATGTTGGGATGAGCAGGATGGTGGTGGGGTGAGCCTGGACCCCAAAGGCACTCCCAAAAAGGGGCAGGGTCACACTGACACATCTCCCTGGGGGTGTGAAGGCTGAGGACCCATGGGGACATCCCAACTGATGCCACAGTCCCCAGTCACGGAGCTCCTCCGTGTGTCCTCTGTCCCACAGGGAGCTGAGCCAGGTGTTGCCACCACTGTCCCCAGGCCATGTGGGTGGTGGCAGCCACCAGCCCTTATCTTCTGGCTGAAATAAATTGGAAGCAAGAGCTGGTCCCCCTGAGCTACGTTTATTATTCATATTATTTGTGCACTGATGTGATTCCATGTAATGATTTAATCTGTTAATGGCCCCTGATTCAATCGCTCCTCTCCCGTTAATCTCCTCTTGCCATTTGCACCTGATTTCCTGATTTTTCTGGCGGCGTTTTGGCAGCTGGGGGGGAGGTTTGCAGCTCTCCGTGGGCACACTGCCATGGCAGGTCACTGAGGGGCCGTGCCAGGATGCCGCGACGCTGTGAATACCCCAGGGGGTATCCCACGGGGCAGGGAAAGCCCTTCCCTTCCCAGGGAAGCTCCTGGCACAGCAGCGTTCATCCCATCCCAGTGACACGGTGATACTTGTCCCTGCACCCCATTCCAGCGCCACAGCGATGCTCGTCCCCTGCCCGTGACATTGCCATTCCCAACTCGCGCCGCCAGAGTCCCAGGGCTGATTTATGGAAGCACAAGGATGCAATCAAGGCCTCGGCCCCCGAGGACGCGACTGCGCTGCATTTGGCCGGGAACACGGCGGCTGAATGCCAATGGGAGCATCCCGGCGGGCCGGGGAACGTGGCAGGAACCCGCCGGGAAGATGGATCTCTGCACCTGTGCCTGAGGATGCTCGAGGCAGGGCTGGAGGAGCGGGATGTGCTTCTGTTAATGGGAATGTGATGTCAGGAGAGCTTCGAGAGACGCACTGTATCCATAACAAACGCCACCCCTCCGGGAAGGAGCCCCCGAGGCAAAGCAAATGTCCCCCTGCAAAGACAACGGAACTGTGGCAAGTGACAGGATTTGTCACCAGTTCCTGGGAACCAGAGCCGAGGAGCCTCTGCCTGTGGGGAGCCCTGGGCACCCCGAGCTCCCCTGCCGGGATCCCGGCGCTCCGAGCCCCGATTCCCGGCGGCAGTTCCCGGTCCGTGCTGGCTCCTCTCGCCTGACGTGAGCTGATTTTGGGAGGCAGTGGGTGGCGAGGGAGTACAGCTGCCGCTAACTTATCCAAACGATTTATCTTAAGATTCATCCAGAATTCATGGCGCGGGAGCCTGGGCCGTGTCGGCCGTTAATATTCATGCGGATTTGGAGCAGCGTTAATCACTGGCTGACAATTGGCACTTCCCTTAATTGCCCGTGCAGCCGGCTCTGCCCGCCGTGCCCCAACCTCCCACTCCAACCCCGCGGGTGAGTGCAGGGTCCCAGAATGTCCCTGAGGGCTTTTTGTCCCCGGTGTTGGTGTGGGCAGGTGGAGGAGAGCACGGGGGGGCTGCACCCCAATTCCCTCTGGGAGCACTCCCACCACCCTGGGGTGGGCATCGCTGTGCCCTCTGCAGAGCTCAGGGTTCTGGAGCATCCCGTGGGAGATCTCCCTGTCCCCCCATGGCGTATTCCAGCACGGGGACATGAATCTGGACCCCAGTGGAGCTGCCAACACACTCGTGTGTGGTGAAGCATCCCCAGCACCCCGAGGTGGGCACCACTGCATCCGCTGGAGCAGCACCCACCCATCCTGGAGTGTCCACCCCCGGGGGTCCTTCCCATCCTCCCACGGCATATCCCGGCATGGGGACGTGGATCTGGACCCCAGCAGAGCTGTGCCCCCGCTGCCAACCCGCCGGCTGCCGCCGTCCCCGTGGCTGGCGTTACCTGTCACCGCTGTCACTCCACTCCCATCCCGCCAGCTGCCACGGCGCGGGGATGGAATACCAATGAGGATACGGGAGCTGCAGGCTCGCGAGGGGCCCCCCTCGCCGAGCAGCAGGGCGGGGACCCCCGGGAACAGGGGACAAGGCGTGACACGTTCAGGGGTGGTGCTGAGACCCCTCCAGCTCGTGACATCCAGCGAGGTGGGACACAGAGTTGTCACCAGCACGTGCAGCCTCTGTGTCCCCTGGCAGGATCCATTGGGATCCCATGGTGACATGTCCAAGGGGACACATCTGAGGCCACTTCCATCCCCTTGGAGCACGGCATCCCAAAACCAGCACCGGGAAGGACCCTGGGGCAGCACATGGGGCTGGGACCCCCCGACCTCATCCATCCCTCTCCAGAGCCGAAACAATCCCCCCAAAAACCCCTCAAATCCTACCGAAACCCCCCCAAACCCCAGTCCCTCCCTCTCGCCGAGGCAGCTTTGGGCAGGTTTCAGCTGTCCTCGCGCTGTAATTGTCCTAATTAGATCGACAGATTTTGATGAAGGTTTCACAAGGAAAAAGAAAGCGGGGAGGCAGGAGGAGATAATGGAATCGCAGATGACATTCCCATCACCCAGCCTCTCCCACAGCCGCTGCTGCAGCCCGGTCGGAAAATTATGCGTGAGGGGGGAGGAAAATTACCATAATCTTCCTCTGCAGGATGACACCAAATTCGGCTGGAGCTGAGAGGGGTGACAGCTCTGCCCTCGCCCCGGCGGTGCCACCGCTGATGTCACCCATCGGGGTCACACATTGCCCAGTCTGTGTCCTCTGGTCACTAGCACCCGCCGGGGTCCTGGTCTGGGACTTTTGGGGCTGCCCACCCTCCATCCTTGCAGCACCCATTGGGGGGGGTCTCCCTGCACCCCCGTCAGCCCCTGGGTGTGTCAGGCTGGTGTCATCACTGGGTCACTCATGGTGACCCTCCAAGGGTTTGGGGACTTTAGGGGGACACAAGAGGGACACACGGGGACAGGACACAGCATCTCACACACTGTCCTGTGCCCCCAAGCAGGGCACAAGCCCTGTGAGGTGGAGAGGGGTGAGCAGGGGGACACCTTGGGGTGTCACCCCCCAGCTCCAGCCTCTCCCAGCCCCCCAAAACAACTGGCAGCAAAGTGGGAGCCACTCCCCACCCCAGTGCTGATCCTGGCTCCTGTGTGGATGTGCTGCCCGGGCAGGATCTGCCCCAACCCATCCCTAATTAAAAAATATATCTATATTCCACAGCTCCAAACGGTGCCGATGCCCGCGGGAAAACTTCCAGCCTGTTTATCCTCCTTTTCTCTGCTCTGGCCACACCACAATGCCAGGACTGAACTCAACTCCCCACCAGCTTTGTCCTCAGCCCTGTGTTCCTCCCTCCCCAAATTTGCTCCCTCCTTTCCAGGGCATTTCCATGAAAACAGGCGCTTTGTTTCCCGGGATTTGCTCTGCCTGTTCCCCCCCTCAGCCTGTGTCTGCCTTTGTCCTGCACAAACACAGAACAAAAGGGGAAGAGATGGAGAAAATATGATCGAGGCTCCGAATGGGCTGGTTTGGGCCCCAAATTGCCCGTGAAGCTCCGGATGCTCTGGATGAGCCTGGCTGATGGATGAGGCCATGGGAGCTGCATTTGGAGTGGATTGATCAGCTCTCAGTGGTGCTGCCAGGACCCTTCATGGGAATCCCAGAGGGGAAGAAATTGAGAGTGAAAGGGGAAAAAGAAAGAAATAGGGAGGGAGTGGGGAGAGATTCCTGTCCCTGGTGATGATAAATGCTCCCAGCACACGGCACTCGCACAGCGGGTTGGGAAATCCACCTTCCTGCCCTGCACTGGTGGGAGAAATTCCAGTAAATGGGGGGAGAAATCAATTCCTGTTGTAGTTTGAACAGGGGAATCTCCAATGAATGTGTCCCGTCGTGTCTCCTGTTCCCTCTGCCAGCTCTCACCTCTCCTGCAGCACCTTCCCACAGGAACATTGTGCAGAGGGAGCCGGGAAGAGCAAACCAAAGGCTGGATGTGACACTGACACTGACACTGCAGTGCCACCAAGCTGGGGACATACTGCTCTGTGTGCACAGCTGCAGCACGTGTTGGGAGGAATTCAGGAGGAATTTCATCATGGAAAGGGTGGTCAGGCCTTGGCAGGGGCTGCCCAGGGAAGTGGGGGATCCCCATCCCTGGAGGTGTCCAAGGAATGACAGGACACAGCACTTGGTGCTCTGGGGTGGGTGACAAGGTGGGGATGGGGCACAGGGTGGTCTCGGTGGTCTGGGATTGATTTTCCATGGACTCCATGGAATTCCAGCTCCCAGAGCCTTTGGAGCTGCTGGAGAAGAGAAGAACTAGAAGGAGGAGGAGGAGGAGGAGGAAGGCTCCTCACTGCCATGTTCCCCAAACCCAACACCAAAGGGGTTCGTGGCACCCCCAAACCACGAGGTTCAACACCCCCCTTCCTCCACAGCTCTTCTCAAGCAGAATCTGAAGGATTTTTTAATATAAAACTGGCAGCCAGCGGGTGAATTAAGGCTGTTAATTGAATTTCCTCTGGCGGCGGAGCCGGGCCGGTGGGAGGCGGCAGGAAAAGCATTTGATGTGTTGGAAAAGCTGCAGATTCTGAACGTGGTGGGGTTTGGGGTTGGTTTTTTGGTTTTTTTTCTTTTTTAATTTCTTTTTTTAATTTAAAGTCAGTCGTAAAAAAGAGCCCGACTTTGAGGAGCTAATGACTCTCATGAATTATTTTTGTTGATTTAGGCACCCGCTCAGCTCCCAAATGTTATTAATGAAGAAGTGAATCCATCCCCAGGGAAGGGCGAGAGTGGGGCTGTTTAGGGTGTGCAGGGGGTGGGGGACAGTCACCCCCTGACCCTCACACCCCATCCCCACCTCCAATGTGGATGTCAGGGTGCTTTTGGGGAGAGATGGATTCCGTGGGTGGATTGTAGATGGATAAGGAATTTGTTGGATGGTCACGTGCAGAGGGTGAATGGCTCAGTGTCCAGATGGACACCAGGGACCAGTAGTGGCCCTCAGGGTTCCAACAGGGAGATTTAATATCATGGAATTAAGGGATCATGGAATCATGGAATGGTTTGGGTTGGAAGGGACCTTAAAGCTCATCCAGTTCCACCCCCTGCCATGGGCAGGGACACCTCTCACTATCCCAGGCTGCTCCAACCTGGCCTTGGACACTTCCAGGGATGGGGCTGGAAGGGGAAATGCCTCCCACTGCCAGAGGAAGGGTTAGATGGGATATTGGGAAGGAATTCCTCACTGTGAGGGGGGGGAGGCCCTGGCACAGGTTGCCCAGAGAAGCTGTGGCTGCCCCATCCCTGGAAGTGTCCAAGGCCAGGTTGGAGCACCCTGGGATAGTGGGAGGTGTCCCTGCCCAGGACAGAGGGTGGCACTGGATGAGCTTTAAGGTCCCTTCCAACCCAAACCATTCCATGACTCCTTGATGAAAACCAGGTGATTTGGGGGCTTCCAGGGTGCCTCGATCCCCCCAGCCCGGCATCAACATTCAGCTCAGGTGCCAAAATGGGCACTTTTCATGCCAGTTTATTTTTATTGTTATGCCAAAAGCTTTAATTCTCGTCGTCGTCCTCCCACCGCTGATTTACGCCGCGAGGGGTTTAATTACACATTCCAGCCTTCCTTAAAACATGAAAAACCGCTCAAGTTTGGGAGCAATTAAAAGGCAGCGGAGTAGATCAGCCCATCAGAGAGGAGGTGAGTAAATCAAACAATTAAAAAGCTCATTTGGTGGCAACGGAGGATGGTCCCACTGCAGACCCCTGCCCTGGGTGGGAGCACTGGCTGTGTGTTTAATCCCAGTAACCCGGTTTAGGGTGGTACTGGGAGCAACTGGGGGCTTGTCACTGTGCATGAGGGGGGTGGGATGCAGGGGGAAGGTGACAGACGCTGCTGAGCCCACCCAGCCCCCCCAAACACCAACCCAGCCCCACTGAGGGCTTGGCAGGATGGGGAGGGGGACACAGACAGAATGGGGTCCTTCGCCCTCATCACCCACCCCCAGGGGTTCCTGTTGGGGTTTGGGGGGTTTTGGTGTGGTTTTGTGGTTTTGAGCGGGGCTAAAGCTCTCTCTTGTGGCAAAACTGATCCATTGCAGCCCTACTCGAGTCATCGAGCCCCAGCATCTCTCGAGGGAGCCCTGGAGCGGGGATAAAATGGAATCTTGGATGGATCTGCCCCCCGACAGGTGCTGAAAGTCGCGAAAATGCAACCAGCCCACGCAGACAGCCCTGCTTCTCCTTCCCGGCCGTGCACGGGTGGATCTGGCAGTCTGGAGGTGCCCGGTACTCCCTTCGCACCCTCCTCTGCGCGCACTGCGGGGCTGAGCCCCCGCCAACTCATCGCACGTCCCTCCATCCCCACCGCAAGCGCGATCGGGCGGTTTTGGTCCCTCCGCCCGCGCCGTAGGACAAAAGCCCCGAATGCGGAAGTGCCGCTCTCACTTCCGGTTTCTGTCGGCAGCGGCTGGTGCGCGATGGCGGCGGGGGCGGCCCGGGGGATCCGGGGGGATCCGGGGGGATCCGGCGGCATCCGCGGCCCGGGGGGCACGGGGGGAGGAAGGGGCGCGGGGTGACCCCCGTGGCGGGCAGGGGGCGGTGGGGAGGGCGAGGATTGGGGCGGGGGCTGCGCTGACGCCATTTTGGAT
>WEIV01024884.1:74607-98814 GCA_013390005.1 Calyptomena viridis
TGGTCTCCCTGCGCAGGAATGGTCATGGGAACGGGGATGGGGACGGGGACACTTCCTCTTCCCCGCGTGACGGTCCCATGGGGCGCTGGACGCGGCCACATCCCGGGCACACAGGCGGGACACGGGAGCTGACCGTCCTCTCTCTCCTTCTCAGTCGCTGCTTTTCCTGGGCTTGGTGGCTGCCGTGTGCCTCGGCCTCAACCTCCTCTTCCTCACCATCTACCTGATCTGCCTGTGCTGCTGCAAGAGGGACCAGGACCCCGATTCCAAGCGGCCCCACTCCTGCTGCGTCACCTGGATGGCCGTCACTGCCGGGCTCATCTGCTGGTGAGGACGGGAACAGGGACCCGCTGCCGTCCCCCGTCACTTAGAGAAGTCTACACTCCAGATTTAATTAGATCTGTGCAATTAAATGGGGTCCGTCCCATCCTCCTCCTGTGCAGCTGCTGGGGCAGCCCCAGGGACCAGCTGCGGGCCAGCCCCGTCCCCATCCCCGTCACGGCTGTGCCGCCTTCCTGGCTAATCCCGGGCGGGAGCGGGGCCGGTCGCTAATCCCCGCCCGGAGCAGATGGCGGGCGGCAGCGTGACCCAGCTGGCAGGTCCCTTGTGCCCAGCCTTAATTGCGACCACAGCAATTAGGCAAAGGGACACTTCTCCCAGCACCGTTCTGGGGGGTTTCCAAGCCCACCTCGGTTTGGGGCAGCCCGTGGCTGGGAGGACCCCCCAACAGCCATCCCGTGTCCCCTCCTCGGCACTCCTGGCCTGGGGAGGGGACAGGATGGGCCACGGGGCCCTTTGGCTGCCCGGCCACGACCCTCTCTCCAAACAAAGGGGCTGGTTTGCCGGGGCGGAGCGAGATGGCTGCCTGTGAGCCCTGCACGGAGCAGGGAAACAGGGAATCAGGGAAACGGCACTAATGAGCTCGGTGTGCTGCCCCCTTCTCCCCCCGGCTGTGGCAGGGGGTCTCTCTGCAGCTCCTGAGGGCTTTGAACCGCCCCTCAACAGCCTGTTTGCGGCCATTAAAGGGCTAAGGGTGGCCAACGGGCCAATGTTTGCACGGGGAGGGGGTGATCACCACATGCACATGTGGGCACATGGCTGGCCTGGGCACAGCCAGGGGCACCTCTCTGCTCAGAGCCAGCTCTGACCTCCAGGCTGGCTCCCCTGGGAAGCACCGCAGCAGCTGCAGGGAGCTCACCCCTGGAGCTCCTTCCGTGGAGCAGCTTCCATACGCTCCCAGCAGGTTTAATCGGGAGCCACGGCGCTTCCAGCGGATTCCCCTAATCTGCTTGGCCCGGCCCCTCTGTCCTCAATCTCTTGGGGTTTGGCAGGAGGAGCTTCAGACCCTCCATGTGCCCACAGAGCAGCTCCAGGTGTCCCCTGGGCACCCACGGGAGCAGGTTCCCATCACAGGGCTGACCCTGTGCCACCACTTTGGCTCTGCCCTGCCACTGGTGAGGGGTCTCCCAAAACCGGGATGCTCCAGGGAGTGTCCCCTGCCCAGCCAGTGTCCCGGGGTGAGCGTGTCCCTCCCCTCTAACCACGTCCCTGCCCACAGTGCTGCTGTCGGCATCGGCTTCTATGGGAACAGTGAGACCAACGACGGGGTGTTCCAGCTGCTCTACGCCCTGGACCACGCCAACCAGACCCTCACTGGCATCGACTCGCTGGTAGGGCCACGGGCAGATGTTGTCCCCTGTCCTGGGTTTGGTCGGAGCACTGGGGAGGGAGCTGGAGGGACGTCCGGCTGCTCTGGCCGAGCCCGCAGGGCAGCCGTGCTGTGCCGAGTGCGGGAGGGTGACGTCACCCCTCAGAATGGGACCTTTGTGGCCAGGAAGGGCTGGGGGGGCCATGGCAGGCCTGGAGGTTCTGGAGGACGGATCCAGCTTGAGCACAAGGGGTTGTAGCGGGGCTGCTCTCCTGGGAGAAGAGCATCCCACGGATGACGCAAATGGCTGTGCCAGGCGTGGGGCTGATGGCAGGGAAGCCTCAGCGGTGTCCTGGCGGGATGATTATCCCAAAGGTCTGACCATCCCGCTGTCCCCAGGCTGCAGGCACCACGCTGCAGATGCAGGGAGAGCTGCAGCAGCACCTGGGGCGGCTGAACGAGCTCCTGGCCCCGCGGGGGGATTACGTGCAGACCCTCAAGCTCACAGAGCAGTTGGCCGGGAGCATCGTCCTGCAGCTCCAGGGGCTGCCGGCCTGGCGGGGCGTCAGCGCCGACCTCACCGTGCTCTCAGGACACATCGCCTACGTGGAGTATTATCGGTGAGAGGGGCCTGGGGGCTGCACAGGGAGGGCTCCCGGGGGGCTGGGGGGGGGGGGCACACGTGATGGAGCCTTCCTCTGTGCCCAGGTGGTTGGCTTACCTCCTCTTCTTCATCCTCGTCCTCACCGTCTGCCTGCTGGCCTGCCTGGGGCTGGCCAAGCGCTCCCGCTGCCTCCTGGCCACGTGAGTACCCTGGGGATGGGAGGGAGCAAGGGGGGACCCCACACGTGCTCCCCCCTCGTGCTCCCCGCTCTCCCTGCAGGATGTTGTGCTGTGGGCTGCTGACCCTCGTCCTCAGCTGGGCCTCCATGGCCGTGGACACGGCAGCAGCCGTGGTGAGTGGGGCTGGAGGGGAAGGAAGGGCTGGTTCTGGTTGTGCCAGGGCTGTGCCGAGGGCTGCAGGCACTTGTCTCTCCCAGCCCCTTGATGACCCTCTGGTCCCCACAGGGCACCAGCGACTTCTGTGTGGCCCCAGATAAGTTCATCATGAACCAGACAGACGATGAGATCAGCGCAGGTCAGAGCCAGCTCCGAGGTGGAGCCATCCTTGGGCAGGACCCCAGAACCTGTCTGGGGGTCTGGTGCCCCCCACTGCCACTCTGCCCTCCCTGTCCCCTGGGACACTCACAGTGTGTCCCGTTGGCTTTGCAGGGGTGGTTCACTATTACCTGTACTGTGACCAGAGCCTGAGCAACCCCTTCCAGCAGGTACTGGGCGGCTGGGCACCTCTCTTGGTGCTGTCTGGGGCTGGGAGGGGTCCCAGGGCTGGGTAATTCGGTGACTGTTCCCCTCTCCCCTTCCCAGGCTCTCACTGTCTTCCAGCGCTCACTCACCACGATGCAGATCCAGATCCAGGGGCTCATCCAGTATGCCCTGCCCCTTTTCCCAACAGCCGAGGTATGGCAGGGGGTGCTGGGGGTCTCTGTATTCCCCTCTGCTCCCCAGTGCTGCCTGACACCTGCTTCTCCCACAGAAAGACCTGCTGGGGGTCCAGCAGCTCCTCAACTCCTCAGAGACCAGCCTGCACCAGCTGACAGCCCTGCTGGACTGCCGGGGGCTGCACAAGGTGAGGGGGGTTTGGGCAGGGACACACAGCTCTGGGGTCCCTCTGCAGTGCCACCAGCCCTGCCCTGCCCTGTCTCCTGCCAGGATTACCTGGATGCCCTCATTGGGATTTGCTACGATGGTGTGGAGGGGCTGCTCTACCTCGGCCTCTTCTCCCTGCTGGCGGCCGCCTCCTTCTCCACCATCATCTGCGCTGCCCCCCGTGCATGGAAGCAGCTCACAGAACGGTGGGTCTGCTCAAAGCCCCCTGCCCAGGACCCTCACTGCCCACAGACCTCGTGCCCACATCCCCCTGCCCTCACCATGCGCACAGGACCATATGCACATCCCAGTCTGGGCACGGGGTCCCCGCCTTTGGGGCTGGGGGTGACCACTGTCTCCTCGTCCCCTCAGGGACCGGGACTATGATGACATGGACGAGGACGACCCCTTCAACCCTCAGGCCCGGCGCATCGCCGCCCACCGCCCGCCCCGGGGGCAGCTCCGCAGCTTCTGCAGCTACAGCAGCAGCCTGGGCAGCCAGAGCAGCCTCCACCCCCCGGCCCAGACTGTGTCCAACGCCCCCGTCTCCGAGTACATGTGAGACCCCCCCCAGTTTTCCCCAGTGCCCCCGCTGTGCTGGGGCGGGGGGTGACGAGGGTCCCGCTGTGCCCCCCAGGAACCAGGCCGTGCTCTTTGGAGGGAACCCGCGCTACGAGAACGTGCCCCTCATCGGCAGGGGGTCTCCTCCCCCCACGGTACGGTGGGTGACTGAGGCCAAGTCCTTCGTGTGACACCCAGGGGGGTTCCCGGGGGTGCGGAGCCCCTCGGGATCACTGGGAGCTGCTGGCCGGGGTGGGATGGGGACAGGGATGGGTGATCCTGCCCTCCTCCTGCCCTTGAGGGATGTGGCTCCCTCCTGCCCGGCTCTAACCCAATTCCCAGCTGGCCTGTGGGGGCTGCAAGGAGGGGACACAGCCACGTGCTCAGGGGAGCCCAAAATAACCCTCCCTTCCTTCCCTTCCCCGTGTTCCCTCTCCATCCTGACTTTCAGAGGACGCTCCTTGCAGTGTCTCCCTGCACATTCCCATTTCCCTGCTAGTTAATCCCACCCTGTCTGGTATTGCTGCTTTATTTTTTATTCCTTGTCTTTTTTTTTTCTTTTTTTATGGTTTCTTTTAATTTTTGCATCCATTATTTTGGAGCTAAGTTGCCCATCAAGAGTAAGTTCAGCCGCTTCCTTCTCCCTCCTTATCCCAGGGCAGCAGCCGGGTTCCCTCTATCCTCCCCCTCCTCTGTGCCTCCTTCCATCCCCTTTTCCTGCATGGATTTTGGGAAGAGTGTGGAGAGCTCAGGGAGGGAGGGGCTGGGCCATATTTTGTCCTCAGGAAGTTCCAGGAGTACTTGCAGCTCCCGCACATTGGGATGCTGGTCCCCATCTCCCTTCCCAAAGCCCCCCCAGTTGCCCCTCACTGGGCAGTGGGACAGGGATGCAGCTCTAGGAATGCTGCCATGGCAGGAATACTGTGCTCCCCTCTTCCAGGGATGATCTTTTTCCATCAGGTGTAATCCCAGTGCACAGACCTGGCAGCTGGCAAGAGCCTTTTCCCAGGAGGAGCACACAAATGGGGAGGATTAATTTGAGCACTTCTCCCAGCCCTGAGTAGTCTAATTTACCCAGGATTCTGATCCCTGAGGAAGGACTGAGTCCAGAATAACAAACTCGGAATAATCTTCCTTTAATGCCTGGTTGGGGTAATTCTCTGTGGTTGGGGTGAAAATCCTGGAGAGATGTCATTTTGAGGGGCTGGAGCTGGGCCCTGGGCTCATTGTTACTCCATGGACTCATCCACTCAGGGAGATGTGGGATGAATTTGCTGCCAGGGTGGAGCCAGAAAGGTGGAGAATGAACCTGGTAAGGGATAGAGCAGAGCTGGAGGAGTTTTTACTGCAGTGTAGTTGGGAGGAGGGTTTTTTGGTGGTTTGAGGCTCTTTTTGGTGATTTGGCTCCCCAGGGCACGTGTGGGTTGGGGCAGGATCCCCTCCTCCTGCAGGACAGCCCTGGGGTGACCAGGAACCCCCTGGAAAAGGATTAGGGACTACTGGGGCATCCCTGGGGTGGGATGTGGTGCCTGGGGAGGGGGACAGCACAGACCTCCCACCCTGGGGGGCTCTTCCAGCATTTCCAGGGCTCCAGGCTGAGGAGCTGGGAGACCAAGGGTCTTAACTGGGGGGGTGTCATCTCCCCTAGCCCTCCCAGGTGCTGTGACCAGGATCTGACCATCTCTCCATGCTCACCAGACAGATTAATAAGGGATTAACCCACACGGGAAGCAACGTTCCCTATCCATGGGCTATCCCTGGTGGAGCAGCGGTTGTGTCAGGGGTGTTTTGGGGTGCTGACCCCCGTGTCCCCCCCACAGTACTCCCCCAGCATGAGAGCCACGTACCTGAGCGTCACCGATGAGCACGTCCGGCACCGCGGCGACTTCCCGGCGTAGGAGGAAATGCCGCCGGCGTTTCCCTCGGGAAACCAAAGACCCCTGGAAAACACGCGGTAGGAAGCGCGGCAGGGGCTGGAGGACAAGCCTGGAGCCCCCCATGACCCCCCCAGCAGCTCCTCGGACTCAACTCTTCCTGCCTTATCCCGGGGAGCGCGGAGATGCTTCTCCAGCGCCGGCTTCTCCTGGCCCTCCCAGCTCGGGAATGTTGGAGCCTTCTGGAGTGCAAATCCCAGGAGTGCTGCCCCCAGGATCCCCCTTTGGAGAGGGGTCTGGGCAGGGGCTCCTTGGCTCCCATAGCAATGCAGCACCAACCACTAGTGATCCCAGCCCTTCCCGATCCCTCCTTTCCCGGCAGATCCAGCCCCCTGTGCCCCTCTTGCTGACCCCCACAGGCCACGGTGTTCCCAGGCTGTGGAATTACGGATGTTTAGGCCTTGCTGGTTTTCCTTTGCTTTGCCCCTGGGATTTGGGAGCACTCAGAGATGTGGATTGACTCAACAACTCTGCTCCAGAGTGGATTTACTGCAGTGTAGTTTGTAGCAGGTTTTTGGGTGGTTTTAGGCTCTTTTTGGTCATTTGGCTCCCCAGGGAATGTGTGGGCTGGGGCAGGATCCCCTCCTCCTGTAGGACAGCCCTGGGGCAGCGATGAATCCCCTGGGAGAGGAATAGGGACTACTGGGGCATTCCTGGGGGATGTAGTGCCTGGGGAGGGGAACAACACAGACCTGCCACCCTGGGGGGCTCTTCCAGCATTTCCAGGGCTCCAGTCTGAGGAGCTGGGAGGCCAGTATGAGCTGAACTGGATCCTTTGAGGCTGCCCTTCAGCACAGGGATTCTCAGGAGCCCACTCCCCATGGAGCAGGGATGGACACCCTGCTCCATCCCACCCAGATCCCCCACCCCAAAGGGTGCGGACAGGGCAGTGGGCATCCCCCACCCAGGGCCAGTACATCCCCTGCCTCCCTCTCTCCATATTCCCCATGACTAGCATCCCTCCCTCTGGGGAAAATCCCAAGGGATTTTATTATTATTTTTATTTTTTTGGCTTTTAACATTTCCATGTAATGGTACTGGTAGAAGAGCTGTTGTTAACCGCATGTGAACTAACCGAAGGACTCCAGCTGAGAGCTGGGGTCCGGCTGGATTTGTATGTGCCCTTTGGGGGGAAAAGATAATAAACACTTGGACTAAATTTATCTCCTCCATGCGGTTTATTTGGGGATAATTTGGGGCACCTTTGATTCGACCTTCCCAAGATGGCGGACGTCACGTGACGCCGGCGGACACCGCCATTTCGGGGAGGGCGTTACGTCGCCTGTGTCACGTGATACAAGGCGTTGCCTGGCAACGGCGACGCGTTCCCGATCAGGCCCCACCGGGGACCCGGGACCTCCGGGCTGTCCCTTATTGCCCTGGGCTCTGCCCTGGGCTCTGCCCCGTCCCTGGGGCTCCCACTGCCTTTTTAGGGTCTTCCTAAAGCCCCCAGGCCTTCTCAGGGTACTCCCTCCCCAGGGTCCCCCCGCCATTTGGGATTCCCGGAGGTTCCCATTCCCTTTTGGGACCTTCACGAGGCTTCCACTGCCTTCTGGGGCTCTCTGAGATCCCCACTCCCTTTCAAGGCCCTCCCTCCCCTATGTCCCTGCTCACATTTGGGGTTCCCTGAGGTCTCTGCTCCCTTCCAGTACAATCTTTTAACCCTTGAGGAGCTCCCACTCTCTTTTGGGACTCTTCCTCTCCGAGGTCCCTGCTCCCTTTTGGGGTCCTCCCTCCATCCCTGAGGCCCCTGTTCCCTTTGGGAACTCTCCATCTCTGAGTCCCCCACTGCCTTTGGGGGCTCTCCCTCCTCCCTCTCCCACCATGGAGATCAGGTTCGAGTACTCGCGGAAGCGCAGCGAGTTTGGGCGGCCCTACAGCTTCTCAGACCGCCCGGCCGAGGTGACCGTGGACATCCCACCGGACCCCAGCCTGGCCTCCGACTTCATCCCACAGGACCCCGTGGACTGCGCCGTGCAGCACGGCCCTGTCATGGCAGTGGACGAGGTACAGGGGCACTGCCCTCGGGGGTCAGGCACCGTTTGGGCTCAGGTTGATCCGATCCCTCTGTGTCCCCTCCTCAGGTGAACACAGAGCGGGTGCAGGTGACAATCCGGGGTGTGAACCACGTGGAGGGTGGGTGGCCCAAGCATGTGGACCCCCGGAACACGGACATGACCACCCGCTTCAGGGAGGAGGTGGAGAGGGATGAGGTCTACACCAGAAGCATCCAGCGCCTCAGCACCGTAAGGCCCTGCCCCTGCTCCCCCCCAAAGCCCCCTGACCCCGCTCAGAGCCCCCAGAGACACATCCTGCGCTGTCCCTGCAGCTGATAGAGCACTGCATCAGGCAGAACAATGCCATCGACATCTACGAGGAATATTTTGAGGAGGATGAGGAGGAAGAGGTGGAAGATGAGATGCCCTCTGCCAAAACCATCGGTGTCCTCAGGTAGCACAGCTAGGGGGGCTCACCGGGCTCCCCAGAGCCACAGCAGGGTCAAAACACCTGCAAAGGAGGTGGAAAAGCTTTAGGAGCTAAATTCCATTTGGTTTAAGATGGTCTTGGATCAGTTTGTGGGTGGAGAGACCTGTTGGACCCCCCCTGCCTTATCATCCATCCGTCCCTCACTCCTTGCCCTCCACCACCCCAGTGATTTGGGGATGGGAGTCAGAGTCAGACTCAACTCTGAGCATCTCCTGCTGGTGCTTTAGGATTTTCCTTGTTATTTTTGGTGCCTCAACAGTTAATTTCAACATCAGGCACTGTTGGGTCATTTTAGCAGTCAGATCCAGTAAGAGAATTGGATTTTTAGAAAGGTATGACTGGAAAGATGATGAAATCATCAACTCCCCCCTGCCCGACTCCCCCCAAGAATCATTTCCTGCACTCAAGGCTCAAGGGCTGTAGATTGGTTTAATTGTGATTCCCACAATGTCCTTTGGGAGACACTCATCCCAGGGATTTGCAAAGTAACCTCCCTTGGATGACCTGTCATCCCAAAGGGACCCAAACCTGGTCAAGAGGATGGTCACACACCTCTCCTGGCACCCTGATGCCAGCAAGGAACTGGCTGTGGCTTTTTGCAGCCTGGACTTCCAGGACAAGAGGAAAGACATGAGCTTTAATTCCTACATCTGGGATCCAGGTAAGGGGAAGGGAAAAGCCACCAGTCGATAATGGAAGCACTTTGTGTCTCAGAGAGCAGGATGAGGCCTCTCAGCATCTGGGGAGGGTCAGCAGGGGAGGTTCATGCTTTGCCCACACAGCACTGCAGAAATGGGAGAAGTGGGAGCTGGAAGGTGGGAAATAACCACTAAAATCCCACCCTATGGCTCCAGAACCACAATAGGCAGCAGGAGCCTGGGGTGAGAATTGCCCTGATCTGTCCAAGACTCACTGAGACCTGGTGTATTTTGGGGTGAAAACCCCAAATAGGGGTGGGTGTATAGGGGATTTGTGTACCAGGGGTCTGTCCCCAGGACAGCTCCCTTCCCTGCCACATCCCAGGGGCGTGGGCACCTCATCCAGCATGGCTGTGGCAGGGAGCAGGGTGGGACGGGGGGCTGCTTTTGAGGTCTTGCCTTCACCCTTTGCTCTTCACTTGTCCCTCCTTGGCAGAAAATCCCTACAAGCCGGAGCTCACCCTCATGCTCTCATCCCCTGTGGTGACCCTGGAATACAATCCCAAGGACTGGTATCACCTGCTGGGAGGCTGCTACAACGGGCAGATGGGTGAGGGGAATGTGGCAGAGGGGGGGCATAATTTGGCATAAGCCTAGCTCCAGTACTACTGCACTCACAGAATGTCATGGAATATCCCATGGGAGCACAGCCTGGGATTTGCCTGTGGGCAGGGTGTGCTCGCCTGAGTGGGTACCTGTGCCAGGGAGCCCTTTGCAGCACTCAGGGCAGCCATGGCTGGGTGAATCCAGGGGCTGAGCAGGATGGGTGCTGTGCACTCACCTCTCCCACCACCCTGGATCATCTCCTCGAGGTGGGAAGCTCATAGGAAGCACCTGGAGAGGTTTGCTCCTATTTCCAACTTGGGCAATGGGGGAAACACATGACAAAGAAAGGAGCTGGGTGAGCTTTTCTTCTTCTTTTCCTTCCCAGTGTACTGGGACACCAGGAAAGGGGGGCAGCCTGTACAGGTGTCCCCTGCAGAGCGCAGCCACAGGGACCCTGTGTACGGAGCAATCTGGCTGCCCTCCAGAACGGGCACAGAGTGTTTCTCAGCCTCCACCGATGGGCAGGTGAGGGGCCAGGGCAGGGGAGGGACTGGGGCAGCACAAGATCCAGGCCCCTCAGCCTGGCACGGGGCAGCTGCTGGGCTCCAGGACACCCCAAAAGAGCAGGAGCAGCCCCCACAGCCCCCTCCCACGGCCTGTCCCCTGCAGGTCCTGTGGTGGGACATCCGCAAGCTGTCGGAGCCCAGCGAGAGGCTGGTCTTGGACATCACCCGGGAAGAGCAGCTCAAGAATGCTCTGGGTGCCATCTCCCTGGACTTCTCATCTTCCATGGTAAGTGTCCCTGTGCCCACTGCCCATACCCCGACCGCGGGCACAGCCCAAGGGTCAGATTTGTGAAGAATTGGCAGTAGATGTTCTCCCAAAACACAGGGTCCTGCTGGCATTTCGATCCCTAAATCCCCCACGGGTGGTGGGTCACAGGGCTCTGGCTGCAGCAGGACCCCCACATTGCCTCCCATGCCATGGGATCCCCATCCTGCTGACAGCTGCTCTCTCCTGCTCCCACCCTCAGCCCACCAAGTTCCTGGTGGGCACAGAGCAGGGCACTATCATCTCCTGCAACCGTGATGCCAAGACCCCTCCCGAAAAAATCGGCAGCATCTTCAATGGCCACATTGGGGCCGTGTACGCTGTGGCCAGGAACCCCTTCTTCCCCAAAACCTTCCTGTCAGTCGGGGACTGGACTGCTCGGATCTGGACAGAAGAGCTCCTGGATTCATCATCGATTATGGCGACCAAGTAGGTGTCGGGGTGCATTTACTCAGCTAAAAACCATCCTTGGGTGGCAGAGCGTGTTCAGGGCAGGAGCCAGCAGGGTCTGAGTGGTGGGACAGGACACAGCGTGGCTGAGGTGTGGCTCTGCCGGCAGGTACCACATTCCCTACCTGCTGGATGGGTGCTGGAGCCCTGTGAAGCCAGCCGTGTTCTTCACCACCAGGTCAGATGGGACCCTGGACATCTGGGACTTCCTCTTCCACCAGAAGGAGCCTTCCCTCAGCCTCAAGGTGGGTCCTCAGCTCCCGCAGGCCCCTCACCCTGGGAGGGCAGTGAGTTTGGCAGCCACTGGATTTGCCTCTGCCAGTTCATCCTACCTGACTTCCAGGGCCAAGCGCCACCACCCACGTCCCCCCATCCCCAGGTGAGCAACGATCCCCTCTTCAGCCTGCGCCCGCAGGAAAATGGGCGCATCATTGCCTGTGGCTCCAAGACGGGCACTGTCACTCTCCTGGAGATCTCCTCGGGGCTCTGCACCCTCCGGAAGAACGAGAAATCCCTGACCTCCGCGGTGTGTGCCATGTCCCAGCCGAGCCCACTCACCACGGGCACAGCACCAACCCCACACACAGAGCTCTGCCCACAGCCCTGTGCTGTCCCTGCACGCAGCACAGGGTGCCCTGTGCCCCCCACACCTCTTAGCCCCAAATCCCACCACAGATGTTCGAGCGGGAGATGCGGCGGGAGAAGGTCCTGCAGGACAAACAGAAGGAGCGGCTGCTGCGGCAGCAGGAGAGAGCCCGGGCACAGGCAGAGGCTGAGAAGGAAGAGAAGGAGGATCCCCAGCAGATATTCGAGCAGGCCTCAAAGGATTTCTTCAACATCATCGAGTCAGAGCGGCAGAGGAGACAGGTAGAGCCTCACCCCCACCTGGAGAGGTACCGGGATGGGACACACAGGGAGCCACAGCAGGGACCCCACCAAGGGCAGGGGACAGGGTCAGCCTCTGCCTTTCAGGAGTAAAAGAGCACAAAAGAGGAGGCGGCTGCACAGGAATAGGAAAAGGAGGAGGAGGATGCCAAGGTCTCTGCGCTCCAGCTACACCTTCCTTTCCCCTTCATGGCAGAGCTGCTGCTCCATGGCTCCCACAGGGATGAGGCTGTTGGCCCTGAGCTGGGCAGTGCTCGTGGGCTTTGTGCCCCTGTGGACTGTCTACCCACTGTGGGGGGCCCTGCACAGCCCCCTGATCCCACAGCTGCTCCCTGGACCTTGGCATCCTGATTTTCTCTGTGTTGAATAAACCAGTACTTCCCATGCCACATTTCCTCTTTTGCCACAGCAGGGGCGAGCAAAAGGTGGGAAAGTCACATCCTCCTGCTCCTCCTGTCCCTTCCTTGAGCCATGATACAGCTCAAAGCCAGTGGCTGAGCTTGGCCAAGCACCCACAGCAGCCCAGGGTGTTCCTTGGAGTCTCCTCAGCCCATGGAGCAGGGCATAGCAGGGTGGTTGGTGGCAGCTGGGAGGTCCTGGTCCCCTCCAGGTCCCCTCCCAGCTGGTCAGTGCTGCTGAGCAGAGCCTAGTGCCCCTTGCCCGGAGCTGCCTTGAGGGAACAGCCCCTGGCTGGGCTATCAGCACTGGGTAAACACAGCACAGCCGGTAGCCTGACTCCTCACCCCTGCTAATTAATCATTAACGAGCTGCCAGTCTGTCACAGTGATGGGGACATCGTACAGATGGCCCCCTGTGGGCTGGGGGGACAGGCTGTGCTCAGGGACTGTGTGGTGGGTGTGCAATGCCAGGAAAGGGTTCACGGGGCATCACCACTGCTGCACCCCAACCCAGCCTTGGGGGGACCAGTGTGTTCCTTCCCAGTGCTGAGGTCCCATCTCTGCCACTCCCCTCTAGCCCCCCACCATAGCCTCGGGAAGAGCCAGTGCCCCTGGCTTGCCTGTGTCACCAGGGACAGTGCCAGGGCCCCCAGCAGAGGCACCAGTGCTAAGCCAGGTGCTGCCAGAGAGGGACAGACCCTGAGCCAAGGCAGCTGGGGTCCATCCTGAGTGTCTATACAGCCCCCGTGCCAGCCCTGCCAGGACCAGCTCTCCCTTTGCCAAACCCACTCTGAGCAGGGACCACATGCCCAGAGGGAAATGCATGCATTTCCCATGCCAGATGGAGCCACATGGCAATCCCAGTCCCTGTGTGTGTTCAGGGGACAGAGCTGTAGGGGACACAACCATCCCCCAGCACTGCCCCATGCTGATGGGTTACCTGAGTGCCAAGTGTCTGGATGGGTGTTTTCCTTCCCAGGGCTTCCATTAAAAGGAGCTGAGCTGGGGATCAGCGTCACCCCAAAGATGCCCTCACACGTCCCACACTCATTTTCTGATTTATTAGGAAAGGGGTGGAGGTGCCCAGAAAGGGATGGGGCAGGTGCCACCATAAGTGGGGATGGTGCTCCCTATCCCTCCTCTGCCAGGGGAGGCAGATGGACCCCTCACCCCCAACCTGGGCAGCTCCCAGTTTGTCCCTGAGCTGGACCCAGCTGCCCACACAAAGGGACACCAGTGCAGGGTCCCACCCCAGAGGTGCCACCACAAGAAGGATGGGCTGTCCCTGTCACCATCCCCATACCCATTGGGGTCTGTGCCCATGGGCTGCATGTTCCACCTCCTGCACCCTCTGCCTGGATGTGTGGGGCTCCCAGCATCCCCCATCCCCAGGCACAGCGATGGGGATGGGACGTGGCATAGGGACACTCAGGGACGGGTGGGTGACACAGCCATCTACCTACAAGCAGGAGGACCCAGCATTCCCCCGTGGGAACAGGGCCAGTGGGATCCAGCTGTGCTTCATTACTTCTTCACCTTGATGAGGGAGTGGTAGACGGGTTTGATGATGATGTGGAGGTGCAGGGAGTTGTCGATGAGGTACTCGGAGGTGCGCTTCTGCAGGTCGGCGTGCGCCAGGAAATCAGGCGCCTCATCCGAGCTCTGGTGGAAGCTGTAGGCGTGTTTCACCAGCACCCGGCCCTGCTGCCGCACTCCCACCAGCACCGTCTTCTGGAAGCTGACGCCGGCAAAGTCGGGGCTGCTCATGGCCGGGGTGATGACGAGCCGCGGGCGCCCGTCCTCGATGCGCACGGGCTGGATGGCGCCCGACACCGTGTCCGAGTAGACGGGGCGCAGGCTGACGGGCAGCCAGCGCGGCGAGAACAGCACGTTCCAGGTCACCCTCTTGCCGGCGTCGTGGCTGCTGGGACCCAGCTGGGTCTGGAAGCTGGTGCTGCGGTCATCCCGCGCCGGGTTGGTGATGACCCACTGGGAGCCCCAGCTGGGCGCGAGGTAGTTGCGGGGCAGGAACATGCTGCAGTTGACGTCGAAGTACTTGGCGAAGTGGAGTGGGGAGGCAGCGTGGAACTGGAAAGCCTGGAAGAGCAGGTCCTGCACCGCGCCGCGGTGCCGCGCCAGCACCGCCGACTGCGCCTGCAGCCGGAACAGCTGGCTGGGCGCGATCATGGGGTAGCGGATGGCGCGCAGCACCCGCTCGGCCACGGGCGCCTCGGGCTGCCGGCGGCTCAGCCAGCCCTCCACGGCGGTGTAGAGCTCCAGCTCGCTGTGCAGCACCAGGTCGGAGCGCTCCAGCAGCAGCAGCAGCAGCTCCACGCTCACCGAGCCCCACTCGGCACTGCCCAGCACCGCTGACAGGTTCCAGGCCAGGAACTGGAGGCAGCTCTCCTGCAGCGCCGCGTCCCCGACGCGCACGGCGTAGTGGTACCAGCCCACCACGTGGCCCTGGCTCGACTCGCTGGCCAGGTGGGTCCTCATGTACTCGGCCACGCCGCGCTGCAGCCCCCACACCCGGTACTTGCTGGCCAGCTGGTGCAGGGGGATGGCCTGGTGCAGCAGGATGGAGACCCCCCCGCAGTACAGGTACCTGGGTGGGGCAGAGTGTGGGGGGTGACACTGGGGACCCTCCATCTTCAGCAGTGCAGTTCCCAGGGAAGTAACCTCTGAGGACCCCCATCCCTTGGGTCCCCATGGTCCCCAGGGCAGCATTTCCCCTCCTGGGCTTCATCCCTTGGGATCCTCAGAGAAGCATTTCCCCTCCTTTGATGCATCTCTCTGGATGTCCCCATTCCACAGAGGCCCATGGTCCCCAGGGGAGTATCATCCTTTTGCTGCCTCCCTAGGGGAATATACTAAGCTTTGGCTGCAACCCTTGGGTAATCCCATCCCATATGGTGTCCATCACCCCTGAGGGAGGATCCTCCCTCCTGGGCTTCATGCCTTTTAACATACCTCTCCCATGGGGTCCCTGAGGTCCCCAAGGGAACATCTCCCTTCCTTGACTGCATCCCTCTGGGTATCCCCACCCTGTGGGATTCCCCATGGTCCCCAGGAGAACTGCATCCCCCCAACATCCCCATCCCACGGGGTCCCCACACACCTGATGAACTTCTCAAAGAGCGCAGCGGTCTCGGGCGGCTCGTACAGGGTGACAACGCTCTGGTTGTGCAGGAGGCTCTCGAAGACCTCGCTCTGGAGGCTGAGCAGCAGCTGGTGTGTGTGGAACACCTTGGCCTCGTCGGAGGCGGCCGAGCGCACCCGCAGCACTGAGTCGCTGCCATTCCCGTTCTGCAGCAGCTCCTGCAGCCGCTGCAGCAGCGTCAGCGAGTGGTTGATGGTGGCAGCCGTGGTGTCACCGCTAAGGTCGGCTTTTTGGGCTGTGGGGAGATGGGACCATCCCAGTGCTGCACCCCAGGAACTGGGAACAGCACCGGGGGACTCGGCGGTGGGGCAGTGTGGGGTTACTGGGGGGCTGTGCACCTCCTCCCTCCGCACCCCCAGTTCCAAAGGGCTGGCTGGTGCCAAGAGGGAATGAGAGGACAAAGGGACATGGGGACGTTAGTGTCCTTGAGAGCCAAAAAACTGCCTTTCTGCAGCAGAAGGGCTGAGACCACCATGTCCCAGGCTGGGACGTGCTGGGAAATGGCCGGGTGCCGGCAGTGCTGGCTCACAGCCCAGTTTGCCCGCCCTGAACCTGTTCCTGCTGTGGGCACAGCAAGCACTGGGCATTGCCATGACCCCCCACATCCCAGATGGATGCATGGTGGGCACAGAGAGCCCATGGTGTGGGGAGCCAGCCACGCTCTGCCCTGCACCTAGGGATAGGGGTCCCATGGTCCAAGCAGCCTGGGGACACTGGCTGACCTGGTGTCACTGCAGGTCCACACTGGGATCCCAACAGGAACTGGGGAAGGCCCTGGGAATGTGGGACAGGGGTCTCCACACTCCAGTGAACATGGAGAGCCTTCCTCTCTCTCCTCTTCTTCCTCCTGGCACAACACTCACTCACTCCTCAGAGCATCCTTCCCCCAGGACGAATTCAACCCCATCTGTCTCAAATCCATCTTGCCTCTCAAATCCCGTCCTGCTGGCGGATTACCCTTCCCAGCACCGGCTTAAGTCTGGCTGAGTAGGGATGGGGAAGGGGAGCAGGAGCCCTGCACCCCGCGGTGCCGGACATGGCTTCCCGCAGCACTGAGCCCTTCCCTGAGCACAGCCCGGCTCCGAGGTGCACGTCCAGGAGCCACTTCCATCCCTCCCGGCCACCCCGACGGCTGCTGGAGAGCCCACGGGCACCATCAGCCGCCGCACCCCGGCCGAGCTGCACCCTGGCACCTACGGATCAGGGTCCCTCTGTGCCTCCCCCCACCACGGACACCCTTACCGGCTTGCACGGTGAGGAGGAGGAGGAGGAAGGCGGCGGCGCAGCCCCAGCGGCGGGCGGCCCCGGGCCGGGCGCCCGTCAGCCTGGCCATGGCGTCGCAGGCGCATCTGCCGGCTCTGGCGGGGCACACGCTGCCCGCCCGGTCCTTATGTAGGCCACGCGCCCTCCCAGCCCTCCCAGCCCGCGCCGACACATCGATTGGTGGAAACTGGGACCGGTCGTTGCCAAGGGAACTGCTTCCAGCCTCCCTCCATCCCACCCTGACCCCCAGCCCCGCACCCCGGGGTGGTGTGACGGGGCGTCCCGGTGGGCTGTGGCACGGGGACATCGCCGTGTGCCACCTGCTCCTGCCACGGCCACGCCGGAGCCCCAAGTGTGGCCGCGGCCTTTTGTGCCGGCAGCGGGGTCTTTGCATTCAGGGCACAGCCCGGTGGCCTCCCGCTCCCCCGGCTCATGGGTATTCATGCCGGCAGCAGCCCATCACCATGGCATCCGGGCTGCCGGCAGGAACTGCCTGCCCTTTTCCCAGCCTTTGCAGCCAAGAGGCCGCCCGTGCACCCTGTGCAGCCTCTGCTGGCCCCTTGCCCACCCTGACATCTGCAGAGGGGCTTCGCCACGGAGCTGGAGTGGCCTTTATCCCTGCAAAACCCCAGCGCCACATGCCAGGGCTGGTGTGGCTCTGGTACAGGCTGAGAGTGGTGCTGGGTGCCCCCACCCCACTGCCAGAGGTGGGTACCCCACTTTGGCTGTGTCCCTTCTGGCACCAGGGCATGGGGAGTCAGGACCGGACCCTCCAGATGAAACACAGACAGGGGAACAGACCCCACAGGCAGCCCACACGGGCCCAGCAGCCCCTTACCCACTTCCAGGGTCCCCCTGAGCATCCTGCTCGTCCCTAGGAACAACTGCACAAGGTCACCTCAGGAGGCAATGCTTGGAGCTCCCATGGCTGGGGACATGACCAGGGAGACACTGTGACCTTGGCAGTGCCAGAGCTGGGGGGTGGGACATGAACCATTCCCAGTTATGTCGAGTCCAAGTTAGTGGGGTCAGTGCTCAGTTCCCTGCCCATAGGTGACTGGTAGGTGACACTGATAGGTGGTACTGTTAAGTGACACTGGGGTGTGCTGTGCCCCTTTCACTCCCCAAGACCCCCAGGGGACACCATGATGTGACCTTGGGATGTGGAATGTGGTGGTCGGGGGGTCTGTGCTGGACCAGAAGCTCTGGCTGAGTGAGAGGTAGTCAGCCCATCTGCCCCCTGGCATCAGCTTGCCCAGCCCTGATATGGTGCCACCAGTGCTACCGCGTGGCCAGGGGTCCTGTGATGCCAGCAGGGCCTGCTGAGGACAGATTTGGGCTCATGAGGGTCGCAGGATCAAGGAGCTTTGTACCCCTGCACACCCAAACTGGGAGACAGGCTTAAATAGGCTCTCCAGATGCTGAGCATGGGCAGATGTTGCCGCAGCTGCTGCGGTGGCAGGATCACCATCTGGCCCTGATCTACGGGAGGGGGGCTGGGGACCAACCATCCAACCATCACCATGCCACGCTCCCAGATCTCCCTGTCCCCTCACAGGGTCGGGCAGGTGAGTGATGTTGTGCCGGCAGTGGGGCCGGGGCTCAAACCCCGTGCCCCTGCAGGGCAAGGGACCCCCAAAATCGTGGTGCCAGCAGAGTACCCAGCCCAGAAGTCCTGCACCACGGCGGGATGGAGGGACTGGGGCCCCACCGCAGCACAGCCGGTTCACTGCTCACCGTGTCCTCTGACGCTTTATTTCACCCCCCGCCTGACAAACAACAGCTTGTGGGAGCATGTGCCGGGCGAGCTGCCGGCACTGTGCCAGCCCAGGCGGCACCCACAGCCTGGGGACCCCCGTGTGCCCCGCGGGGACATCAGCTGGTCACGGGGATGGGCTGCCCCCGTGCCATGGGGGAGCACGGGGGACGGCGGGGCTGGTGTGAGGGGGCAGCAGGGGACAGGGTGACATCCCCCAGCCCCCGATGAGGTGTGGCAGGAGCTGTGCTGGCCCGGAGATTGCAGCTGAGGCAGCGCAGGGCTGGCTCACCATAGTGACCTGTGCCAGGGCATCACCCCCGCGGGCTGGGGGGTGGGAGTGCCCCAGTGGCCCCAGGGACAGGCAGAGAACACGGGCAGGCCCACCCTTCCCTGTGCTGCTGGGGAAACTGAGGCACAGGCAGGGTGTCCTGGCAGCGAGCACCCGGGAACACCCAGGGCAGAGCCCAGCAGGGACACGCAGGCAGCACGCACGGATTCACACTCTTGTACCCACTCAGACGTCACAGCCCGTGCACACCCTGGACTCGGTTGCCCTCAGACCACCATCCCTATTGCTCTGGGGTGGGGACGAGCTCTGTCATAGTCACTCGGAGCTCCCCAGGTGACCCCGTCTCTGGTCCCTGCAGGAGCCGCCGAGCCCGGTGACGCCCCTGTGCCCCGCCAGCTCAGCCCGTGGCTCTGCCCGTGGCTCTGCCCACGCCGCTCTCCCTCCGCCCCGTGTCCCGCGCCCCGGAAGGCTGTGACATGCTGCGGGTGTCCGTGAGGACACGGGAACCGACGGGGACAGAGACACCAACAGGGACACGGACACCGACAGGGACACGGGTTCCAGCGGCAAAACAGCCACCGGAGGGGACACAGGCACCGGTGAGGACACGGACACCAGTGGGAACAAGAACTCCGACGGGGACACCGACACCAGAGGGGACAAGGACACCGGTGGTTCTCTGGGCCCAGGAAAGGGGGCACTGCACGCCCGGCGGGTGGCACTGGGGACACCGAGGTGAGAGCCCCTGTCTCCCAGGATTTGGAGAGCGGGACCCCGTCAGAGCGGGGCAAAGGGGGCAAAGAGCGGACCCGCCTCCCCAGCAGAGCAAAGGGGATCCGGGCTGGGCAAGGGTTAAAGGCGCTTCCGCCACGGCTGGAGCCGATCGATGCCACAGTTCCCCGGGGGACAGGACTCGCTCCTGCTGATTAGTCAGAGCTAATTTGCCGTTAATTGGCACCTCTCTATCCCCGCATTCCCCTCTCCATCCCCCAGGCTCTGCTGAGGATCCGCATTTCCATCCCAGCCAGGGGTCTCAGAGATGGGGAGGTGGGACCCCCAGGATCCCACACACACCTCGGGCCCTGCACAGGGAGCAGATCTGTTACTGGGGGTCCCAGAACGGGAGAGGGACCTGATCGCCCCGCGGCCCGGCCCCGGAGCTGTCGGGCCTCTGCGCTGACATGAACCGGGGCAATCCGGGGTCCCTGTGGGGCCAGGGTCGGTCTGGGAGCAGAGCGGTGCCCAGTGCCCACTGCCCGAACTCAGGACGCCTCCTGCACCCTGTACCTCTCGATCCTTGCACCTCCCTGCACCCCGCACATCCCTGAGCTCAGCACAACCAGCACATCCTCGATCCGAGGACCTTCCAGGACCCCGAACCCTCCTCCGGCACCGGGACCCGGGGGTCGCGCTCCCTCGGGCGACGCTAATTTGGGGGAAATTCTGACCAATCAGAACTTAGCGCTCAGCGCTCTGGCTTAGCCGTTCCTGGACAACCCCTCTCTGATTGGGCGGATTGGGTTCCCTGTAGCCAATAGAAGCGCAGATCTCGGGAGGGGGTGGAGCCGCCCGGGTTTATGAATGGGCGAGGGCAGCGTGGGCAGGGAGTGACGGGCAGGGATCGGGCAGGGACCGGGACAGAGATAGGAATAAGGATACAGGCACGGGTAGGGATGCGGATACAGATAAGGACACGAGCAAGGCCGTGGGCAGGGCCGCTGCAGGACTCCAGCCCCGCTGCCTCCGCCTGAGGAACTGGTAAAGGATCCAGCTGGGCAGCCTGGAAAGAGCCACTCCCGCTTTGGCACCTCTGGGTCTCCTCGCCATCGCTGAGACCCGGCAGGTGGCACCCAGCCCGGGCTGGTGGCCAGAGCCTCCCTTCCCTGGCAGTAGTCCAAGAACATGGTGTTTTAATCCAGTTTTCTACAAAAACGGGGTTGGGGGATAAAGAAGGAGGAGCTGCAGCAACGGGGGCTCTACTGGGACATAGCACAGGGGACTTGGGGTGTGTTGGTTCCCATGGGTGCAGCAGCCCCAGGCATGCCTGCGATGGCACGTTTTGGAGCTGCCTGTTGTCCGTGGATGCTGCAGGACAAGGAACCTGAGATCCAGCCCAGATCTCTGTGCTATGTCATAGCTGACCTCCTGTCCAGATGTTATCAGGACCCTCATCCCCCTAACATTCCATGTCTCTCCTTGCAGCAAACCCCTAGTGGAAGATGACTGTCCCAGTGCCCAACAGCACGATGGCGTCATGGGCTGGTACAGCAACACAGCCAGAGGTGGAGCTGGAGAAGTCACCCTGCCTGGTTGGCATCATCCCCATCGTGTATTACAGCATCCTGCTGGGGCTGGGGCTGCCAGGTGAGGGGGCTGCAGGTGCAGGGGGTGCTCCGGGGGCAGCACCTACCTGGCTCTGAGTCCTGTCCAGTGATGCTGAGCTCTGAGCCCTCAGCTGCCAGCAAAGCCTCAGCTCCCATCCCAGCCTTGCTGTCCCATCCCAGGGCCTTTAGGGAAGGGGGAGAGAGTCCTCAGAGTGAGGGAACCCAAGGTGGTCACCTCCCCAGCCTCAGATCCAGCCCTGGTGCCTGGCTGTGCCACCCAGCCCCAGGGCAGGTGCCACCACCACAGGGACAGATGGTATTTGCACTGCTTGGGCTGACACACGGAAGAGATTAATCAGCTCAGCAAATCCCCACGGCACCAGGATATTTATAGCTTCCCCCCAGCTAGAGCCTGGGCACCCCCGGGGTCCTGGGTGCTGCAGCAGTGGGGGTGTCTCACCAGCACCCATCACTCCCCTCCCTCCAGTGAACATCCTGACCTCCGTGGCCCTGTCCCGCCTGGCCATCAGGACCAAGAAGTCATCGTACTGGTACCTGCTGGCCCTGACCACCTCCGACATCCTCACCCAGGTCTTCATCATCTTCGTGGGCTTCATCCTCCAGACGGCCATCCTGGCCCGGGCAGTGCCCAGCGCCTTCATCCACACCGTCAACGTGTTGGAGTTTACAGCCAACCACGCCTCCATTTGGGTCACCGTCCTGCTGACCGTGGACCGTTACGTGGCTCTGTGCCACCCGCTGCGCTACCGCACCGTGTCGTACCCGCAGCGCACCCGCAGGATCATCGCGGCCGTGTTCGCCGCCGCACTGGTCACCGGCATCCCCTTCTACTGGTGGCTGGACGTGTGGCGTGACGCCGACCCCCCCACGGCGCTGGACATGGTGCTCAAGTGGCTCCACTGCGTCACCATCTACTTCTTACCCTGCAGCATCTTCCTGGCCACCAACTCCGTCATCATCCACAAGCTGAAGCGGCGGAGGCGCGCGGGGGGCGGCAAGACCACGGCCCTTCTCCTGGCTGTCACCACTGTCTTCATCGTGCTCTGGGCTCCCCGCACCGTCGTCATGTTGTGCCACCTCTACGTGGCCTCGGTCAGGAGGGACTGGCGCATGCACCTGGCCTTGGACATCGCCAACATGGTGGCCATGCTCAACACCTCCCTCAACTTCTTCCTCTACTGCTTCGTCAGCCAGACCTTCCGGCGCACGGTGGGTGAGGTGCTGAGGGGGCACCCCCGGCACAGCTCCCACCGTGGCAGCAGCCACTTCTCAACCCCGGCCGTCAAACCACTGGAGCTACTGGCTGGCACCGCACTCTGAGCTGGGGCAGTGCCTGGCTGGGAGTGTCTGGAGTGTCTGGGAGTGTCAGCCCCACGCATTGCACCAGGACCCAGGGAAATTCCGTTGGGGGGACACCCCATATAGGGATGCACCCCATGGGGACACACTCCCCATCACACCCACCCTCCACCAAGCCAGGATTAATGCTGCTGGTGGTGGCAGGAGAAGGTGGTTGTGCCCAGCCCCTCTTTTGGGGACATCTGGCAGCAGCGGGCCAGGGCCCCCTGGCCACTCCCTGAGCCCCATCAGAATGGGCAGCTCAGCCCTATCCATGCTCATTCCCTTAGGACACGTAGTGTTGGGACCCATGGGAACTCATCCAGGATGTGCCACAGGTCACTGGCAGTGAGTGTTCTGAGGAGCTCAAGGTGCCCCTGCCCTCAGTGAGGTGTGGTGGGCACAAGTGAGCTCCTGAGAGCCCTGATAGGGATGTAATGCCCACTGGGAGCCTAAGGGAAGGTCCTTCCTCCATAAACTGCTATGCTGAGACCAAAACTCTGCCTGGATCCAGCTCCCTGCAGGCAGATGGAATGGGGGCACCCTGCACCAGCACCTCCATCATGGGGTCTCTCTGCCCTGCCCACCCTGGTGCCCCTGCCCTGATGCCCAGGGCGTTCTGAAGGGAGCACCCACGAGTTCCAGGGCGTTCTGAAGGGAGCACCCACGAGTTCCAGAGACCCCAGCTGCAGGGTCTGGACATATGGTAAGACCACAGGTACTGGCCCTCACCCATTAAAATCCCCCCGAGAACACCGGGAGGGTCACCCTGTCGTGCTGCAGCCCCCCGGGCACCCCGGGTGCCCCCTAGCACAAAGGTGCAGCACCTCCCACCGGCTGCAGGGGAGGGGGCTCACGATGTCCCCCTGCATGGCGTGCACCCTCCCAGTCACACCGGTGTCAAGCTGATGTGACGCTCGGCCCAGCTGCCACCAGAGGGCAGGGATGGGCCACTGCGGGGCTGGCACTGCCCGGGGGCCGGGAGCTGGCACCCCCAGCCCCCAAACCATCCCTGTCCCCACCCTAATTCCCCTTAAGGTCCTTAGCATAATCCCCTCAAACAGTCCAGCCTTTCCTCTCGGATTCCCGAGACCGGGCAGGACAGACCCGAGGCGGGGGTTGCTCAAGGCGGGCAGGGGTTCATCTGGCCCCTGGCAGGGCACAGAGACACCGCCCCAAACCCCACTGACCCCCCTGCGCACCCTGCCGAACCCTGGCTGTGCCCACACCGGGGTGGGATGGGGCACAGCGTTTCACCCGGTATGTGGGGCCGACCCACACCCCCACCACATCTGGATCGTTCCTGGCGTGGACAGACTTCCCCAGGGATGCCACCTCATCCCAGGAAGGATCTGTACCGGGGGACAGGGTTAAAGCCAGACCCAGTGGCGCGGGGGGCACATGGGAGGTTCTCGCTCCATTAATTCTGGCACGTGAGGAGAGCAGGACCGGGAAGGGATTAGTTATTAACCCGGGCGGGCAGGGGCTGAGGGGCCGCCGGGCAGGGGGCTCGCCTGGCACGGGAACCCTCGGCGGGAGCTCCGGGATTGCCACCTGCCCCCCCGATTGCCACCGGCCCCCCTGTGCCAAGCGGTGCGTATTTACTTGGCAAAGGAGGTGGAAATGTGCTGACGGCGTCCGCCGGCGCGAGGGGCTCCGGTGGAAACGGCTCCGAGCCCCGGCCGGGGCTGTGGGAGGCACTGGGAGAGCGACAGGGGCCCCCGGATCCCCACTCCAGGTACGGCTCTCGCCTTCCCGAGGGGAGCCACCGCGGAGACGGGGCTCAGTGCCACCGTGCCAGCCGCGCCAGCCGCCCGTCCCTGCGGCTCCCTAGGAAAGGTAAGCCTGGAAAAAATGCACCCGGCGTGTCAATGTTTTTGGATAGAGCCTGGCCAGGGTCCAGGTCCC